>VXAL01000818.1:50481-98325 GCA_013399475.1 Chauna torquata | reverse complement strand
CTGCTGCCCCGGCTGAGTTAAAGAAAATGAAATAAAAATAAAAATAAGAAAAGTAAAAATAAAAATAAAAGTAAAAATAAAAGTAAAGATAAAGAGGAAAACCCACAACCGCTTTTGTTGCTGCAGCACACGGCGGCTCCGGGGAACTCCCGGCCCCGGGGACGTGTGCCCGCTGTGGCTGCAGGGCCCGAAAACGCCCGGTGACGGCCGCAGGAGGCCAAGGACCGGATTTACAGCCCCCACCCGCATCGGCCTCCCCTCACCTCCCGCAGCACGGCGAAGGCTCAAAGCCCCGCAGCGTTTGCTCGCGAGTCCGAGCCGGTGCGACAGCCGCCGCGCTCCCACCACCGAGTGCCGAGATAGGAAAAATTTGTTTTTTTTTTTTTTTGGCGGGGGGAGTTTTTTGGGAGGTTGCAGCTCATCCCGAAGGGATGTCGCATGCGCCTCGGGGTGCGAGGAAGCAGCACGAGCACTTCAGGGCGCGCGTCGATGCCGGCACCCAGCGGGGGCCCGGGTGGCCTCCGAGACGCAGGAGAACCTCCTCTGAACTGCTCCACAGGCGCAACGAGTTTTGCAGTGGATTTCCTGTTCTTTTTATAGAACAGGGGAAGCTGATCTCGTCGAGTCTAGCTTTACTGAGAGCTGGGCATAACTGCATTTGCCGGCTAACCTGATATTTTCTTCAAAACATGGTGGGTTTTTTTGGTCTGATCCAAAGCGTTCCAGCAGGATTCAAACCGGCTTCAGTGGGAGCAGAAAGGAATACTGGGGAGCGGTAAGACCCCCTTTGCGGGAGCATGGGAATGACCCAAAGGCACGAACTGCCCTGTGGTCAGATCCGATTGTCCCTCCAGCCCAAGCTGTCTCCGGCCATGGCAGGAGATGCTATCTGGGGACAGCCATCTAACATGGTGCTAGAGGGCACGTCTCTGCTTTTACTGTCTTTTTAGGAATTCGTTGCCCATAATGTTGCTTTGAACCCACAGACAACTCCTGCTTCCGCAGCCTCCCATGGCAGCGGGACACAGAGCTCTCCAGTCCCACAGCACGGAGGCAGGTTTTCACTTCCTGGAAGCCCTGTGTGTTTTGGCTGGGCCACAGCAGGGCATGCATTTTATGTCAGCTCCTGACGAAACCCTTGTGAGCAGCCTCCAGGCTTGCCTGCATCTCTTCCTCCCTAAGTCTCTCCCACTCAGCCTCTCACCTGAAAATGATGATGGATTTGCCAGTGCTGGGAGCAGTTCACATTGCACGCACAAATGCAAAATCCACCCAGCCTCCTGGTAGCAATCAAGGCATTTATCCATCAGACAGCAAAGAGGAGAGTTGGACTTCCATCTGCATCCTGAGCTTCGAGTTGTTAATCTAGCTCTCCCTTCAATTAATATTTTCTCCTTTTACCCCACTGAACCCCACAGAGCTGGGTAGCAATTGCTAAGGCACACTGGGCAAATGTCCCCTCCTCAGCAAGCTTTGCGGATCCCTGGGCTGTTGCCTTCATCCTCAGCTGGCTCTGTCCTCTTGCCAGCTCCTTCCCATGCCACCCATGCACCCTCTCGCATGTCACGAGAGGCGTCCACCAAGCAAAACCCACAGACCTGAGACCCTCACCCAGGGCACGCGGCCAGCACAAAACAAACCTGCAGCTCCAGTCCCCTCCTCCTCCTCCCACTGTCCCTGCGTGGTGGCCCCCCAGTGCCACACCATCACCCATCACACACCTGACACCGCAGCCTCCCCTCTCTAGCAGCAGGTATGAAACACCACACGTGAGACCACAGCAGCAAGGTGAAGGTCCCTTGGGATATTTTTGCTTTAATTAAATCAAGTATTCTTGTTATAAATGACTAGCTTGGAATCCCATTAAATTTTTGATCTCAGTGACTTCTTATCCTATTAACACTTCACTAACCTTCTCCTTGGTTGTAAGATGTGGAGAACAGGACCCCGTGCTCCACCTCTCTGGGCTGTTTGGTGCTTTGAGTCCTCCTTTCACATCTTTTTGGACAGCGAACCCGGCCAAGCAGTCTCTTGCTACCCAGCAGAGCTGTTTGCAGCAGTAACCATCCCAGGTGCCTCCTCCAGAATGGGCAGTGTCAGGGACCAGACCTGCAGGCTGGAGCCAGCCAGGGCCTGGGGATGTCCCTCGGGTTGCTCTGTGATTTCCACCTTGCAAGTCCTGCCAATTGCCTGCTCCTCCGACTGCAGCTAATCCTTGAGCAGGAGCTTGAGGTGAGCTGCCTCTGCCCGCTGCAGCTGAATCAATAGAGGCTTCAGCCTCGTGCCAAGCCGGGACTGAAAAAAACAGCAGAGCACTGTGCAGTGGGATGAATGGCTGAAGAACAAACAGAGGTTTACTGGGTCTGGTGCCAGACCACGCACCTTGAACACGCCATTCACAAACTGGCACCGGCCGGCCTGGGACAGATGCATCTGTACTGCCCAGGAAATACAAATCAGGGCTGTGCTAAACCTGGGGCAAAAGGGGTTGTGTTCCTCGAGCGCTTGTAATCCGGCTGTGCCAGCTGCTGGTAGCTGCTTCCTCAAGCTCTCCCATCGCAGGCAGAGGGGTTTGCCAGGCACGTGGGACTGGCCAGCCTTGATCCCATCGTGGTGGGAGCCCAACCTCCAAGCTTGATCATGTCAGCCAGCTGTCACGGGGTTGTGGTAGCACACGTGTTTCCACTCAAAGGCTTTGGGCTATGGGTGCTTTGGACCATCTCTGAAGGCAGAAGTGCTGAAGTGGCAGTGCTTCAAGGGAGTTCAGCCAGAGGTGGCCAGGAGGTTAAATATTTCCTCGGGGGAATCAAATCTTGGCCCTGAGCACAGTCCCCACAGCTCCAGCTTCATGGCCCCCGAATGCACCAAGCACATCTCCCTTTTAACCGGCCGGCTGGGCTCCTGCAGTCCTGGAGCAGCAGGATCTGTTATCCTCTGCTTTAGCTGGGTCTCCTGGTGTTATCCAGAGCTCCCAGCATTTGTGGCTATCTCCTCTGTCCACACTGCAACTCCTGCTGGATGCAATGCCTGAAGCGATGGAAAGTTGTTCAGGTTGTGTTGATGCCTGCTATCCTAATTCAACGCAGGATATTGTAGAGTTGCTGCACCTCTTTTCCACCCTGTCTTCCTCCAACTTCATCCCCAGGAATCTCCCATTGCTTTAATGGGCCTGATCTATGGGACTGAGTGGGAATGCTCCATGGAGGTGGATGGTGGCACCAGCTGAACTTTTTGCTCCTCAGATTAGAGGGCTTGGAGGGACTGTGACAGCCTGCGGCTCCAGGATGTCACACATCCTGAAGGCACAAACTGATTTAAAAAAGTGGGCAAAACAGGAGGAGCCGAGCATGTTGGCTTTATCAATGTTAAATAGTGGTCTGGAGCAATTTCTGCCTTGGCTCTAAGCTGCTGGGAGATGGAGATAAACCGGGAGAAGGGCTATTGTCTGCATGCCCCATTGCTGGTACACTTCTCTAGCGTTCCTTGGGAGCTGTTGGTGGAGGTTGGGTACTGGGCTGGAGAAACGTATGGGCTGACACAAGCTTCTTCTCATTAGCAGTTAATGGAGGTTATCAGACCCTGGCTGTCTGTTCAAACACATTGCAAATTCTCTCAGTGCACCCCCTGCCAGCATTTCTTCCTCCCATGGCATTTGGAAGAGCAAGCAGGCTGCCTCAGCTTGAGTGCAGAGATGCAGACTGCAAAGAGGAGCTTAATGGGATCTCCTCTTCTGAGTCCCTCTTCTGCTTCTGATCAGCACCAAGCCATGTCCTGCTCACCCTTGGGGATGCGGGGTCCTCACCCCACAAGGGGAGTTGGGGCATTTGAGCCTTAGCTTGCTGAACTGAGGGTCTTCCCAGACATGCAGAACTGATGGGAGCTGTTGTGGGATCCAGGCTGGATCAGCTCTCCGAAAAATCGGACTCCTATCCAGAGTTAGGAGCTGGGCATTAAGGGCCCATTTTTGTCGACCCAGGTTTTGCTGTCCAGAGAGAGACCAGTTCTTCAGACTGGGAATTAGCATTTCAAATTTGTCTTTTAAGGCCTGCTGAAAATATGAAATTAAAGCAAAAACCACGTGGAAAGGATCCTTGCTTTCCTTGGTGAATTGCCTCAGGGCACACATTTAATAAAGGCAGAAATACAGAGTGGTGGGGACAGTGGAGCTCTCTTGCTTGCCTGTGGTCCAGTTCTGGTCGCATGGAAAGGCTGATGGCTCGGGTTTATGGGTGCCTCTGGCAGAGGACATCAGCACAAATGGAGAGAAGCTGCAAAACAGCTGTCTCTGCAGGCCTGGAGAAACAGCCTTGCTTAAACACCTTCTGCAGAGGGGAGCTAAAAAAATTCTGCTTGTGATGCTGCTCCTAACCTTGACCCTGTAGAGGAATAAATGTGTGTGAACACTGCAACCTGTGCAAGGACTGAGCTCCAATTTACAGTCACATCTTGGCAAGCTGTCATAATAGATCCATGCCAGGGAATTCCTGGCCATGGGTGTCACATCTGATCTTCATAAGCGTTGGTGACATGTGCTGTCCATTCTGGTGGCCTCCTCTGATACCAAGTGGTCTGGGACTACATTGTCCTGCTTCCCCTCTCTGTTGCTCTGGACGAGCCACCTTGGGCCTCCCATTTTCTAGATGTGAAGCGTGGTTTGTGGTCAGCAGCGTTCACACCAGGCTGTACTCACACTCTGTGGTCGGCTGGCTCCTCTCCACTGATGTGCCTCTCAGAAGCCACTGGGTGGAGGCCAGGCTGCCGAGGAGCTTTGCTTTTCCCCACGCGTGGCACTGGGTTGGGCATCGTGCAAGAGGGCGACGCGGAGCGCTCAGGCCTGCCTTGCTGGGCTCGGCTGCAACGTCCTGCTCTCTTTTTTCTGGGATTCCTTGGATGAAATACAAAGTTCGCTTTCACAATGGGGACCGGTACAGTGTGTTCCTTCCATCTATAGTGAAGAGACTGTCTGGGATAAAAACCTCTAGGAGAGTACAAGAGCACGTTTGTTTTTAAGGCTAATCAGCGCAGGTGGGTGGAGGGGAGGGAGCCTTCCCGGGAAGGCCAGGGGCTGTCCTCAGCGGTTGAAGAAGAAGGACTTGAGGCTCTGCAGAAACTGTGACTTCTGTCTCTGCTTCTGCTTCTTCCGGATGATGGGGATCCAGACTAGGCCGCAAACGAGGAGCATCAGTCCCATGGACAGGAAAGCTGGGCCACACATTTTGTAAACGTTGTTCTTGGTTTGGATGCAAGACAGGCTGGTGATGACCATCCCGAAGAGGAAGACAGCTGCTCCGACAGACATGACAATGACGGGCTTGTGGTATATGTCCCACTTGCTCCTGGACGCGCTGGTCCAGACAGACTCGCTCCGGGAGCTGATGCAGAGGGTGCTGGCCGTGTTGCTGGTCAGCAGCTCCTTGGACTGAGGAGACTTCTCACTCCCATTAGGGCTCTTGGGGGGATTCTCCATGGCGACAGGATCTGAGGAGGAGACCTGAGATGGACAAAAGAGAAACAGCAGAGCAGGACTAGTGCTGGAAGGTGAACTGAGTGCTTTCCATCTTGTCATTAATCAGTGCATACCCTCTGGCCAAGTCAAATGAAGGCAGAGAAAGTTTTGTGGGGTGCTGCAGGGAGAGAAGAGCATCGCACCTATCTGAGCAGCGAAATTCAGGAATAGGGGACTGGGTCCTGCAGGTAGGCAAGACTGAGGATACCTGAAGGAGCCCTACTGCCCACCCATGGGCCCCAGGACAGATCGTGTCTTTGGAGCTTCCAGATCCCCCGCTTCCAGCTCCCACAGAGATGCAGTGGTGGGATGATGGTATCCCTGGAACTACTTTCCTTCTCAGATCCCCAATTACATGTCAGCACCTTGTGACATGGTCACCTTGAGAAGAGGAGGCTCTGGGGAGACCTTACTGCAGCCTTTCAATATATGAAGGGGGCTTATAGAAAAGATGGAAAAAGGCCTTTTACCAGGACCCGCAGTGATAGGACAAGGGGCAATAATTTTAAACTGAAAGAGGGCAGATTTGGACTGAACATAAGGAAGAAATTTTTCACCATGAAGGTCCTGAGGCACTGGAACAGGTTACTCAGAGAAGCTGTGGTTGCCCCATCCCTGGAGGTGTTCAAAGTCAGACTGGATGGGGCTTGGGGCAGCTGGGTCTAGAGGGAGGTGGCAGGGAGGTTGGAACTAAATGGTCTTTAAAGTTCCTTCCAACCCAAACCACTCTATTATTCTGTGATCTCTTCCCCTTGCAGGTGGGGAAACTGAGGCAGGGGTGTGCCATGTCAGGACCATGCAGCAGAGACCTGGAGGCACCTTCCTGGGGCTGAGCACTTCCTTCAGACCCCTGGGGCTGGATGCTCCTCATGCCACATCCAGCTTGGATGTGTCAGCCTTGTAGCCTCAGCACAGCAACTTTTCCTATCTAAATGCCCAGGATGGGAGGCGGGGAAGCACTCATCACACAGTACATATTTCCCCAGCTCAGGGAGGGCTCGCAGCTTGCACTGAAATGCTGTGCTTTGCGGTGGGGGGGTCAGAGATGTGGCTTCCTTGGGGGCCCTGCCTCTGCATTATTTTCTCACCTACTCGAGGAGGAAATGCATTTTCCCAGAAACAGCATGCATTTAGCACGGAGATAACATTATGGTAAATGGGAAATGCTATGCATTATGTTAACCACTACTTCCCTGGGGCTCTGCAGGGGAAAGCAGGGCATGAAGCTGGCTGGGGAGTGCCCGCAGCCCACAGGGTCCAGCGTGCTGCTAGGCAGCCCTGCAGGGATGAACCCACCACGCTCAGCTCTTCCTGAGCTCCATGCGTGCTTTGAGCCTGGCGCTGACCCAGAGCAGTTCATCCAAAACCCTGCCCTGGCCCTCGTTTGGCACAGCAGGCTGGGTGTTTGCTCTCCCGTGAGATGGCTCACAAGCAGATGCGCATCGTGGGTGACGCCGGGCCGGGTCTGCATCCCACTTTGGCTGCAGTGAGGTGTGGAGGAGATGAGCACAGATCCCGGCGCCTCCAGGTCATTTCCTGCTGCCGCTGATCAATGCCGGGCTTGCACCACGTCGGTGCAGCTGCTCAGAGCCGCAAAGCTGCTCCAGAGGCATGGTCCTACGGAAAACCATCCCTGTCTGGGCCATGCTGGGCCCAGTGCCCACCTAGGGATGCTGATGGCTGGGTGCCAGCCAACACCTCCCGTGTTCTTTCACCCGTGTCCCCTGCCCAGGTTTGTGGTTTATTCTGATGCAATTTGTCAGTTTACCCACCCACCAAAACAATGGAGCACTGGAGCAGAAATGCAGGCATGGTGGTACCGGCATATTTTGTGCTATTTCAGGTTTGCCAAACTTGGACCAACAAGCAAAAAATAAAAGCCAAACACAGTGGGCAATGTTTGCACCCCTCCCATCTGCAGCTTTCACCCTGCTCTGTCGAACCAGGAGAGACGGGTACAGGGCAGGGGACATGTTTCCTGCCACCCTAATATATCTGCTACAGCACTCCTTCAGGGATGATCAAGCACTTGACAAGTCTGGCCACACTAGCAAGCTCTGTTTTCCCTGTTTCTCTTCCTTTTGAGCTGCTAATCCTCTCTGCAAGCTGGCACAAAGCCTGACCACAGCAATCACATTGGAGCACGCTGACCCCTTGGCTTTGCAGAAGCATGAGATATCCTATTGATGGTTACAACCATGTTAGATACAACATGCTCCTCTGTCAGCTTCTGTGATGCTGCTCACTTCACGCTTCTACAAGCTGAGGGTCTAAGCTGCTACAGGCTCCTGAGACAAAAAAAAAATAGTGATAGCAATGGGGCCCATCTTCCTGTAGTGCCCCTGTTGGGGACACAACAAGGCTGGCTCTACATGGAACAAAAAGTGCCCAGGAGTTAGCCCAGTCCTCCAAAAACACTCCCAGCTGCAGTTCTGCAGAGATGTGCCCAGATCCTAGGCAACTCCTTGTTTGGCTGGTGTGTGCAGCCCATGCACCAACTGCCTTGCTCTTCTAATTCAAATCCGACCTTTGGCAAGGCTCTTCCTGAAATTTCGTCCTAGGCAGTCGTGGCATTTCTTGTCTTTCTCCTTCCAGCATCCATTGTGGAGGGGCTTTATGATCAAGGCACTGTATAATTTTAATCTGGCATTGTAGCTGGAAATTTGCACTCTCCTCTGGAGCAATGCCCAGGTCTCTTATCTCAGCAGCCTAATGCAGCCTGCCCTGCCCAGCTTCCAGGCACCCCGCTCCCTGCTTTCCCGTGTGCTGCCGCCCTGCCTCTGCCTCTGCGCTGAGCTCTGCAGGGCACCTTCCTCTCCACTTTGCAGAGCACTGGTGTCGGGCTCCTGCAGAAACCATCCTCTTCCTTCCAGGATTGCATTTGCACTGGAGTGGATTTTTCCCTTTTATTTTCTGGCATAACCATTCCTCTCACCACAATTCCTAGACGCTGGTCATTTTTATAGCACTTCCCAGTAGAGAGAGTTTTTTGATCACACTTTTCTCCACATTTGTTTTTTTTATCCTTTAATTTAGGTACTCTGCTTCATGTTTCTGTCTGTGCTTTTGCATGAGGCTCTGCATATTTCCCCCCCCATTAGCTAGGGAAGGATTTCACTCCCTGCAAGTGGCTGGGAGTTTGTTTGCAAGCTCTGCATGTATCTGCAGCTCTTGGGAGAGCTAATGTGATTTCAGTCCTGCTCTGCCCATGCTCCAACCCTAATTCATCACAGATGTGCTCATACTTGAAGATGCGATGCTTGTACTGAGCAGCCAGGCAGGATAATGCTATCAGGTTTCTCCCACATTTTTAATAATTACTGTTGTAAGGACAGAGTCAGCAGATGACCATTGGCTGGCTTGAAAATGCCTTCAGAGCGTGTATCAGATGTCATGTCTGGTGGTGCGCTGCTGCTGCAGCCTCTGAAGTCTGGGGCAGCTGTTCATGGTGGAGCTAAAGGAGGAGGAACCTCGTGTGATGCTGTTTCTCCTCCTTTTGCTCTTCCAGTGCTTTGTGCGGTGATCGGTGTTTGTGCTGGGGCATCAGCTGGAGCCCACTTGCTGGTGGTGCTGAGGACCCCAGTGGCGAAGCAGTGCAGTAGGTGCTTGGGCACATCCTTGACCTTGTGGGCATTGCATGGTGGTGCTGAGGAGGGAGCCTTGGACTGAGCAGAGCACCCGAGCACTCTGTCCCTGGTCCCTCAGCCCATCCCATCTGTGGAGAGGCTTCCTCACCCACCAGTGCTTCACTCACCAGCAGCGACAGCTCTCATCTGGGTAGCCAAAACGAGGTGCCACACGGGGACCACCGTGGGGACCGCCAGTTTCCTCACCAATACAATAGGGAGGAACATGCTGGGGTCACCGGGAATCCATCCCTCTAAAAACAGGTGCCACCAGCCTCACACAGCCAGAGGTAGGAGGTGGCCTCATGAAATGCTGAGATGGACTCCCAAGAGCTTTGATGAACCGTCTCATTACTGGTGATTTAATTTGCCTGCCAGTCTCTGTGTTCTTACAGGGGCAGCAGTCAGGTCTGTCTGCAGCCATGGAGGCCAGAAATCCTTTAGACACCTTAAAATCTGAGATCAGTACATAAGCACCCAGGACCTGGGGAGCCACAAAAAAACCTACAGATGTGGCCAGAACTGTGCTAAAACTGGGGATGTATCCCAGTCTGAAGGCCCTGCTCCTATCTATGGGCTTGTGCCCTGCTGGCCATGCAAAGGCTAGATTTACTCCTCCAAATCCTCAGCCTGGACATCTCCTTTTTATACGGGGAGGCAGCTCTGATTCTTCAGAAGCTTCTTACATGCTCCCCTTATCTCCTTGCAGCACCCAGCTTCTGCCACTTTGCATGGCTGGGAACACCAGAGCTTCCCCATCCCAGACAAAGACAATCTCACCCAGGGCTTGGTGTCCACCTCCTGGCTTGTCCTCATGGACAGCCCTCTCAGCCTTCCGAAGTGGAGCTAATCTCTGTCCCAGAGCTGAGCAACAGCCAGGAGCACCGGTGGTGCGGGCGAGTGTGGTGCTGCCCTGGGTGGTGGTGGTGATGCTGCCACGCGCAGGGCAGCGAGGAGGGGCTGCAGCACGAGGGGGCTCTGCCCAGTGTTTTGCCACACAAATCACTAAGGGAAAAGTTAAGGATTTTGCAAGCCAGCTGCCAGATTTTGTTTCTCTATGGATATATTTTGCCCTCCTCCATTGTTGAGAGATCTTCCTGAAGAAGGCTTCCCACCCCCAACACTGGTGGCACCAGTATTACTGCTGGGTTTGGGTGAATGGTAGCTCTGGTTAGATGGAAGTCACCTGAACACAGATGTTCTCATCCTTCCCTTGCAAATCCCTGACCTGGCCATCTGCAATCCAGATACGGCCCCACCAAAGCCACGGGCTGTCCCACAGAGAGGGTCCCCCAGCCCCTCACATTGCCCCACAGCTCTCTGGGGTTTCCTTGCCTTGGGACATTCCCCTGGCGAATGGCAGCATCAGGTGCTCTGCTGAGTCTTGGGGTGAGACCCAAAGGGTTCATTTGTCCCTCAGCCAGAAAATGTCCCCTGCCTGCCACTCCAATGGGTAGGCAACAAAGTCCTCACTGATGGGTCACAATTGGGAGGAAGCCACAGGTGAACTGAGGAAAACTGGGAAGGGGTTTTTGGGCTTGGCTTTTCCTGATGCTCTGGAGTGCTTCAGTCTGACTGTCTCTCAGTCCTGCTCTACACTCAACACAGGACCCCCCAGGTGACAGTCGTGGGTCCACGTTTGCCAGGAGAAGGGACTAGTTGCTCTAGAGAACCTGTGTGAGGTGGTGAGGTGGCGGGGAAGGAGGCTGCTGGACTGACAGACGTGCATGCTCTTTGTAGAAACTTGTCGAGATACCTTGCCCAGGCCAAATTTAATTCAGAACGGCTATCAATCAGGTTCAAATTTAATCACAGTGAGGTGCATATTCAGGGAGCCAGCATACCCAAGTTCCCCCCCAAAATGGGGAAGGTGGGCACTGTGGGACCCCCATGGCCAGGGATGGTAAGGAGCACTCAGCAGAGGGGACAGGGTGTTGGGGCAGGGGACCCCAGGGGAGGGACCGAGCGCCCACTCACCATGCTGTGCCTCTGTGGTCCCAGCGGGCTGCACCAAGCATCCCCAGAGCTCGTAGAAGAGGAACCCAGCTGCCCGTGGGCACACAGGGAGCGGCTCAGAGTGCCCGGCTTTCCATCGCCATGGGTCAACACAACAAGGGACGGATCCTGCTGGGCTGGGCAGGTTCTGCTCTGGGAGAAGATGGAGCTGTGTCAGCACAAAGCGCTGCTAGAGACTCATCCTCTCTCCTGCTGCCCCCACGACCCCACTGGGACTGGTGCTGGCCACGTGGGCACCGTCCCAGTGGGCAGGCTAGCTCTGCTCTGAGGCCAGGGCTTGAGAATAGGGAGAGGTGTCAGGGGACCGCACATCGCCTACAAGCCCCGCCACATCCTGGATGTAAACCGAGCCGGAGCCAGCGTCCATTTGCTGGTGTAGTGGTGCCGGGTTGGGCCCAGCCTCCTGCATCCCTTGGGAGCAGCTTTTTGGTATTGTCCAGGGTTTGGACTGTCCCACCAACATGCTCAGGGTCTTGCTGAGCGAAGAGCATCTGCAAGCCCCTTTTGGGGTTCATCAAGAGGATCACCCCAGCCTCCCTGTGCTGCATCCTCTCTCCCTTTCCACCACACCCAGAGCCAAACCCATGGAAATGTGTCCTACTTACGTGGTGAGTGGTGAGGGATGGCTGCCCACCCCACCAGTGGTGGGACGGGCTGCAGCAGAAGGTCCTGCTATCCTAACCCACGCTCACTTCCAGCCCTGCATCACTCCGGATGTTGTCTACCGGGCTCTGTTGAGTCTAATGAACAATGGAGCATATCCCAGCTCTGATGAGCTCACCAGCCCATCAGAATATTATTTAACTCTTTGTTTCCCTGCCTTGGGCTCCTGCAGGGCAGACTTCTAGGCAGCTTGCCTGGCAGGGTTTGATAAAAGACTGCAGCTTGGAGACAGTCCAGTGGCGTGGCAGGAGGAGCAGGGTGGGTCAGGGGCTAGAACAGGGCTGGGCGTTGCTGACCTGGACTTTTATCGTCAGCAAGTCCCTGAAGCCTCTCCAGGCTGTGATTTCTGCACTTCCAAAGCAGGGGATGGTAGCCAGTGTCTGCAAAACATTTTGAGGCTCCTCGTTGAGACATTAGATGAATGCAAGATATTAGCAGTTAGCTATTAACTAACATCCTGAGCCCATTACAAGGATGGAACAGAAATCCACAGCCATATTCTAAAAGCCACTTACATCAACGTGAATCCTCTTGCTGCAGGGAAGGGATCCAGCCTGACACAGACATTGCTGGTGGCCAGGACGAGGCTCCAGCATCAGTGGGGCTGTGTCTGGCCCCAGGAGCCATTTGTTGGTTCGGTGCCCAGAGCTGCACCAGGGACACAGCCAGGGAGCAGGATGGGGTGGGACGGGTGAGCAGTCATGGAGATGTCATGAGGATGGACAGACCTTGCGCAGAAGATGGGATGGGTGCAGAGCATCCCAGGGCAGCACATGGGGCTGGAAGGGGAGGAGGAAGGTCCAGAGGGGCTGTGGGTGTGGGTGAAGGGAAAGCAGCTCGCTGGGGCATGGGGAGCTCAGGCAGAAAGATCAGGGAGTTTATGTCAAGAAGAGGACCCTCAGCTTGGCTCTGTGCAGACTTTTGGCCAGCAGTGGTTGGACATGGGCCAGGTTTGGACCTCTTCAACAAGGGGCGGTGGGCTCACAGGCTGTGGCAGGAGCAGAAGCAGAGAGGGACAGAGGTGGGAAGAGCTCAACATCCTAGTCTGTGGTCTGCTGGGACTGTCCTCACCTCTTGATGGGAGGTGGGTGTGTTAGCTGAGCACAAGTGCTAAGCCCTGGGTAATGGTGTGGCTCCACTGCCCATTAATCTGAGAACCAGCAGCCAGAGGAGCCAGATATTTTGAGAGTGTCAGGGAATCAAAAGTCTCTCTAGAATTTGGAGAGCTGGAGGATTTGGGTTTCCTAGTCCAGGTCCAAGGGAGTAGATTATTTGGCTTAAAGAATCAGTTGGGGAAAAAATAGAGGTGGGAAGGCTTCATTTCAGCGCCTCTACCAGGATGCGTTTCACACCCTGCTTCTGCACCTTCTCCAGGCTGAATGGAGCTGGTTCTGCCTGCTGGGGAGCATCCAGCCCCATGCTTCAGCCAGCTCCCATCACATGCCCCCTTTCATTTTGGCCCCCCCTCCCCAGATTTGCCCCACGCTCCTCACAGGACCCCTGGCAGCTCCATCCTGCCCCAGGGACCGATCTGTGGTGACAGAGAGCAGGCGGGGATTTGGTCACGGGCTCTGGATATGGTCACTGGCAGAAGTGCCTTTTGAACGTGGGGTCCCCTCTATGCCAAGGTAGCTTGACCAAGGCACCGGGGGTGTCCCTCCAGGGCCAGGGTTTGTCCCGTGTGTTGGGCACCGCCTCATGTTGTCATCCGTGGGCTGGATGGGCTGAACGAAGGGGGACCCCTCCGTGGTTGGCCCTCTTGCAGATGCTACGGGTGCGAATCAGCCCGGGGCGGCTCCCCCAGCCCCGCCGGGGCCGGCCTGGCTGCTGCCTGCCCGTCGCACCGGGCAGAGCCGCTCGCAGCCTCCCCGCTGCCTCCGTGGGCACCTGCTGCCACCTCGCGGGGCCGTGGGGTACGCGGAGCCAGCAGCGCCCGTCCCACTTGGGGACACTGCGCAGGCAGGGACAGGCTGTCCACGAGCCCACCGGGGGGGCTCGGCCCCCACCAGAGCTCCCCACGCGTGAAGGTGTGCACGCGTGGTGGTGCCGGCAGAGACGCAGCCGGGTGGCTCGGCTCACAGGGACGTCAGGGGATGGTGGCGAGGCGATGCGGGTCCCGTGCAGCCCTGCGGGCCGTGGCACCCTGGGTGCATCGCTTTCTCTGCTCGACTGCTCCCTGGCTGGCACAAAAGGATTTCATTTGGCCGCCAGAGCCTTTGGGTGGTGAGACGTGGTCGCCATCCCACGCAGTGACAGCAAATAAAAGCACGGGCCCTGCCCCTTGCCCCAGCCATCCCACCCTACATGAGCAGGGCTTTTTCCTTCTCACTCTTCCCTCCGAAGTTGCTCCGCAGGCCAAGGGCATGTCAGGGATGACCAAGCCCACAGCAGCCCATTAACCTTTTCCTGTCTGAGATGGAGGTAACATGACCTGTGCTGAGTGACGTGTCCAGAGAGTTACAAGAAGCTCACGCAATTTCAGAAATGCTTAAGGTCACCTGCATTACTCTGGGCTGGTGGGCTCAGCAGCACAATGATATACTGCAGGATAGGACAGGCTGGGATAGGATAGGATAGGATAGGATAGGATAGGATAGGATAGGATAGGTTGGGATGGGATATAAGATAGAATAGGCAGGAGATACCAGGGAAGGATGTGGAGCCCAGCACTGGGGCAGCTGAGGATGTGCAGATCAGGGTTACAGAGGACCAGAGAGCCAGCATTACCTCCTGGGTCATGGAGGTGGCTGTGGGCGCGATGCCACAAAGCTCCTCACATAACTTGACTGGGCAGCTCAGCTTTGCTGGATGGGGAGGCTGAGCCAGCCCTTCCCATCTCATGGTTTCACTTTCACCTTCCAGCTGGAGTGTGCTGGTGGCCAGGTCATGCCTCTTGCTCTGCTGCTGGTGCTGCTGCTTGATGGAGAGCTCTGCACCCTGCCTGTATTTTCTCCTCATGTCCTCAGAGGCTACGTCCACCACCATGGTGACATGCCCTGGGGATAGAGGGTCCTCCTGCCCCTCGGCACCCACCACCCCCTGCTCTGTCCCATGCTGAGATGAGCTCTCTCGAAGGCAGTTGTGTCCTGGGTTCCTGAGGCCTCCATGGCACCAACTCGGAAGTGGGCTGTGGCATTCATTCAAGCAGTGAACGAGATGGGTCCCACGTCTGCTCTTTGCAGCCCTTGTCCTCCCTCCAGGCTGGTCCCTCCTGGGCAGCCTCTGCCTTTTTCCATCTCTCCTCAAATCATTTGCACGCTAGCCTTACAGCTCTCCAGTGAGGCTCCATGTTCTCTGCTTGTACCAGTGGTTTCCCAGGTGGCCCAAATGGTCTCTGCTGTTGTGTGGGCGTAGGAGAGCCCCTTTCCACCACTTGCTAAAGGTGAGGGACATCAACAATCAGGCTGCATGGTCCTGCCATGTCCATGCAAAGAACCTGTTCACTCCTCCTTGCCTAGGGGACCTTCTTTGTGTCTCAGCAATTTCCAGCCCCATATCCAAGCTCCTTCCTCACCCAAAGCCCACCAGTGCCCAGGAGGGAGGTGATGTTGGAAGCCGATGGTGAAGGTCTTTTCCAAACAGCATCATTTCACCACAGCAAGGGTGGGGGTGAGGGCTGGGGTGGGTGATGGAGCACATTACTTTTGGCTGTGGTAGTATCACAGAGCTCCTGGAGACCTCAGCACCCCCTGGACTTTTAGCTGGGGTCTCAGGCCCAGGGTAGACATCCTTGGGGGTTCACAAGAATCTGGGACAATCAGCTGCAGGCATTTGAAGGAGGCAATGGAAGCAAATAGATAATAAAGTTGATCCCTTCATCTTCTACAGCACCAGAGTGAGATGTGAGTGGCAGGAGACCAAACCTTCTGCCCTAGCCTCAGGGATGTGCATGGGCATGGGGGCATCTGTCCACAGACACCCCTGCCTCAAAGCAGTGGCTAACCCTGAGCAATGCTCCTGTGCTCCAGCAAGCCCACCCTGGGGTCTGTAAGACTGATGAAGAGACGGGCAGCAGGGACTTGTGATCTGGACTAGGCACGTTGCTGCTCATATCCCAGCTCTGCCACAAATAACATGTGAAAGTCACTTTATTTGGGTTAAATAAATAAATACAAGGTTCTTTCTCCATGGGAGAAAGCAGGGACCTGCTCAAGAGGTGCCAGGGCAGGGAGGAAAGGAAAGCTGCTCTACTCCTGGCTGGCCATCGTGCGTCCCATCCGCGGTGGGCGATGGGGTGCCCCCGCCTCTCCCCCCATAGCTCTGCCCTCAGTGGGAGGCTGCTCTGCCATGGGCAGCACAGGGTGCAGCCGGGCCAGGGACGACATCACAAGTGCGGGGCCGGGCCGGGGCAGGTCTGTGCGGCGTGTCTGGTCCCTGCAGCAGTAGATGGTGCTGTTGCCCTGCCGGGAGGCTGCTGGTGCATCCTTGTGCAGAAGCAGCTGAAATCCAACCAGGCATCTCAGGAGTGCTGTGTCCGGTACAAGACTCTGGCAGGGGAACCTGCACCACAAAAAACCTTTTCCATCCCCTCTTCCCCACTCCGCAGTAGTGTCACTATCAAAGCCTGTGATGCAGCTGGCAAGCATTGCTTCTGCAGGGCTCTGCTGTGCAGGCTGAGCCCCGTGCTGGACCAGCATCCCCATTCCAAGTGTCCCAGAACACAGCATTCCTATCCCAGGCGCTTGCCTCATGGCAAATGGAGCTTGCACAGCCCCAGATGGGGCGACCTGGTAGCCCTGAGCAAGCCCGGAGGCAGCCGGTATCCCAGCTGCACATCACCTCCCTCCCCCGGGGATGCAGCTGAGACCTGACCTCCAGCACGTGCTGCAGCTGTAAAGTGTGTGCTCAGAAAGGCTGGGGCACTGATTTCCCTGCCCCTCTGCGGGTCTCCTATCATGGCACAGCCTGGCCCAGAGGTGTATGGAGGGATTTGGCCTGTTTTTTTTTTTTTTTTTTTTTTTTTTTTTTCTTGGCTGTGGAGATGATATTGCAGAAATCACATTTTGCTGTTGGAAAATCCTGAACTTAAACAGTGAGACAAAGCAAACCAACATTTTAAGCTAAGCTGCAGTGGAAAGTCTAAAAGGCCAATTAAAAATTTCATTTCATGATAGTAAAGGGAGAGTTTTTCATAATGAACACTGCTCTTGCTCCACCGAGGCCAGGAAAGCCAGCACTGTGGTCCTCTGGGAGATGTTTCTGCTCCTCACCCATGGCACCAGCAGAAGAAGGGTTGCGGAAGCTCGTGGTCAGCTTAATCGGCAGCTTTAACCTGTGTTTTACCAGCAGTCGGTGCTGAGGGTATCCAAACTGCTGCCCTGGGAGCAGGCAGCCAGGGGAGGGGCAGCAAGGGACAGGCCCCCAAGCTGCACAGGGACAACAAGTGCTGGAAAATGGGTGTTTCATTCAGTGCTAGTTGCCATTGAGGATTTGAAGAGAAAATACGTATCATGGAGTTTTTCTACTATCATTCCTCCTGTGCTGTGGTTTTATGGGAACCATGCCCTGAACACTTATAGAATGGGGGAAAAGAAGATACAAGGGAAGACACCTAGGAAGCATGCTGGTCTGCAGTGCCTCTGGAGACCCTGGCTACCAAAAAGGAATATCCAAGGGGATCTGCATGTTAATCTCCTGCAAAACAGCAAACCGAGCATGAGTCTGCTTTCTTGCTCCTTGCCCTGCTCCCAGTGTCCTGTTGCAGCTCCAACCTATATCCTCAGCTTCTACATCAATAAAGATCAGCTTTCCTGCAGACCCAGTGTGGGAAACTTTGGGGCTGAAGGGATCTGGGTGCAAATAAGACCGTGAAGCACTTTGAAACCTCCAGCTTGCTGGAGTCACCATCCTCCATGGCAGCGTGGTGGAGATGCACAGAGATGCTCAGGTCTTCACTCCTGAACTGGCTGCAGGGACTTGATCAGGGTGGAGAGGGACTGTTCATATTTTGAGTATTTTTGCCTTTGCTCTTGGAGGCAGGGGAGGTCTCAACATCCCTCAACCCACGCCAGCTACCCAGGTCCCAGCCCAGCATGGACCATGCCTCCAGTTTGAGTGCAAGCAAAGAGATGGTGTGAGCGGGGGTGAACTCATGCTGATATGTGGCAGGATGTCATCTTTTCTAGAATCAGCATATCGGATTTGCACTAGGGTCCCTCACCAGCTGTCAGGAAAATGTTCTTTATGTTTGAATTACTATGAGGGCATAGATAACAACTCCATAATTAGGTTTGCACCTTTGAAATCTTATATTTCTCTTGCAGCTTGAATATTTATGCAATCACAGAGCTTAGCGTGTCCCAGTTCTCCACATTATTTATTTATTTATGTTCAACAAGGCCTGTAGTTGTTAAATCACAATGTTTTCAATAAAAAATAAAAAGAAAAAAGAATAAATAAATAAATTAGTTAATTTAAAAAAAAAAAACAATCCCAGAAGTGTTTTTACTTCTCTCCTCCAAGCTTCAATCTCTTACCTTGAATCCTTTCTAGTTAGAAGCCCTGGAGAACTGTTACCTCCAAATTCATAATGTGTCTTACAAATTTATATCATTTGTTTCTCTAAAGAAGAAAAAGGCTTGGCCAAAATGGGAACTGGGAACTTTTTGCTGAGCAGTCCCACCTCCTAAAGAGATGCCAGTGACCTCCGCATGGTAACAGATTCCAGCAACACCAGATACCACCATGGAGCTGGATATTAGACATCGGGCTGCAGGGGAGCTGGGGAGTGCAGATGATTGCCCTGATCCACATCTCCAGGCAGGATGACTGGTGAGCACTGAGGCAGCACTCACACGCTCGACAGGAGGACATGAGGCTTCCGTGTTTCCTCTGATGCTACATAATGTGGCTCTCACGAGAACAGGCATGGGGACATGCTCCAGGGAGCACTTGCAAGCAATGGTAGATGCTCAGTGCAGGGGGGCTGTGATCAAGGAGAATCATCAGCTACATGGGCACTAAGGCAGGTATAGTCAGAGGAGAGGAATGGGCTTGCTAGGTCTTTTTGCTCCAGCTCCAGCAGATGCAGCTCCAACCAGGGCTCTGTCTCCATGGCACAGAGTCAGACACAGCTGCATTTTTTGCAATAAAGAAACTTCAGCCACAGTGCTGTGATGTTTCTGCAGCTTCCCAAGTAGTCTTGTCCTTTAGGCAGCCTTGGTCCCCTACTTGCCCTGTTCCCTATGGCAGGAGGCTCACGTGGTCTCACTCCCTGGCCAGGACCTCTCCTACCCTGCTCTTCTATGACTATCATCTGTGCAGGGCACGCAGCAAGCAGCCAGGAAAATTGAGGGCATTACTGATTGGGATGATTTCTGTTTGGAAATACTTTTACATGGATTAGGGATTAAAATAAATTTATGAGACAATTACCCACTTCAATTAGACAAGGACATTAAAACATATTTACCTATGGCTTGCTCTTAGCTGCTAAGTGGGCTGCAGAAGGACGTGGCTTCTTTAAAGTGTCTCATGTATTTATCTTTTTAATCGCTTTTTTAAGCATACATGGTTTATTGCTTTATTGATTGAACAGAGCTTTGAATAATCAATATGGCTTTAAGAATTCACTGGGAATGACAGAATTGCAATTAAGTAGAGTATGTGAAGAGAGTGTTAACCCATCTCATTAATTAATGAGGTCACTTTTTTGAGTGTTTCATAGGAGCCTTTGGGAAGAAGGTGGCAATTTATTGTAGTCCCTGGAGATGTTTATTCTCCTTCCTCCTGCACAGTTATCTCAGACTCCCTGTCCTGTGTTGGTGACCTTTGCATGTCCTTTTACAGCTTCTTTGTGAAATGGAGGGCAGGACTGAGGTTGAGAGAAAGCGCAACCTGTCCTCATGCCAGGGTCTTCTGCTTCGTGCCAGCTGCATCCCTGGCCCTGGGAACGGACCTTGGGGGACAGGGCAGATGGAGCCAGCCCTGTGTCCTTGCCCCATCCTGGGGAGGTGCCTTCTGAGGCTGGGGAGAGGCAGCGGCCACCGAGAAGCCTGCTGGGTGTACGTGAGCTGTGGTCTCGAAAGGGCTCAGACATTTCTGGTTATGCAAGTCGCTTATCTGAAAAAGCCTGGCCAGCCAGGTAGCTCTGGATCCCATAGACGCAGATGGAGATTATATGGGGCAAAATCTGGTGTGGGAACAGGAACGATGCCATTTTCCATCCCCAGGTGTGCTGATGGGTTGTGCTGCGCTTGTCTGGGCTTGGCACCTGGCTGGGGATCTGCTCAGAAGGAAGCTATGGGGACCATTTCTCCCAGACTATTGAGAACAACACACAGCATCCACATACAAGCCCTTTGCAGATGGAAACTAAGACAAAAGCATGTCTGATGGCACCTTCAGCCAGTTGAGCATTTAGGAAAGAGTGATTTATGTTTATATTCACTAAGAAAAACCTGCTATGTTTCTGCTTGCCCTTTGCAGTACATGCATTGTTCAGGTAGGAAGAAAACTGCCTAAAGCTCACAGAATGGTTTCCAGAGCGTGAGCATTTCAGGCATTCAGTGTTTGCTTGTCCAAATATCCTTATCTGAACATTGTTATTCATCTTTCTCTTATATACAAAGCTTTGGTCCCCTCCTTCTAATAAGGAGCCAAAAAAGTGCTATTTTAGGCTTTCTGAGTGAATTGCTCGTGATTAAACACATCAGTTGGGAATAGCCTCAGAAGTTGAGAAGTTTGAAATGTTGAGCAAATTTGCTGAGGTATTTGTGGCACAGAAAAGGTCTAAGAATGACAATTAAAAGGAGACAGAGAAAGCAGCAGCATCTGATGACTCATGAGGAGAAAGCGGTTTCAGCTGGGCCAGGCTGAGCTGGATAAAGTCAAGTCAAGTTAGGCAATCATCTTCAACTGCTTCATGATGAGGCAGCTCTTCAGCCGTGGTGACTGTAAGAAAGTGCTCAAGAAGTGCCACTAGACATGTGATGACATGCATCTTCAGATTTTGAAAAGGAAACTGTCTTTTGATGGAAAATGATGTTTGAACAAACTACTTTGAAATANCACTGAGATATTTCACTGGTTAAAAAAGAGCTATTTTTTTCTTATTAAACTTGGTGCAATAACCCCCCGTGCTAGCGTTGCTGGGCCAAGAACATTGTGCAACGTGAGCTCCACGGCACCAAGCTGAGAGAAACCCACACTGCATCTCCAGGGCTGTCAAGGGCAAAGCCCTGCTGTGAACAGGGCCTGCAAAATATAATTCCTACCGTCACTGCATTTTTGGAAACAATATAAGAAATTTTTCACTAACCTCAAATGCAGCAAGGTTTCACTCAGCCCCGACCCTGCCATTCCCGTGTATGGCCTGGGGTTGTCTGAGTGCATTGGGACGGGGACCCAGGAAGCCTGAAATCCTCCTCGCACTAAGATGTCCAGGAGCACTGTAGTGGGGTAGACCACAGGGCCACCTCATCCAGGGTCAACTGCAGCCAAAAGCAGATGCTTTTGTGGGTATAGTACTGGAGCAGGCGGAAAAAGATAGTCCCCCTACCCTCCAGGAACCCTCAGCTCATCACACATGACCTGGATAGGACCATTTTGTGTGTAAGGCAGACTTTGGTCTGTACTCAAAGACTTTATGCCAAGCTTTTGTACAGGAAGAAAGCATCTCCATGTGCGGTGTGCCCTTCTTAACTTGATATAGCAGACACGAGACCTTGTGAATCCCGGCCAGCTGTGTGTCTGGAGCTACTGTCCAAGTGTCCTGTGGTCCCTGCACAAGGCTTGAGGAGCTTTTCTGGAGAAGCCAGACCCACTGTGTGCTGCACAGTGCTGGTGGCCTCCTCACTTCCAGATGCAGAAGATCCAGCCCAGGTCCTACCTTGGACATTCCTGCAAGCAGATGGGACCATGCGGCTCATGGGATAACCACTTGCAGGATGCAGTTACATCAGAACAACTATAACTGATTTTCCTCTGATGTATTCCTCTCCCCAGGCAGTGGGACTGATGTAACCAGGCCAATTTCTACTACTTTGGCAGACTGACATAATTAAAACAAGAGAGCTGCTGCGGGTTGACACACTTATAAAAGGGAAGGGCTGGTGAGAATCTAAGCAACAGCAACAAAAATATTTATGTGAATATTTTATTTATTAAAGTTCTTCCTGAATGACTTCCAAGTCCCTGATATTTATTGATGGCCATCAGAGGATTAACTAAATGCAATGAAGATTTTTGCATACATATTATGCAGGCACACACTTCTTCCATTTGAGTGACAAGATGGGTGATAAATAGCGTGTATTAAATCCGTAGTGGTCGTGGAGAATCAATCCATCTCCTCTGGGAAATTAGCTGTGTCAAGGAAGGCAGCACTGAGGGAAAGGCAAGCAGCAGGCATGCCTGGGGATGGACAAGGGCTCCTGCCGTATCGATCTGCAGAGAAGCTGGGTTGTGGCCAGGAGAGGGGCTGCCTGGACCAAAGTGAGAGCCGGTTCTGCTGGTGTTAGCTGTGGAGTTTTGTGATATCAGCTAAGCTGTAATGAAAGCCAAAGCAGAGACATAAATATTTGATCCTAGGTGTGACTGCTGGTTGTATCCCATCTATTGCAAAGCTGGACAGTCTAGTGGGACACGTCTCACCTAACCTGAGTGATGGTACGTATTTTCTGGTTGAGACATTAAATGTGGAATCTCCATTTGAGCTGTGTGATCAGAAATGGATCAATGCAGTTGTTGGATCTGGGGAAGCAGTTCCTCTGACTGTACATAAGTCTGCTTTACTGGGAGCTGCACTGCCCTCCAGGCTCCTTTCAGGTCTTCTCTCAGCAAGCTTTGTCCTTCCATAATAAAGACTATGGCAATGGCATGAACTGTGTTCCAAGTTTTGGTTCTGCCATATAAATCACTGTTTTATCATTTCAAATTTCCACTTTTCCCTGTTTATTCCCCATATTTCTAGCATGCAGCAATGAGAACCATGTGGAAACCAAAAGCAGGTCAGTGGGACAAATTAATTCTCTCTATCCTCTGTGCTAAGACTTTATGACAAGTGGCTAATCATCTTTGATTCCTCTGGTACTCCTGGTAATAACATTAGCCACAATCAACTCATTTAACTCATCTGAGGATTTAATATCTAATTCAATAGCACATGAGAAGAGAACAGGCAGTGATATTCAGGGAGCAGTAACCCCTTTTTCATGTGCTTGCACTTTTTAAAAACAGCTTACAATGACCTTTCGAAATTAATTTTATTAGCTGTGAGAATCTGCTAGACCTCAGTCGTAAGGTTTTTACCTCAGGGTCTCTGTGGATAAGTAATGGCAACTCCTGCTTTCCAGCAAAGTGTAGGGCAAAGAACTTTCCTTGCTGTCCTAGAAAAGTCTAGCTGGGTTCAATCAACCTCTTCGTCCTTGTTCGTCGTGTGTGGAGCAGGATGAGACCAGGTGCCTGCCCATCACTACCAGTTACCTAACCTCTCAGGGGCTTCAAAGCCTCTAATTTCTCCTTGTCTTGGTCCACCACTGTCATCTCCCCTGAGCAGGTCCCATGGAGGGATGGTGCTATGCCCATCTTCCACTTAGTCCAGGGAGGCACATGGTGGGGCTGTGATCTGCAGTCTGCACCAGGCATCCCATGACGGAGGACAACGCTAAGCCTGTTTGAGCTCCAAATGGCTCCATTGTGTCTAATTTACATAAGAAGCTATAAATATGCATCCCTGCTCTCCCGCTTGCTTGCTTTCCTTGTTTGCATTTTTAATTGTTGTGGCAGCTGCGGCATTTTCAAATTCAATGGTGAGATCTGTGTGACTGGAACGTGCTGGGAGGATGTCTGACACAAGTCCCTTCAAGCTGGGAAGCAGCTCCCGGTATGGTCAGATCTTGACCATTGTCCTTGGGTTTCAAGAGCGGAAGGATTCAAGGGAGCAGAAGGAATGGGGCCATTCAGTGTTTTCCTTTGATACGTCTTGACCCTGTCCAGACAGACTCTCATTATAGCACCTTTTCTCCCATTTGGGCCTAAAGTATGGTGCGATGCACCTTCCTTGGCTTGTTTCAGACCCAGAGGTCTTTATGCGCTGGGCTTTAAAAGGACTTTGCTCTGCCAGGCAGATTTGCTTGGTAGCAGCAAAACCTGTCCTGGTGCCAGCAGAGACCAGGGGTGCCATGAGGCTGCTGCTGCAAGGCCTCATCCAGCTCCGTGGGGCAGTCACGAGCTGTGGGGCTCCGAGCAGACCCACAGCTGGTTTTATGTCCAAGGAGGGCAGGTGATAAGGGAAGGTGAGGACCTTGATTTATTTATTCTTCAATCTGATGTAGGGCTTGCACAAGACCTCCTGCACACTCAAGTACTGCATGAGGGAAAGGCTGGACTCTGTCCTGGGACTAATAAAAGAGATCCTAATCCTGGCTTTGTGCATGTCCATGAGAATATGTGCAAGCTGCTCCCATGCTCTGCATGCTCTGAGGGGAAGGGACCACCATGGGGACTGGCAATGAGAGGCTCATGTGGCTGTGTAAAATCACAGCAGTGATAGGGATTTGTTTGAGAATGGTGTTAATAGCGATATCTTTCATAATTAAGACATCAATTAAACTCTTGAAAATTAGGCAGAAATATCAAATAGCGCATTAACTGGAAAATTTCCAACCAGTGTAATCCTATGGCCTTGTGATGGGTGGGTTAATTATCCCTCATTAAATAAAGCTGAAATTAATCTCAATATCTTGCTATTATTTCAGTTTCTCAAAGGGGAGGAGAGTTTATTGTTTTCTTGAATTTTCTGCCTGCTGTACTGGAGGCGGGCAGGTCAGGATCCCAGGCACTGCCCCACATGTGCTCAGTGTCCTCCTCTTCCCTGCACCAGCCAGCACTGCACTGCCTTAGGAGCTTTGTATCCCTTCCCTGAGGGACAAGAGAAAGGACTTGAGGTCCCACCATGCTCATGGGAAGATCAGGTCTGGAGAAATGGAGTGAGTGGCCAAACTCCCAAATGCCCATGGGTTGCACCATAGAGGTCTGCATCCACATCTTTCCTGTAGCCCCCGGCTTCTTCCCTTTACGGTAGTCTCTGTAGATCATGGCCTTGATCAGGCGTGGTCTGGAGCCTGTAAGTCACCAAATCAGTCCCTTTCTTTGAAGGGACCACCCCAAGTGAGCCACTGTTTGAATATCATCCAAGAAAATCACAGCACCCATAGGCTGGAGCTGGAGGCTCGCTCTCATGTCTCCAGCCTGACTGTCTCTCAGCCAGCAAAACAGGGAGTCTGTGTTAATCAGCACTCGGCTTTTAGTAATTACATTATTTATTGCAATATGAAAACAGAATAATAATGATAATCACAAAAAGGAATTAGCCTGGCCAGAATGAGGCTGTTAATTTCGCTGTGTCAAGTTGGACAGGATGACTTTCTGGAGCATCTTGCTTGGAATGGTTCTGCCTTGTCTAAACTCACTTATTAAATCTGGCTGCGCTGCCCCTGCTAAGCTAATGTCTCAAGGTCAACAACAAACATCCCTCTATGGGGAGTGTAGTAATGCAGGGCCCGAGGTCAACGGATGAATAAACACACCTTTCCCTTATTATAAATCTCTTTTATCCTGTGTGCTCTAAATGCAGCCGCCTTCCTTTGGCTCCAATCTGCAATTTATATGGCAGTGTTTTCACTGCTGGAGGAATCAATACACCTGGACAAGACTTGAAATCAGCACGATCCTGCACTGGCCAGAGGAGAAGGCAGGAATTTATTCAGAAGGTGAACTCCCAAACTTTGTATGCAAACTAAAATCATATGGAAGAGATGTGGGGGCACAAACCCCAAGACAATCTTTGGTCGTGGAGACCCACCATTAGGTCTGGTGGAGTCCCAGCTCCCACCCCATTCACCATTGCCATTTTTCTTGTGGGTCCCCAAAACAAATTAGCTCAGAGCTCAAACTCTCCCCGATTAGCCTGAGGTTACAGTGTCTTTCCTTTGAGTCTGTATGAGTTACTGAGTTAGAAAAAAAGACATCTGTGTCTGGAGGGGGAAACATAAAGCTTTCTATGTCCTTTCAGGCAGAGATGCAGTGCTCCGTAGCTGTGGCTTCCACCTGAGGCAGTTTTCAAGCTCTAATGAAATCCTCCTCTCCCTCTGAGCAGAAGACATTAAAAACAAACAAGCAAATCTTAGATAACTTGAAGGTGGCATTTCCAATGCTGTCACCTGTGGTGATTTTAATTGCAAGTTCTGAGATGCTGGGATTTTCTTTCTGTCTTGGGATCATGTGACAGTGATCAGACTCTGCTTCATTTTTAAGAACTGGGGTGGAAAATGTGATCTGTGAATGCTTTGAGACTGGAACAGCCACCTGGAGTGGGCTAAAAAGGAGTTTCTTCCAATATATAATTTTGGAAACTGTAGAATCCTCAGTTTTCTGCAGTTTCCAGATGTCCGTGTTTTAAGATTAAAGTTTTCAGCCAAATATTTCAGGTTTTAATTAAAGACTATAATTGTATTTTATTTTTAATTGCAGATTTGCAGTATTCAGTTTTCTAACTCCAGCTAAATGCCTTGAGGACAACAGGGGCTGGAAAGGAGCATGGCATGGCACGGTCCAACCCTTTTGTGGAAAGCCAGGGCATGTGGCTGTTAGCTTTTTGTAGCAGGCAGAATCGGGCAGTTAAGCAGGGCTTATTTGACTGATTAAATCTCATGTTTATCGTGGTATTTTTTTGTAAGTGCAGACAGGGGCTGCTTCCCTGTACATGTGACAGTGATGACCAGGATGTCTGGGCTACTGCCTTCACCCCCAGGACAAGAGAGCTGCTCCTCATGCACACACAGCTTGGCTGTACCAGCTTGGCTTGCTTGGACCTCTCTCAGGGCAGACTTCTCAATATCGTGGGTTACCCTTCCTCTCCTTTTGCTTGAGACCTTCTGTTATAATGATCCAACAACTAACCCTGGTGCTGGACAGCCTCTCACATACCAAAGGGCACGTGGAAATCACATGCAAAAGACCCTCCTGGTCCACTTTCTTTTTATCCTCCTTCGCTGTCCAGGTTCATGACACATGATGAAGTCATTTTTTAGTTGATAGGATCTGTGTGAAGAGCTATCAACCTTCAAACAATGACAATTTATCTCCTAAATCAAAAGAAGCCACATAAATGAACTGCAGGGACCCCTTGCATGTGAGATTAGTTGTGCAGAGAGTGAAATGCAGCCAGCCTTCTTCGGGAAATTGAGTCTTGCTCTGAATCTAGGCTAAAAAGGAGTTGGCTTTCAAATGACCGGTGTTGCTGCTTTCCCACTTAGACTCCAGCAATGTAGCTCTTCAGTGATGGGTCCCAAGAGTCCCCTGACAAAGCTGCAGGACCATTAGGATGGTAGTGCCTTGCCCAGGTAGTGCCATACCCTTACCCACATGCATGGTGATCTTTTGCTTCATTGAAGCATGGGGCAGCTTCAGCTGTCCCAAGACTAGTTCAAAGGTAGGACTGGGTTCAGTCTTCACTCTGCAGCATTTTCAGAAGGCCCTGAACACAGCAAAGCTTGTATTTAATGATCTGGATAAGCCTGTAAAGTGCAAGTGAGCAGATAGCCATGGTGGGCAGATCTTGGCTCATACTGTGGGGTTTGTGATGAATGTGACATGGCTGGGGCAGAACCCAATTAGTCTTAACCTGCCACCTTCTTCTATGCACTAGACTTCTAACTGGGCCACAGCCCGTGCTGTAACCATGACTGGGTGGTTGCTGTGGCACTGAGGTCTCACGTGGGGCTGGAAGCGCATCTGAGATTCCTTGCTGCCACTCTCCCAGCCCCACCTCAGCTTCGCAGGTGATGTTTGCAGGGATGTTTCTAATCCTGCGAGGGGATAGGTTACCTCTTCCAAGGAGGACTGTAGCCCAGTACAGCCCAGCCATGGTAGCCCAGCTCGGATCTCTCCTCTGGGCAGAAATCAGCAGACCAAAGCTCTGGCCATGGGGCAATGGGCTGCAGGTACGAAGGGGTGGTGGGGCCAAACCAACCCTCCTTCACTAGGGATCAGCAGATGCCCCAAGCCCTGAAGAGGAATGAGGTCCAATGTGCAGTTCTTAGCTCTGCTGGATAATTTAGCGAAGACGAGCTGTTTGCCCAAAGCCGGCTATTAGCCCGTGCAACCATGCAAAGCAGAGGAGTCATCATGGGGGTGAGCCCTGTAGCAAAGCCTTGTGTTTCTGCAGGGGTTATGAGGCACAGCAAGCTCTGCTCGCCTTCCCGACTGCATGTGGAGAGCAGAGCTTCTTCAGTTAAACAAAACCAAATTCACTTTAGCCCAACCACCGTTTAGGGGTGGTTAATAAATCATACTTCAACCCAAACGAATTTTATGTTTCCACATGGTAAACAGAAGCACACATTATCTTTGCAGTGATGAGTCCTAGACAAACCACAACAAAATTGATTTTTCTTGAACTGAGCTTTGCTTGCAGTAAAGAAAGTTATAGTACATAGATCTTGCAACTGGCAAGTTGGGAGCTGACATTAGGCTCCTCTATTTGTGATACCTCACTGGTATCACAAAAACAAGCGTGAAGCAGGATGGAGGAATCTGGCAGAGTTTTTGACAAGATGGATGGATGTCTGGGAGAGCACAGCAGGGTCCCTGGATAAGGATCAATGTTATGGATGTTGTTGGCTCTCTAAGAAAACAATTTTCCCTTGTCTCCCCAGATATGAGGATTCATGAATCAGGTCATATCCTTACCCCAGCGTCCTCAGTCTTTACTTCTATCCATCTATCCATCCCCATGCGATGAGAGAGTATTGTCAAAATTTGGGCAATGACTTCAGTTCCAGCCCCAACAGCGAGTTCACAACAATTTCTCTGTATCAGTATTAGTTACAGAAAAGGTAAAATGTAGCACAAAGCAAAGCACTGACGTGGGTTTGGAAATGCATACTCTGAAAACACGAGTTGTGTGATCTCCCTGCCTCCCTGATAATCTGGGGTCATCAAAAGGGAATCAAAATCTGTTTTATTGTGTAACCACATTTAGCAGCCAGAGTTCAGAGCCGATGGTGAAGCAAAGAGATTTTGGTCTGAAGTCTTTCAAAAATTCAGAGATGGCAGTGAAATTATAATTAATACTTATTTTTATGAAATAAAAGGAAAATGTTTTCCTAAATTTAAAATATGCAAAAGTGCACTGTTAACTTTGAAAAACTATCAGGTCTGATGTATTTTAGTTGTTGTCTCTTCCATCGGACATTTGACTGGCCACGCTATTACATTTTGTAGAAAACTTGTACCTAGATTTCAGACATATATCTGAGAAGCTGTGCATCTCCCAGGCAAATTTGTTCAGGTTCTTAAGATCCTTTTCTTTGCATTCGGGAAGACCATTGCAGCACGTGCAGTTTGCTCTGATAAATCTAGTTGTAACTTCACGATGGGGACATGGATATCCCATCTCCTGCGCTGATGTGAAAGGCCATTGCTGAAATGCAGGCATTATCCACCATCAGCATTGTGGCTACTCATGCCTACTGGACTGAATCTAGCTCGGTGTGGAGGTTGCGTGATTATAGGGTAGAAGTAGTCCTGATGCCCAGTTATTTCTAAGATGCGTATCTGCTGCCCTGGACTGATTCGTGCTGCTTGCACAGTGAGGCACTGCTATTTGAACACAGTGGGATGGAAGCAGTGGAAAAACTGTTGGGTTATTATTAGATTTATCTCTTAGTCCTGAGCAGCAGGTGGGGAAGGAAAGGGAAGGGAAGGCAAGGGAAGGGAAGGGAAGGGAAGGGAAGGGAAGGGACAGCTTATTTTAAAGAGATGGAGAATCCCTTGTTCCCTTGTTCTAAGAGGTAAATCTGAGGAGGGAGAACAGAACAGCAATTCTCCTTTTGGGAGAAGAAAAAGCTTCAGGCCTGCGAAGCACTGATAAGATGAGACATCTCAGCCCATTCCAGGTTGGGAACTGCTGCCGGTCTGGACCTCCATTGGCCAAGTCTAAGCATGAGGACGTGCTTGCTGCACTGCCAGGCCATGCTGAGGGTACGTAGCCTCCAGTTTTGCAGGGGAGGTTGGACCAGATAACCTTAGGAGCACCCTTCCAGCCTCATCCATTCTGCGGTTCTGTGACTCTGTGAAATGTCCCTGTGCTATGGCCATTTCTGAGAACAGTTTTCTGGTTTTCAGTTACCCACCATGTGGTTAACACAGTGCAACTGCCTGTCAAGCTGGATTCTCATCGGAAAGGCGTTCTTTGCTAACAGCATAGGAACATGTTGCTCGTGGCTGGGCACAGGGAGAGCAGGGCAGAGCTGTGGAGCCCACTCATGCACTCCTGTGAGCTCAGCAAGATGTATTAAGAAATAACCCTGAGCCTTGCAGTGGCTGGAAGAAAAAGGTGATAGTTTGAACAAAATGCACGTCACCCATTCCAGATGGAACAGAAAGGCCCCCTAGGGATTAATTGTATGCAAACCACAATAGAATGGCCATTAATTTTCTCCCAGCTCATAACATATAATTTTCCACTAATATAAAAGCTTTAATAACACTACCCATAACCTTTATGCATTCAGTAGCGGTCCTGGAAATTGCAATTATCTTGTGCTCACCACAGAATGTGTAATCCCATCAATAGGAAAAATGTCATCTCATGAAAAGGTTCCCAGCCAAAAGCCATCATTACTGTGTTGTGCAATTTGTTCGGCTGTGGTTACGACAGAGCTATGATCAGCTTGGGTGTGGGTTAGGACTTGGACAGGGGAGTTTTAATGCTCTCCTAATGGAGTCACTGCATGGATGTTGACCGCAGCCTTGTGCATCGCCCCATTTTGTGCAGGTCGTGGCACTTGCCCTAGGGAGGTGCTGTCAGAACAAGTATTTTAACAGCACTGATGCTGAACCAGCCATTCACTGAAGAACATTTTTCTCACCTCCTGTCCAGCTTTCCCAGGCAGACTGCAAACCAGCACGCTGTCCTGTCGCTCCGTCTCGCTAGGTGGAGATCTTTAGTTGTCCACTGTGCCGGGCTCTTGTTTTTCAATCTGCAGTCGAGATCTGCTGAGAAACTCAGCTGATGAATTTTCAGATGCTCATTCGGATCTTTAATTTTCCTCTGGGATATACAGCTCCCTTTGCTGAGGACATATGGGCTGACAGGAAATAGGTCTTTTTGTGGTTCCACTTTTAGAACATTCCGTGTTGGATTTTTAACATTTATAGACTGAAGAGAATGAAAACACTTGAAAAAAGATTTGCCTAATAAACTAATGAAAAGGAAGCGAGAGCCTAAGCAATGAGCATGAACAGCTCTCTGCTACCAACGTCGCGCAGCAGAGACCTGGACCGCCACACCTCTGCCAAAGTGGTGCTTCAGACCTACCCTCACCTAAGCAGGACGAAAACCCAGCACACGTCCACTTAAGTTGCACTGTTCCAGAGTTTTACCATGTCATCTTGAATGGAAATTGTGCTGCCAAAGATATAGCTTGCTTAAACCATCCCTCAGCAAGCGAAGTGATACACGCATTCATATTTTTTTAGAGAAAGACGGGGAGCTCAGGTAGGCAGGGCCAGCAGGACTCAGTATCACTCTGCTCCAAATTTCTAGCTAGCAATAGCAAAGAAAAATGAGATCCCATGGGTGGAAGGTCAGTGTTTCTCGACAGGAACTCTCTCCACTGCAGGCAGTAATTAATCAGGAGGCTTGCTGAACCCCGAGTGTTGTTGGAAGATGAATACTAAATCGCCCAATCTTGGATGCACAAAGCTGGGTGCCTTAAATATGACAATAAAACTTCTGGTAAAATAAAATGATAAGTGACAGAAAGGTGAAAAGGATGGGGTAGACACACAGGGCAAGTTTCTGGACTTTTGTTTAGGGATTCTTATGGAAGATTGAATGAAAAATGAAGATTCATTGAAAAAGATCTTTTTTGTTTTTGCCACAAGGGAGCATCGGGAAGTATCTAGATCTTAACTTGAAAACAAAGATGTTCTGCTGAAAACTGGTATTTTGTCAGCAATGTTTTAGAAACTTTTAAGTTCAGGGGCAAATTCGTTCAACTGATTGCTGAAAACTCTTCAAGCTGTTCTTTTTCAAAAAAAAAAAAAAAAAAAGACTGAAAATGACATGCAGAGGGATATTTTTCTCATAAGTGTTAGCAAAATGCTTTTGAGTGGATCATTACAGCCTGCTTTCGCTGAGCAACTTGCATTGTGAGTTTCTGTTTCATCTCTTCGTCCTTACCTGAAGTATCTGCGCAATGGTTGGCTCAGTGTTTTACTTAGGAAAGCTGAAATATCAGTGGGTAAGAAAGGAAAACAAGAGCAGAGCTGTGAGATGGCGGCAGTGGGGACTATGGAAGGTTATTCCTAGGGCTGGGATTGTAGGTCCTCCATTGGAGAGGGATGTGGATGTGGAAAAGCTGCAAGGCAGGAATGCAAAGGAGAAGGGAAGAAAGGCAGCAGAGAGAAAACGCGATGGGGGGACTGGAGGAGAGTGGCAGGGAGCTGGGTCTGGGCACAGCTCTGATCTGTGACAAGGCTGCCTGTTGGATCTCAGGATGTCAAATCTTGCTTTGAATATGTCTCAGCATGGGAGAGAAAGTATACTCTTCAAAGAAAACCATATTTGGGAAGATTTTATTCTTTGCAAGTAATCACTGCAAGCTCCAAAAAAGTTTGTCCTTTTCCCTTTTTTTCCCCTTTTACTTTTATTTTTCCTTTGTGTTTTTGACTTTGCCTTCTTTTTCATTGTTTCTTTCATTCTTTTCCTTCTTTTCTTGCTTCATTCCTTCCCTGCACATTCCCTCCTGGAATCAGCTGTGATGCTTGCATTGAAATACTCAGATGAGGCAAATGCATCTATGCTCTTTGCAATCATTTCTGTCAGAAAGACTGATGGATGTGTGCAAATGAGGACAGAGAAATTACTTTGACTCTGTGCCACAGATTTCCAAAGGAACTGAGTCTCAAAGACCCTGGCTTCTGGAAATGCAGGGTGGGCTGTGGGTGGGAGGGTGAAGGACTTCTATATTTTCAAAGCAGTAAGAGGAAAACAGGGAAATGTAATAACTCATTATGGGGACAGAAAGAGTTCTCAGTTTCCTTGTGCTGGGTTTGATGCATGCAGCTAAATGTGAGGAAGAGATTAGGCTCCCCAGAAATTACACTTCCATCTGCACTGAGTGTCTGGAGTGCCATGTGGCCTCTGGGGAGAGACCCTGCTCCTTCTGAGGGGCATTCCTCCCAAGTATCTTCATCAAAGCAAACCCTTGTACAGCCAGATTAGCTCCCTGGAGGTGCCCATCTTTTTTCCAGTGACTGCAGGGGGAGCCTTGACACCAGGATTAGGCTGGACAACTAACTTTCAGAGAGTTAAAATGGGTAAAAGAAATTACCACTTTCGATGGAAATCTGTGAATCAAGCCCCAGATGTGGGACTTTTAAATGCTGTCCAGGAGTCTGCAGTACAATCATTAGCCAACAGCCTGGTACTTAGCTACTTGGAGTAGAGCTTCTACCAAGACAAGGAGGGTCAGGGCTTTTAGTTTGCTCTGAAAACAAGCTAATAGCTTCCTCAGAACACCTTTGATTAAGTTGAGCACAAATTGTCAAGGCCAAGGAACAAAAACTGAGCAACAAGCCACCTGGTATTCAGCTTCAAACTGCCCACAGCCAGAGAGCTCGTGTAGGAAGAACATCTGATAGGAGACAGAAAGACAGAGAGAGAGACCCATTTCTAGGGTTACTGATTTCTAAGCATTATCTGTCATCTTGGTATCAGATGTCTTGTGCTGATTTGTGAAAATGATGTTTGTTTGTTGCTCCACCATCCTGGCTCCCTGTTTATGGTTGGACCTATGGACACCATATCCTAATGGATGAGAATCTGGACTGAAGCTCTAAGAAGGGACAAACCCAGCTTGGGTTTAAGATCCTAGCTGGTTTCCACCATAAGAGGTGATTAGGGGGCTGTAGCATATGATGTACAGAGATAGACTGTGAGAACAGAACCTGTTCAGACTTGGGAAGAGAAGGCTAAAGGGAGAGAGGTATCTTATGGCTGTCTTCAGCTCCAGTGGGAAGATGTAGAGAAGACAGACCCAGAGTCTTGGAGGTACATGGAGTTTGGCTAAGAGGCAAGAGGAAATAGTTGCAACACAGCAAACACCAATTAAATATTCAGAAAAATATTTTAGATGAGTTGGTGGTCAAACACTGGAACAGGGGCTCGGTGTGGTTGTGGGATCGTCATACCTAAAGATATTGAAAACTCAACTGTGCAAGGCCACGAGCAACCTGCTGTAATTGAGAAATCTCCTCAGTCTACAAAATGGTCTGTTTTGACGATTCTCATCTTGCAAGCACTTAGCAGAAAGCAAACATGAGAAGGAAAAAGAGAAGAGGTTTATGTCTGGATGCAAAAACAGGCTGTTTATCAGTCAGGCTGGGGTATCCTGTCCTTCAGAAGCTCCACAAACATGCCATTCAAAGTAGATACATTTAGTGAAATGTGCAGAAAGGAAGATGGACCTGACACACCAAGGTGAGTCTTTGAATGACTTATCGCCACAGACTGGCAGATGCCAGACAAGGTGAGCAGTGCCTCTTCAGGGCAATATTTTTTAACTGAAAACATTTTTGGATGAAAAACTGCAGTTAATCATACGGAAAAGTTAGAGTCAATAAGAAATTGGGCTTTTCTGGAAAGGAAGCACCTTCAGAAATCCCTGGTGAAAATACTCAGTGCTCTCTGAACTCCTTGAGATGCAGCAAACCCCAGGATCCAACAAAGGGCATATTTTCCATGTTCTCAGCTGACTTCAGCATGGGTTACAGGGAAGTGGAAGAGGTTTTGATGCTGGTCCCACAGCAGGACAATGTGTCTGCTTGAAGGATGTAAAGCCCCCCATGTCCTGTTGCCCAGTATTCCACGGGGCTACCCCTTTTAAGGATCCAATCCATCTATTATGGAGACTTCACTTTTTTCCCCCAAACCAGCAGGCTGCATTCACATTGTGGACCAGGTCCTGAAGTCCTGCTCCTGTGCCTCCAGAAAAGCCCTGAGGAAATTCTCAGTGGAAAACCTTTGCTCTGTCCTTCACCCTTAAAAGCATCTCCTCTTCTTATGTCCCCAGTCTCCTAGGGGCTGGGGCCTTGAACAGAGATCTCTCCATTGTGCTGCATGCACACGACTCTCAGAGCACTGTCTGTCTGCACACAGGTTGGTGCTTTCTGGAAAGCAAGGTGTCTGCATTACGCACTTGGCTGGGAGGTGGCTGGAGTCTTGCAGCAGGACCTGCAGAGGTGGCTGCTAACAGGGCGGCTCTTCAGACCCTGCTGTGGTGCCCGTCAAGCAAGGCGGGCAGGGTGCAGCGGGGAGGCAAATCCTCTGCCTGCAAGGGGACACTGCAGATCCCTGGGGATTTGTAGTCTTTGACTTGCTCAGAGAAAGCAGCGTTACCATGATCCATGTGGAGCACAAAATGTCCTGAACAAATAATCCACTGTTACGCTTCTACCATGGCTGGGAACTGAATACTTCACTCATGCAGCCGGTCCATTTACACAGGAGCCTTCTCCAGTCTGCTTCCTGGGCTCTCCCAAGGTGCACTTTTCTGCAGCTGAACTAGGAAATGCTTCCTAGTGTGCTTTGCATGAGCACACCCTCCAAGATCTGGAGCAGAGCAGAACGTCAGCTCCCTGCCAGTGTCTGGGATCCAAAGTTTTGCCCAGCCAAAGAACAGCCCAGGTGACAGAACAGAAGGAGAGATCTGAGGTCCCAGGAGCCAGCACTTCCCAGACCTGGAAGTAAGACCATTCTAGAGATGGTGGAGTTCATCTCTGTGAGCTGACTGGCTTGAGGTCTCAGCCTATTTTTTTTTTTTTGTCTGTGTTGTGGCTGCATTAACAATTATTCTGCCACAGATTCCCAGTGCCACCATAGAGATGCTGCTCAGCTGTCACCAGCTGTGCTCAGCTGGCACTGGAGTGGGGAGCATGCTGCGACCGGCATCTTCCCACCTCCAGAACATCACTGAGTGTCTCTGTGCAGAGCTGTGATGTCAGCTTGGGATGAAGGGATGCAATTCTCTTCCCTGTGTCACCTCTCACTCTCGGGACCCACATCTCCATCCTTCCTCTGTCCTTGCAGCTGAGGAGTTGCCTCACTACTGGAGCACTGGGACAGCACTAGAGTGGTGGCTGAAATTTGTCCTTGTACGTCATGATGCAGTGATGCAGCTGTTCCCCACTACTCCTTTTATCTCACAAAGATTTTGTCTGAACGACAGCATTGGCTTTCCCCAAGGACAAAGAGTGCAGGGGGACAGTGATTCTCATTCAGAAGGTGGAAATACAGCCCTAAAGTGGAGCATTGGTTGTCTGGACCCACCACCAGCAGCATCTGTCTCATCTGCAACTTATGGCTGAGAGGTTCAATGAGCGGCAAAGCCCAGTGACCTGCCACAACCCCGCAGAGGCCACAGGAGCACCAGGCATGGGGGTAACTAATAGCAGGGCCCACTTCTCTAAATTATCCACCACTGCCAACAATCGCTGTCATTGCAGAGTAACCTCATGTCTTCAGATGCTGAGATTCCTGCCAGGATTAATTTTCTGGTTGGCAGAGAAGGCCAATGACAGAAGCTTTTGCCAGGAACAGTGGAGAGCAATTCCTGGGGTGGTTGATCTATTATTCAAGTCAGCGCTATTGTCACAGGTGGTGAAGAAAGCAATTAGGCTGCAAACACAACAAAATAGAATAGAGACTGCAATCCTAGCAACAAGACCGGGAAGGGACAGAGCTGGCTTGCAAGGCCATGACGACTGCATCTTTCTTCTAAACCCTGTAGCAAAAAAAAACTTGGCCCAAGCCAGTGCAGGCTTCCTTGTTGATAGGGATTCAGCTGCTTCTATGGATGTAGAAGTTTCCTGTTATGCACAAGACTGGGTCTGGAAGGGCTTTTTTCCATTCACAATCCTCCTACTTCCTAATGCCTTATAAAGAAGCTATTGCTGCTGTCACGGTCCCATGCAGCTGGAGGTCTCGGCATTCACATAGCTCTACTGAGGTTCTTTCCAGCTGGAGAGGAGCAGATCAGACCTGGATATTGTGCAGGAGTGGAGAGATCACACCACAAGGTGCAGCACTGCGAAGCAGAGACAAAAGCACCATGTGGTTCTTGCCATCCCTTATACACATGCGCACACCAGCTCTGTGCCATATACCTGAGCACATCCTTGGGATAGATGGCAGCGGATGCTACAGTGGGTCACATCTCTGCTCCCAGCCAGCAGCCCAGTAGGGACTAGGTCACCACATACGGGAGGATAGACTTTCCTTCCTGATGATGGAAAGACCAAGCCAGGACCCAATTTGAGCACATCTTTGCTGGGAGCTAAGTACCTAGAAATGTTCAGGGTATAAAGCAACACCCAACCCCTTAATGATTGACAGAAGCTCTCTTGCTCCTAGTTCCATGTGTAAAGCTCGGTATAAGTTGGAACAGGCTCCCCAGGGCAGTGGTCACAGCACCGAGCCTGTTGGAGTTCAAAAAGCGTTCGGACAATGCTCCCAGACATATGGTTTGGTTTTTTGGTGGTCCTGGCAGAGCAAGGAGTTGGACTCAATGATCCTTGAGGGTCCCTTCCAACTCAGGTTATTCTATGATTCTATGATTCTAAGTCTGAATCCAGGACTTAGTGAAGCCTGTGAGCTATCTGCACTGTGGGTGGAGGAGTCTTCTTCCAATCCAGTGTGTTACCTTGCTGCTTCATCTTCTCCCTTCCCTTGTACCTGCTACTTGGTTGCCTGCTCAGGCTCCCTGTGGCCTTGTGACCCAGATAATGAAGCTACTGGGATCCTTTTTCCCTTCTTTCTACTATCCAGGTAGATATTAGCTCCTGGTCAAGGACAAAACATGACACTTCCTTGAGCCGAAGACATCTGTACAGCTTAGCTTCTCTGGGACACCCAAAATCTCCAAGAAGCAGGATGAGAGCAGGATGTGAGGCTGAGACAGCTGTCTAGTGTTGGACCTGGTCTCCTATATGGTCTTTCTGTATCAGCCATCATATGTATTTCTGTCTGTGGCTTCTCATTCCCTTTCATTCATGAGGAAACCAGTGTTTTAAATAATTCCATGTTAAAGGCAGTAAGACTAATGTTAGCTTTGTGTGCAAAACAAGGTAAATATGAGCTGGCAGCATGTCTTGCATCTATGATGACCAATTGCCTTCTGGGCTGTGTTAGCAAGAAGGTAGCAAGCAGGTTGAGGGAGGTGATAATTCTCTTCTATTTAGCACTCATAAGATTACATTTGAAGTGCTCTGTCTAGTTTGGGGGCTGGAGCTCCTGATGGTTGTGCTGAGACATAAGGATAGGCTGGGAGCTGAATTTGCTTGGTGTCAAGAAGAAAAGGCTGAGAGAGACATTTCTGCTGTTGCCAACGCCCTAAGGGAGGCTATAGAAAAGATGGAGCCTGACTCTTTGTGGCGGTCCATTGCGAAGGTATAAGAGGCAACAGACACAGCAAAGAGGAGTCGCTATATATGAAGAAAAACAAAAATTTCAAAGTGAAGGACATACAGCCCTGGAGCAAGTGTACTGTGACGTTGTTATTGCCATCCTTGGATACTTGAAAGTTGACTGGACAAAGCCCCCAGCAATCTGCTCTGACTTTGAAGGTATCCCTTCTCTGAGCAGGGGTTGGACTGAAAACCTCTAGTAGTCCATCCTGACATGAATTATTCTATGAATCTGTGATTTTCAGGCAGTCTGAGAGAAGAATTGTGCTGGAAAACTGATCCCAGCAGGGGTGGGTTCACTCAGCCACTAATCGGAGAGGAATTGCTTTCTTGGTGTACTATCCTAGCTTTACACACTTAATGTTCATCTTTGCTGCAGGAGATGGGAAAATAACTGATTCATTCATAGAAGAAATTCAATTAGGCAGCAGACCCAGCCTCATGAATATTTAAAGGACTAGAGATGTGCTGTGAAGGGCATCGGTTGGCCAGCTATGCAGAAAATCCCTTGTGAGTCTTTACTACAACTTTACGAGGTAAGAAGCAACTCAGCACTGAAAAATTAGACTTGATTTCCCCCAGGAAAGGGGGCAGAGCCTGTGACCCACTCTGAGGCTGTGGTGGGGACAAGATGGGGTCCCAGGTTGGACCATACATGGTTTAGCCTGACCATGGGTGTTAAGGCAGGGTTTTCAGCAGGAAAATCTCCCTGTAGTGGCTGTACCCATGGAGATAGCTTGCCTGCATGATAGCTTTTGCCTGGTGAGAACAGTGCTTATGCAGATCCTGGCTGCTGCTCCCCAGTCAGGCCTGGATTTTATGTATTCCCGTGCTGTAACCCATGGTGTCACACCCTGACCCTTCTGCTGTGTAGGTTCAGGGGACAGGCGGGAGCCCAGATTTGAAGACAGAGGGGGACTGAGCTCCTCAGCAGGTCCACATCAGCAGAGCCATAGAAAGCACTTCCCCCAACTACATCCTAACAAATGGACTTCAGCCTCTGCCTCTCCACTGAACAGAGCTGCACACAGACGGATGGTGCGCAGCACAGCTTGAACCCTAGTAAATGAGACAAGGTGAGATGCAGCCAGTGCTGAGGGTGCACACCTGCCTCTGTGGGCCTATTGGCCCCATCAGAGCAAAGTGCTTGATGCACCCCACTGGCAGGGCAGAGACTCTCAGTAGCTCTCATCTCTCCTTCACCTCCTCTGTTGAAATTGAAATTTATTTATTTTTCTGAGTTTCTCCTTGTCTGTTGTGCAAGCTCAGCAGAGCAGAAACTCCCCAGGACAGGAGAAAATGGCAGCTCTTCTGAAGGACAATGCAGCAGACTTCCCAGTATGCTCCCGCCAGCTCCAGCTCCTCTGTCCTACCCACACCACAAGCACACAGACCCAATGTCCCCTCCAAGCAGTTCGTGAGATCCCCTCACTGCTGATATAGCACGGATGGCCCACATCCAGAGCTTGGTGAGCTGTACTGCCAGAGCCAGCACAGGGCTACTTGCTCAGACAGGGATTTGAGAGAAGAAAGTCCCGGCTTAGGCTTTGCTATCAGTGACACATCCAGAAGTATCGTCATGACACGGCTGTAATCAGCCCAGGATCATGGCTTCTTCCCAGACCCCTGTGCACCCCCAGCCCCCTCACTGGCAGGGCAGCAGGGGAAGCTGAAAGTCCTTGCCTCTGTGCAAGCACTGCTCTGCAGCAACTAAAACATCGGTGTGTTATCACCTGTATAGTCATAAAAAGTCCAAAGAACAGCATGGTATGAGCCTCTATGAAGAAAATTAACTCTATCTCAGCCAAAACCATGGTAACATACAACCCTTACCACTGAACAGCCGTGTTTTAAGTTTTATTCAGTAAGTTCAGCAAATATTTATCAAGCTTCTGGAGTGACTTTACTCATTGGTAAGCATGATGTGCAGGTCAAAAAGCATGGCAGAAAGCAGCTAGTGAAGCATTACCTCGTGCTTCTGGGGCTTAGGCACCTGAGGTACAGGTACAAGAGGACAGTACAACAGCATCCAAATGATCCTGCCAGCGGCTTTTTTCACACTTCCCGATGCTCTCTCCATAGCAGTTTTCAGCCCTTCCTCACTTACAACTTCTGAGGAGGCCTTGCACCAGTCACTCTCACTAATGCTTTCTGCATGTGCTTTTTGTTTGTTTGTTTGTTTGTTTGTTTGTTTTATTGTTGTTTTGCTCATGATTCTCCCAAGGGAACTACCTGCAAGTCTGTATTTGCACCCATGGCTATGTCCACACTGATCCATATCCATATAAGATGATAATATAGACATGCATCAGTGTCAGGTGAGACCAATGATCCATCCAGCCCCGCACGCTGTCTCTGATAGGCTTCTGCAGGACATAAGGACAGGACCAGCATGTGGTAGTACTTTCCCAGAGCACCTTTCCAGCCTCCTGAGTCAGAGTTCAAGGCTTGTTCCACTGTCTGGACTTGTTCTAGAAGAACTGAACTTCTTGTGCAAATGAGCTTTGCCCTCAGCAAGGAAGATCTCATCATGCTGGAAGAGCAGAGATGTCTGCTTAAATCCTTATCCCAGCAATCTGTATGAAATTTAGAGCTTGATATGACAAAGTTCAAATTAGCTGTCATGTTCCTTCCCAGAACTGCCATGGTGCATGAAGTCCTCCCTGTGTTGCTCATTCAGATCCACCTGTAAAGCTGTCTGTCAAGCTCTAGCTTTTGACATGAATCCTTTGGGATATAAGATGTGGAATAATATCATTATTATGTATCTGGTTCTGAAGTTAAAATCAAATGCCCCAGTGCATTGGAGAATTTCACTGCACTGGTCTTTGAAGCATGATCTGCAGGGTAAATCCCTCTCCAGCTGAAATCTAGGATGAACAGACAAATGCTGCCCTTAGCTGGAGCAGGGAATGTCTAGGAAATGGACCTTGAAGAAATGAAATAAGTAAATGTAGCAGTTTCTCCTGGTGTGCAACTGCTGAAGCAGTGAAAGACAGAGAAATATGAAGGACAGGCTACCGTAACGTACGAGCTCTGTCAACAAAAGAAATGTCATGTCAGCCTTGGATGAACACACTCAAATCAACAATGGACATTGGATTGACTCAGCTGGTGTCAGGATGTCCTATTAAGAGATGGATGACTTCAGAGGGAGAATTTCTCAATCCATTTATATGAAGGATTCACTTCTAAATTCAAAAGGAGGTTCAGAGCAGAATTGCTTTAAAATTTATAATCCAGTATCTGTATCTTTTTTGTTTCCCTGGTGAAGCAGGAGGCAGGAAGGTGAAATATTCCCAGAACATGGCTGGACCTCACACCATTGCTCAGACCTCCACATTCAGCAGCCCTCCTACAGCTGCAACCCATAATTCTTTTCTCTTCCTGTCCCTGGCACTTACTCTGCTTGAGCCAGTATAACCCAGGGCTAGATCATCATTCTGTTATGGGCTTGGACTCCAGATAACTATGCCAGGGTAATAGGCTTTGAGAGCTGCAGGAATCTTTTTTCTAGGATGGCTTTCCTGTCCTGAAAGACATCCTAGAGGCAGGAAAATAATAATTTCTATTGTCAGGCTGGGGAAGGAGGTTGGGGAATTGCCACCTATCTGAGACCTTTTGGGATTTCATATTTACTCTTTTTTCCAAGCTTGCAGGTCACCAGGCTTACTTTTTTACTCCTCTGCTGGTGTAAATCAGCATCGATACACTAAAGGTAAGAGGCTGAGCTCATATGACATTTAGACACCTGTATGAATGGCACCAGTGACATTCCTTTGCCCCCAGTTAAGCCGTTTGAGAGCTGGGCTTGGAGTAATCACAGAGGTACCTGAGTCTCTGTTGCTACCTGTGTGAATGTTGAGCAAGGCCCTGGCAACATGCAGAGCCGCTTGACACCTAATTCCTCCCTTACCCCACTGGTACCTATAGCATCTTTCTCTGCCTGTGGCAGCTTGATCAGGTTAGAGCTTAGAGCACACCTGATAGCCACCAAATGTGATCACAGGAGTGATGGCAGTCAGTACAGTTGTCATCTGAAATGAACGAGACTTTGGTTCATGTCCTTGTCAGGGTCCAACCTCAAGAAGGTCTGGAGTAGTTTCATTCTCCTGCCGTCCCTTTTCATGGGATAATTAGTGCTTACTGGGTCAGAGGGAAGGTCCTCCACGTGCTAGCTGAATGCAGCTTGAGAGTTGGGGGGGAGGAGAGGAGAGGCAAGGCACACCTGGGCTTTTGACCTTGCCCAAAGAGTATCCTATGTTTGTGAGTGGAACTGCTCCAAAAACCAGCCTAGAGCAGGCAATCCTGGAGCATTCATTTCCAGTCACTTATTTACCAGCTGCGATCTCAGCACAACCTGGCGTGAGATCAGCAGGCCCTTGTCCTCTGGCCACATGCAGTTTTCCTGACTTTACTTTTTTTGTGAGTGATCACATGGCAGATACCAAGCTGGACATGGCCTTGGGAAACCTATGCTGTGGGTCCCATTCCAGCAAATGCTGGGCACCTTCCCCTGCCATTTCTGCCTGCTTGGTTTGATGTGTTAGCCTAAATCCTGATGTCTCTGACCTCATGAGCAGAGTTTCTAGTCTCCATCAAGATGATCTTTTCATCCAAGGATGAATTTAAATAGGGCTGGTCAAAATCACGCTCAGAATCAGTAATGCTTTGTGAATCTGTCAGACTTTCAGGTTCTTAAAATCTGCCTAGGAGTTCAGTAATTTAAGTCAGATTCAAAAGATCTGAACAAGCTCACTCATCAGTAGGTGAAATCACGTGGGCAGAGCTGCAGAATGTTGGAGGGTGGGATCAGGGTTTGAAAGGATCTCAGAAAAATGAAGATGCTGACCCAGAATGGCCTGTTTTCCAGTTTTCTGTAGGAAATGATCTGAGGCTTCAGAGTCAGCATGAACACAAGTCAGGAAGGTCACACTCTGGGGCTCTGTCCTGTCCTCCAGCCTGCGCTAGGGCAGTGCAGCCCATTTCTGTGGGTGAATGTTGTACCCAGCACCCTCAGGTCTCCACCCACACCCTGGTCTCCACCCATGGACATCACTCTGACCATCACTTGACTGTTAGTCAGGCTCATTCACTACACTTCAGGTCTCTGCTGATCTGGGGCTAGTCTGAAGCTACACAACACTGTCACTGCTCCCTGGGCAGTGGAGAGATCTCCATCACAAAGAGCAACAGATCGGCCACAGGCCACGGTGACAGATCCGCGTAACATGGGACCTGAGTGTGTGTAGGAGAACAGCTATTCCCTCAACAGTGAGTCACCAGAAGTTCATGGCTGTGGCAGAAAGAAGCCACGACATCTCTGAATGTACCTCCGTTAGTTCCTTCTCAGCTGTGGTGATTACAGGTGGTGAAAAGCTTGGTTCTTTATAATGTATTCATTTTCATTTTCCGTAGGGACAGGGAGAGCTGGCAGCTGTCCGTGACCCTGCAGAGAGCTGCCACCTGGAGCACCAACCAGCCCCGAGGGCTCAGCCCTTGCCTTGCAGGCTGTTTCATGAAGTAAGCCCCACGGCGGGGTAGGGGGTGGTGGGGCTGTACTAACCCACACGTGCAGGCGGATGAAGTCCCTGGGTGTACGTTACCCCCACATCTCTGCAGCTCCCCATTACAGTGCCTTTGCTTGGTGGTTCCTCTCCTGCACCAGACATGTGCTGGGGGTCTGTTCCCACATGACAGGAAGAAACTAGAGCTGACCTGCGCCTGATCAGAGCACAGAGTTTTATTACTGTGCAGTTGCTACCTGACTTGGTGGAGAAACATCCAGGGAGTGCCGGGAGAAGACACGCAGAAGATGTGGTGTGGAGGCTGAGTTGTCTGTGGACCCCTCTACCTGGCCTCTGTCACTTCTACCTCTCCTCTCCAAGGGCTGATGGTGTCATGAAGACAGGAAGCACAGACAGCAGCTACACAAGTCAGAAAAAGAAAGTAATAAAAATAAAGCCAGGAATGCTGATGGTAATTAATGTATGTTAGCAGGTATGAACTGAAGATAACTGTCAAGCTGATGCATCTGGGAAAATCTGTGGCTGGCACAACAAAGGGATAATAAAGAATAAATTTTGAAGTATGTCATGAAATAAATCTGTTCTGAATTTGATAAGAAGTGAGGTGAATAGTACATGAGGATGATGAACTATTTTCTGATACCTTGACAACTAAGGATGATGTTAAACAGTATTTGTCATCACTGAAAATATTTATATCAACAAGCTTAGAAAACTTGTGCTCTAAGTCTTGAAAGAGTTGGCTCCCTTGGCCAAGAGCATGAACTGCCAATAGGCCTGGAAATGTTGGGGCCACCATTCAAGGTCAGAAGAGCCCTAATGGTCTGCCAAAATTGCAGCTGGGCAAATGCCTGTGGGCTTGAGAGATTGACCCCAATCATAGAAACATTATAAAAGCTGAGATGGGATTCTGTCAAGAAAGAAAAGGAATATATTTAACTACAGTCAACAACCTTAGAGAAAGTAGGTCTCATCTGACTAACCTGATTTCTTTATTACTATTATTTTTTTTAAAGATTCACAAGTTTTGTTGTTAATGATATCTACAGAGGTGTGATAAAGATAGATACTTCATGACACTGGGATGGAAAAGCAGCTGCCCCCAGAAAAAGTAAAGCACAAGCCAGGGGGATGAGAGATCCAGCACCCTCAGAAGAATGGTGTTGAGGGATAAGTCTCATCACAAGGAGGTATTTCTCGTGGGGTTCCAAAGGAGACTGGATTTACTGGATGTTTGAAGGACTTTATTTCAAGCTATTTAGTGGAGATGTAAATGTAACAGTTAAAAGACTGCACAAGGAAACAGATCTCTGGTTCCCATCCCAGCTCGGCCACATGATTTGTTAAAACATTAGGCAAATAACATCAATTAGCTGCACTTCAGTTTTGCTGGCTGTACACCAGGAATATGTCTGAATAGGAATGGGGAAGATTAATGTCCACATATCCCTGGCCTGGGATAAGGTATGCTCCACAGCAGGCAAAATGAAAGTAGGGCCATCCACATCCATTCCTGCTGGAGAAAAAGGTGTCCCCCAGTCCAACCCATGAGCAGCAGGGATGTTCAGTCCCATTTTTCAATGAACTAGAGCTGATGGGGATTAGTGGCACACGTGGTTGCTATACCAGGAATTGTTTATATTGTTCTGGAAAATTAGGACCCTGACCTCGTCTTGAGGAACAACAAACAGCTGTGATATCCCAAATCTGTCTTAACAGGGCTCAGTCCATCCTTGATCATCTTCCTTAACTGTTGGTCTTCAGAGAGGACTCCCACTCTGAGATCTTTGATTTACATAAAGTGTATCCCATGCACCATTTTTTTTTTTTTTTTCTGTTCCTTCTGCTGAAGGCACTAAAGATGTCACTTACAGGTGTGCCCTGCTTTAGGTTCCAGGCTAGGACCAGCCTCCTTTAGACAGGAGTATGCAGTGACTTGATGAGAAGCAAGTGACTTTTCTATTTCCTATTTGATGCTGTTTATTTGTCACTCTCTCAAGGTTGTAAAAGTTTCAGCTCAAATAACCTTTACCATAGATTATTTTCTCTAATTTTTCATAGCACTCACAGGAGCACACCACACCTCTGTATTTGCCATCAATATTTATGTAATCCGGCAGACTCATTCCAAATCTACGATATTTTAGTAGATAATCAGTCCTAGTTCCAAGGATGTTGTTCCATAATCCATTAATGCCAAACTAGACTCGACAAACCTCTCAAAGGTCGTTTTAAAGAAAGTGCTCCCCTTTCCCACCCAGTCATTAGACATATTACCCTGGGCTTGGTGCACAAAGCTTCAAACCAAACTTCTGCAAAGCATCTGTTGTCATGACAGCCCAGTGCTGTCTGCTGCCTGTCACAGCCGTGTCTAGCATTGGCTGTCTCACAGATACATCATGTACACACTGAATCACAAATTTAGCAATGGCGTTCCCTACTAACGCCAATTCTCACTATTTGGAACAGCAGTGCAGAACCACTTTGTCATTTATGCTGGCATATAACCAAACAATCTGGCCTAACCACAGAGCTGAAGTCTTTTGGAGCCTGTTTACCTGCACAGTATCACAATTTAATAGTTAGTTCTACCTTTTCTTTCTACCTGGTTTGTAGCAGTATCAAAAACTGCTTTGCATTTTCTTTGTAGTATTTGCCTCTTGCCCAAGATTTCAATTTCTCCTTTATCATGATAATATTTTTCCTTAGTTCTGCTTTCTCTTTATCTGTTTTCTTTTTGTTTTGAGAGTCTTGTGTCCTTAGCAGTAAAATTTCTGTCTGAGAGACCTAGGGCAGGATTCATCCAACAGATTTAGACATCTTCAATGCAAATATTTACTTCTGAGCTAGTCTAGATTCCCTTTATAGTTGACAGAAGCTCTAGGTATTTTAATGTACCTTCATCTCATCCTTAGGTAGGCGTCTACGTTAGGGCAGATGAATCATGCTCCAGAAGTGTCTCTTCTCTCCTCTGGCTGTCAAGGGAGTCGAGGGTGACTAGCTCAGATGTTGTTTTCTATAAGGAGGTGACATGAGTCCCACTCTTATACAGGAAACATTCTCAGCCCTAAAATGAGTGTTCTGCTTCCCAAAACTATTATGAAATTATCATCATAGCATTCAGTTTTACCTCTAAGTCAGCTCATAGACTCACACAATGATTTTCTCATTGTCTGATTTGAATTTTAGATCTCTTTGGTCTGACTAGGCTTTCTTATCACTGGTTTTTGCACTTTCAGTTGCAGCAGGAAGCCTTACATCATTGGCCAGTGTTGAAATAAAACATAAAGTTTTAATTTGTGTTTGGCATGATGGCCTGATCACGGGACTGATGAAAGGTTTCTGCAAGTAATTTTGTTCCTTTCTTTATCCTTTGTGCTTTCTTTCTACTTTGGTGTTGTCATTCCTTTAGGCTTTTGTACAACAATTGCAGTTTTTGCGTATTAAACCTCTGTCCAAAAGCTCGCATTGTATATGCTGTTGTTTTTTTTTTTTTTCCTAAAATATGTACAGTCCTGCTTTCAGCTTCTCACAGGCTTCTCTAGTTGTTTGTTGCTGTCCTGGCCTTGGGATACGCTCTTTTATTGTGCTCTGCACACTCCATGCATTTTGATAACTGTCACCAGCAGCTACATCGCCTTTTCCTCCCAAATTCCATAAGATGATCTGACACTTCCTTGCAACCAGTAAACTCAGTTTTGCTAAATTTAAGTTAGGATTCAGTTTTCTAGGGTTGAATCCCCTTTCTCATCCCCAGTTGTCTCAAGTTCAGAACTCCAAAAATACTGCTCTGGGCAGTATTTTGAAACTTGGTTCTCTCAGCCCTCACTAGGACACATTCCTTCCTTCACTGACATTAGAATAGTTCTTGCTGATTCCTCAGGTCCTTGGCTGCAAGCATTTGTTGTGAATTTTGTATATATTTTCAATGTATTAAGTTATAATGCAGTTACACCTTAGGGATATCTGTCAATTTTATTTTCCTTTTTAATTGCTTTTAAAAGATTGTATCTTTTTTTTTTTTTTTTTT
>VXAL01000818.1:12126-50474 GCA_013399475.1 Chauna torquata | reverse complement strand
TTTTTTTTTTTTTTTTTAATGTGGATTGTCATCCAACATGCAACATACAGAGAGTAAGGTTCATTCACCCAAATTTAGCACAGGAAAAGGTAGGGAAAAAGTCTAAGATTACTGTCCAGGCATCCCCTGTAGTCACTGGCAGGAGGCAGACTCCTCTTCTTGGGGTGGTGTGTCCCATCCTATGGCAGATGTGGGAGGTAGGTGAGTGGGCAAAGGTTTCCCAGGCTGGGTGGACACGTCCTTCTGCTGGCTTTGGGGTGCCACAGCTTCTGGGAGCTGGGGCCAGATGCTTCGCTCAGCTCAGAGCCGGGGCTGGGTCATGTTGTTATGATCTGGTTCGCCTCTGCTGACTCCACCATCCACATGGAGCTGAGATTCCTTGGCAGCGACCGCACATGGGTTTGGCTGATTGAATAAGTGAAATGTTCAGGCCATGAAAGCCATTTCAGGAGGTTTCTATTTCTTGTGCCAAATGACAGACCTCCCGCCACCCTGCTGCTGCAGGTCCGGGAATCAGGCTGAGGGCTCTGCATGGCTTGGAGGCTTTCTTGTATGAGTTTCCTTTCATGCACAGTGACTGAGGCATGTCAGGGTAGGCAAGGGTATTGTGCTGCCTAAAGAACAGTGGGTAGAGCTTTTTAATTCCATGTTATAAACTGATAGCAAATGCTAGCCTGCAGAGCAGGGGATGTCTGGCCAAATTTAAAAATCCAGCAGCATCACCTCACCTATAAACAGGCCACAGCAACCTGGCACAAAGCACCTGCTGAAGTGTAAAGGACTCTGCAACACATGACAGACCCTGCAAGAGTTCTGTTGTGGAAAGTGTCCCCGCTTGCGAGAGAAGGGAGGAAATGAAGTACTTGGTTTGGGATTATTGAGCTCTGCAAGCAGACTTTCCTTTGCACAAAAATCCCAATGTTTTCATCTAAACCTACTCAAAAAGATCTGTAGATCTTGTCTTATGAGGATTTATTTCTTGGTAACACCTTGTAGTCTTCACTTTTCACATTCTGTGGGATTTCGAAGGAAGTAAAAGTTTTGAAGGAGATACCAAGTAATTCTATTGGATAATTTTGGTGCTAATTAGATGATAATGTCTTTCCCTCAGTGTGGCAACTTGTGTTGTTTATGAAATGAGAAACCTCTTCAAAGACATTAATTTGGGAACATTTTGTAATGAAGATGAATATTTGTGTAATAAAATCAGTGTATCTGTGTCCTAAGAGATAGATGTTTAATATATTGAGTTTATCAAGGTCACTTAATGCTGCAATTGCTTTCTAAAATAAAGAGCCATCTAAGTGTAAGCACTAGTTATATTAATTGGGGAATTACTTAGTTATCCGACAGTGCTTAAGCAATTTTCTTACCAATCTCAGAAAGACCAGAGAAACCTTTGCAAAGATAATTAAGATGAGATAATGCCTCCTCTAATGATCATTCACAATTTAGATTTTCTTTAAGAATTAATTATGCTCAAAAAAATTATTTTGAGAGCTGGTGGACTTCGTAAGTAACACAAAAGCTAAAAAGCAGAACATCAACTGTCTGTTAAGATCGGATAGAAGTGGAGGGAGATCTCAGAAAACAGCATGAACAAGTGGAAAAAAAAAAAAAAAAAATTTTAAAGATGTTCCATGAAATTCCTGCAGAAACTTCTTGGGAGACAGTCCCAGAAATTGCACTGAGGCAAAGGAAACGGTGGTAGGAGGCAGCCCTAACAATTGGCTTGGAGAAGTGTCCTCCAGTGACATGACGAGCAAGAACCATAAACCTCTCTGAAGCTACGTACAGCAAACTCCCGTGCATCCCTTGGCCTCTGGGCTGGGTGTTGTGTCCTCCCCAGCCCCATCAGCCAGGCAGCCGCTGCCAGGAGCCAGGGAGCTGGGAGGAGGCAGGATGCGGGCATGGGATGGGCTTGACCTCCTGCACTTTCCATCTTCAGGGCCAGGTGTAAGAGGTCACTTCCAGGGAATTTGGGACACTTTGCTTGTAGCAATTTCATTGGGACTTAAGGTGTTAGCAGTTCCCAGTTGGCATCAAATTGCTTAGACCAGGAGGGAGCTGGGCTTGTCTAGCCTGGTGAAGGGAAGCCTGAGGGGGATCTAATGGCACTGCTGCACTGCTCAGTGGGTGGCCACAGTGAGCACAGTGGCACAAGGAAGGGACAGGAGGTGATGGTTAGAGATGGCAGCCATGAGGGTGGCCAAGGGTGGGAATGGATTATCTAGGGAGGCAGTGTAATCTCCATCCCTGGCAGTTCTCCACATCCTGCTGGATGTATCCATGGCTGTCCTGACCTAACGCTTATGACTGTCCTGCTTGAAGTGGGATGCTGGACTGGAAACTCCAGCAGTCCCTGCGTGCTAACACTTCCATGTTTCTATAGTCCTTTCATAAGCATTGAAATAATCTGTCTACCCTCGAAGCATCCTTCCCAAGCTGGAAAGGCTCACCACACTCCTCTACGCTTCTTGTAAACCAGTGGCAGTACAGACTGAAGACTGGGGGCAAATCTTCACTTCTCTGGAGAGAGAGGGAAAGATTTCTGCTTCTTTTCAATGCCCAGAAGTGCTGAGGCACAGCAGGATGAAGGTCAAATGTCCAAACAGAGATGGAGCCAGGGACAGAAACCAGGAGTCCTGCCTTCCTCAGGAGACAAGCCCCAGCCAGCAAAAGAAACAGGATCCAGGAGGCCTGTCTTTCAAACAATGCACCATAAGTTGCATTTTGCTCAGCAGATTTTGCTTCACAGTGAATTTCTCTCTAATTAATTGCAGTCCAGCAACTTTATGGCAATCTCTTCATGAAATCACTGAAAATACGACCCAGGTCAGCCCTTTGCTTGAAGATCCTGGTGACTGTGAACTTCGTCTCTGCATCTTCCATCCTCATGTGTTTATAAAGCCCTGCAGAGCCCCTGGAGAGGCAGGAGAGAGCCTGGCATCCAAGGAAACATCCAGGTGAGTCCCTGCTGTGGGATAGCGGTGTCCCCTCCCCAGGGGACACCGGGTGAAGAGCATAATGGGGTAGGCATGTTCTCTAATAAGGAGGCAGTTTGTGGTGTCTGATAAGAACTACTTTACAACGGAACATAATCTACTGTAACACTTTATTATGCCTAATGCAATGGGAGAGTAAACAGGGCTGACGAGAATTAAAATCAATTGCATTCTCTTCTCAATAGCGATATCAGTTTGTCGGTAATTACTTGTTTGTTGTCTTCATTGTGATTCTGAACAATTCCAAGGTTGTTAATGCTCCGAGAGAGAAAATGAAATTACATATTCAATTTATTCTACGAGGAAACAAATTACAAAGAAGAAAAGAGGGGATTTATTTGCATTCCTGCAGTGGAGTTGGTGACATCCTCTGTGATGGAGCTGCCTCCCTGCCATGTCCCCGGGGAATCAGTGGTCCCCGCACAGCCATAGCGGGCTCCCGGCTGGACCAGGGCACCGACCAGTAGCTTTGCTGGTGCCCCTTCCTTGAGGGGAGGAGAGGACATTTCGGGCTCCCTGCAAGGACAGTGCTGGTCTCTGGCACAGTGTGGTGAAACCAGACTGTGCTGAAGTCATGGCACGTTATCCAAAGAGGCACAGCTGGGACTTTGACACAGCTGTGCTTTGTGGTGCCCAGAGCTGCCCAAACCCATTCTCCATTGACTTGCCATGCCATGACTTCAGAAGAGCTACCTGCTTTTCTATGGGAGTAAATGTATGGGACACAGGGACAAGGAAGCATGTTTCTGCAGTAAAGTAAGTGAGTTAGTTTAAGCTCTTTACTGCAGGAAATGGTATCTTTACCCAGTTAATTTTTACAATGCTTAAATTTATCTTTCTGCAAATCTGACTTAAATTTTAATGATGCTTTGCATTTCTAGTGCCTTTCAGCTGATGATCTTAAATGTACCTCTGGAAGAAAAAGTGGTTGGTGGGGTGGAGATTTTTTTACATCTTATAGATACTAAAATGCAACAAATCGTTAGGAAGACCTGCTTCCTTGCAAAGACACGGAGGCTGCATTTCACCCTCCTACTGCCAAGGTCCAGCCTCAGTGAGCCTGTTCCACAGTCTGATGAGCAATGCAGAACAGGACATCTCAGCTGGGGAGGGCACAATGCTTTAATGGCACCTCTGATAATTAAATATGGATGTTATTTGAGCTGGGATGTAATTGAGTAAGACACCTAGTGAAAAGGCGTCTCTTCCAGAGAGAAGGTCATTTGCTTGGTGGCCAGAAGCAGAGAGCTGGTCTGTAATGAGACTCAAGACAGCCTTGAACCTGTCATCGTACAGAACAGTAAGAGACAGTGATGGAGAGGGACATATACTCCTCTGGGAGGGGGAAAAGGTGTTAATATGTCATACAGCTGGCGGAAGGAGCTGGACACCAGCGTGCACAGGGCAGAAAGACAGGGAGAGCGTTCCTTAGGAGCAGGGCCAAGGAATGAACTCATTCACCATCTACAGAGGGGACAGGAAGAAGGTGAGCCCGAGCTTTTGAGATGTGGTTGCTCTTCAGACCCTCTCAGGGTGCAAGGACTTGCAGTGGCACATGCTCCATAGAGTAGCAGGGAGCCTTGTCAGGTGCTTGCATTGATTCAGGCACAGGACCAGTGAGACTCCAGCAAGCAGCACAGCCCTGAGACTCAAGGGGCTGCTAAAGCAAAGCAGCTGCTATGCATTGAGTCTAATCCAGGCCCAGGGAAAATGACAAACAGGGAACGTTTGCCAGAAAAGAATGCAGAACTAAGTGGGGAAAATACATTTTAATGAAATGCAAATATGTTTCCCAGCATCTAGGAGGGAATTAAAAGCATAAATAAATAAATGAAAACCAGAAGCAAGCATTTGGCACCAGGCTTGAAACTCTGCTTAAAGGGACCGTCCCAGCCCATGCTGCCTGGGCACGTCCTTGCCTCTCCTCCTGCCATAGCACCTCGCAGGGCATCAGAGAAAAGAAGCAACCACTGCTGCTGCCTTTGCAAGTTGTTAGGTCTGCTGCCAGCACGGCGCTTCTGAGGACTCTTTCTATTCCAGTTGTGCTTAGACAGCTTGACTGCTTAACTGCACAGTCTGTCTCAGGTAAATCTTACAGGCAGAGGAAAAGCCAACGCACTTTCTCCCTCCCCGAGTTCATCTATATGTAGATCCTTCCAATGCTACTTGCTGCAGGTCTGACGTGAACCCTTCTCTGTTTTCATGGTACGTCATCAGCAGGGCTTGGTGCAGTCCACCACCTCCATGCCGTTCCCAGCACAGCTTGGCAGGCACTTCCGATGAACCCATTCATCCCCTTCTCTCCTTTAAGCATCTTCAGCCTTTTTCTCTCTCCGGACAGGAGATTGGCTCACACAGTACCCATGCCTGCAGGCTAAGCCGTAACTCAACCCAGCTGCAGTGAGGGATGCTGCTGTGCTCCTGCTGCTGTCCCCACCACTGCTGTCCCCACCGCCCGCTCCCTACTCCACCTGCCCGCAGCCAGGCTGCCTGGGGCAGGGGCACGGCAGAGGCCGGTGGAAGGAGTAATCCTCCCCTGCAGCCTGGCACAGCTCCCGTGCAAATGTTTTGCCTCTTCTGCGCTGATTCAGCACTGCTGCAAGCCCCACGAGGTGCCTATCTGGAAATATAGGCCCAAATAACTTTGCAAGTGTTGTTTTCCTGAGCAACATTACTCTCATTTAAGACTACCCTGTGTGCATAAAAATCTCTCACAATGATTTCCCCATCAACGGCTTCTTTTCAAGACCTTTTTCTCCTTCCTAGAAATGTGTGACACGCTATGGAAATTATGTAAAGCTCCTGCTCTCTGTGGCTATGAATAGTGGTTTCTATTCTGTGTTGGTTTATATTTGGGTTTTATAATCACACTCATATTTTAAGTTTAACCAAGGCAAAATTTCTCTAACAAGGGCAGCAAACAAAGGAAAGGAGTTTAAGCTGAGCAAATGAGCACAGGAGTGTATCCTTCACTTTCTTAATGCTTTCCTGCTTCAAATTATTCCCCACGCGTTCCATTTAGACAATGTATACAAATGATTTGTAGGAGTTATTCACCCTCGAAACATAATAACACAGCAGGGCTGTGTCGCTCGTAGCTCTGTTCCTGCTCGTTTCAGAGCAGCCATGCGCTTTTGTGTGGAACTCTCGCCCATTTGTTCTTTATTAAAAAGAAAATTAGCATGAAACCCAGCTCTCTGCTTAATAGTCTCCAAAGCTGCCTAGCAAATACTTTTGTTAAACCAATACAAATCTCTGCTGTAATTCAACTCTCCTAAATGGAAGAGGTGCACAGAGTAAGTTTAAATGTTGACCGTGACTGGGAAGAAAACAAGGTAGCTGTGCTTGGAGCCCGTGCGTTATTAGTATGGCACAAGACATGGCTCCCCGAGCGACTGGGAGCAGGAAGGAAGCAAGGGCTGGGGCTGGAAAACAGCGTCTTGCAGAGCACGGCTTTTTTATTTAGGTTATTGGGATTTTCTGAGTGGGCAGCAGGCCTTTTGTGGCACTTCAGGAGGGATTTGCTAGCTCTGTTGCAAAAATAACCGTTCTCCAGCAAATCAGCCGGCATATTGGTTACGTTCATCCTTAGATATCTGCGAGTCTGGGCTAAAGTTCCTTGGGTTGTGTGTCCCCAGAAAAGGGAAACTTCAAGCAGTCTTTCTGCAAAGGCAAAAGTTGGCCAAGGAGAACAGAGCATCAGTCCTTGAGCTAAAGCTACTCAGCTGCTCCAAGGATGCCAGATTACCTTGGGTCATTTCACATGGAAAATGGTTTGTGATGCTCTGGAAAGCCAGTGGGATGCATGGCCGTGGGAGCTTCTCGTCTCAGGTTTGCTGAAATCACTTTGGGAATAGAAAAGCTCATTATTTTTTGGATCTTAAATAAATGTTTTCTACCCAAGGCTTGTAGGACAGAGACCAAGTGTACACTTAAAACCATTTACATGTTTTTTTTTTTTTCTTTTCTGGGAATTTCATATCTATAAGGAACTGGTTTGTGAAAGAACAATTTAATGGAAAATTACATTCATCAAGCTTTTTTTTTTTTTTTCCCACTTTTTGTCATCAGTAAATTCAAAATAAGAAAAAGAACTTTTTTTTTTTTTGGCCAAAGTTGAAGCTAAATATGATTTAATTGCGCTTTTTCTGAGGATTTTGGTCAGAAAGGGACAAGCTGTTTTCATCAAAACTGAAATTTTCAGCTGGGCCTTGGGAGGGCTTACTCGTTACAACAATACTTTTACAAGGATCTCTTAGGCCCTAATTCTGTATATTAATGCTGACAGAAGACAAAGTGCTTTGGCACATTTAACCTGTCTCTCATGCTTTATACCTGGATTTCCTGCTGTTGCATGGTCAGATAAATCACTTTATAAGTCAGTGCCCAGACATGTTGTCTGTCTCCTTGCTGTCTTGACACAAAATTGAGAGTGGATCTTTGAAAACCCATTTTGGAAGGTCAGATGTAGCTATTCCCCACTCCTCCTCCCTGGTGTAAGTGCACCCCTTGCCCTGAGACGAGACCTCGGAGGTCGAGCATTGTCCCATACTTGTATGCCTCTACCATCTCCTGGACTTGGGATGCTGGCATTGCCTCTGGATGCTGACCTTGCCTCTGGTGAGCACTAAGGTCTGCATGCATCAATAGATGTAGGGACTGCACCCAGCTGGATGTGGAGCAGGAATGTGGGAGCTCACAGAGGAAAGGCAAGGGCCAAGGTGATGACTAAGGGCTGATACAAGGGGGAGACGCCTAGGGACATCCTTTTCCGTGGTGAGTCACAAAACTCAGGTCTATGGGCAAACAGAATATGAGGAAAAAACAACAACAAAACCAAAACCCTTGAGCTTGTCCAGCATCATGATGTGAATAAGAGACACAACTTTGAGGGAAACATAATCCAGTCTGTGCCCACTTCATTGTTCTGTCCCCCCAAAATGGTTCCATGGGGAAGGAGCTCTTCCTGATGCACAGCTCACACCAAGCTCAGCTTCTTCTTTGATGGCAACTTGTCCTAGGGGAAGATTTTGACATGCAGGAAAGATGAGATGAGTCGCCATGTGAAGATTCAGCAGTGAGGGTGAGAAATGAAGAGCCAAGGTGGGACAAGTTCTCTCTTCTCCCTTCTGCCAGCACACAAGGAGCTGAGCAACCCCATCTGCTGCTGGTCCTGGAGTTGTCCCAAGCCCTGGGACCCAGCTGTGTTGGGGTCCTGTATATGAAAAGAGAATAGAGCAGAGGATACCTGTCACTCAAGAGCCACAGAGCACATTTTGTCAGGAGGTATGTCATAACTCAGCAGAGAAAAAGAATCAGCAGTTGCCTTAATGATGTGTTAATTACACGAGTGTCACCATTCCCCATCAAAGACACCTAATCAGAGGAGAACGCTGAATACACATTTTTAGATGCCTCATTATGTGGCTTGCATAGAGCTCAGTGCACTTTAATGAATAGGTTTATTAGATGGAGGGAGCCAGCATGTCCTGTGTGTCCCAGGTCTGCCCATGACAGTGAGCAGAGGATGGGGACAGCTGGAGCCCAGCTGGCCCCAGCCTGTGCCAAGGCAACTTCTCTAATCCAGACCCTAATCTGTGGTGCCCACAGCTCAGCTACTGCAGAAGTGGCAGGAGCATGGAGGGAGACAGATGGACGTGGGGATGGCAGGCAGTGGGTTGCTTCATTTCCCCTTTGGACTGAAGCTCTTCTAGTTGGTTCTTTCTGTCTGAATACACAGGGCACATCAGGGTTGCAATCCCAGTTTCAGGATGGGCACTGCCCATGGCCCTGTCAGCAGGAAGGTCTCATCTGCAGCCATGGAAGTGCTGAGCATTTGGGATGCAGTGTACAAGTTAGGTCCTGCTGTATGCAAGAAGGCACTGTTGCAGGAAATACAAGGACATGAAAACTTATTGCTACCACTTACTCTGCTGGCTCCAATCGCTGCAGCCTTGGCTGGGATTCCTGAACCATCACCTAGATAAGGTCTCTGCTTGAGTTTCAATCACTTCTCACTTGTCCAGTGTGTCCCATGAAGCCTTTAAGTGCAGCCCACTCACCGTCAAAGAGTTGCAGACAGAATATCTGCCACATCCAGACCTTTCTAATGCACATTAAGATCCAACCTGCCCTTGTCTTTGCAGCACTCTGGGCTGTCCCACCTGCAGTGTGATCTGTGACTGCTTCCAGCCCAGACTGTTAACTGAGGCTCAGGCTGGGCAAACTTTCAGTAACCTGCCTATTTATCAGTATTTATTGACTTCAGGCCACAAGGGCAGAAAATGTCCCCTATGTCCCTTCACAATGGGCAGGGGAGTTCCCAGCAGCGGCCACTGTCAGGGGGTGAACAATGTTATCCCCAGACGCATTTCAGCTCATTATTTCCATGCTTTTTGTACTGTATTAGATGGATCTTCATTAAGGTGAGTACAAGTTTTAGGGTGAAGCTGCTTTCTTTGTTAAAACCACTCACAGCAACCCTGGCTGTTTATGGAGATATACAGGAAAATGATTGAGAAATATAATGGCCAAATAAAGATGTCTTTAACCAGACCAATGGAATGTTTTTCCTGCTCTTGAAAGTCCATACAAGTGGGAGGCAGATCCCAAGTGGCTCTGAGTTAGGTTGAGTAACCTGGCTATGGAGGGTAAATCACACTGGATGGGTGACTCTTGATGTAGCCACGATCCTCCCCAGAAAAGCACTTTCACCTAGCTCCTTCTCAGGACGAGAAACCCCAGGACACCAGGAATTTGCACAAGACTGTTTGCTGAGGGTCCAAGGCTAATGGCCAGGAGGGACAGACAGTTTGTACAGGACTTGCTGGGAATTTAATCTGACCTGGAAAGCATCCATGGAAAGTCCCAGCTAAGACTGTGTGGGAAGAAGGAGGAAGAACAGCTGCCTGCCATTCGCTAATTCACCTGGACACTTTGAAATGGTTTGATGGCTCCTGAGAGGAGGTGGATGGGCTGGGAGCAGCATGGGACATGGCTGACACAGGGGCACCTGGAGGCTGAAGGTCCAAGAGAAGCTCAGGCCTGAGGCTGACACCCAAGTCCTGACACCTGAAGCCCCAGCCTGGATGTAACCTTCTGGTCCAGGCCAGATGGTTTGAAAACCACCCTTCCCTGGCACTTGGCAAGGAAGACGTCCATGCCAGGGAGTCCCCTGCTCCTCATGGTTAGACAAGGAGGAGGGGAATGCCAATGTGGCCCAGAGTGACAGTGAAGTGACAGCCACAGCCCTGCTGGGTCACTTTCTCCTGTGAGCACCCTCAGACTTATCATTTGCAGGAGCACAGGCTGAGCTGATGTATGACCCCTTGCAGTTAATGCAAGAAAAGCCAAGAGGACAGGACATCAAATACTCTCCTTGCATTCTGGAGAAGAAGATCAACTACTAAAGACGCCCAACAGTCTCCTGCTCCAGGCATTATGTCTTCAAAAGACACCAAGTCCCACTCCCTGGACTGCAGAGCAGAGAAGCTCTGCACTTCAGCAAGTGATGGGGTTGGCTGTTCCCTGGAAGAACGTGTTTTTGCAGCCGCTGTCACACTAATTGCAAAGCAGCCCGGCTGCATGGCCTCCTGGTGGGTTTTCAATCCACTTGGTGAGCTGCTGCAGGTTTTGTTTCCCTCCAGGATCCTTTGGCAGCCCTGTTATTTTGTGCTCTGCATGTGTCATTCTTTATAAGCTGGAACTGCTCAGTGTTGAGATAGAGGCTGATAAATACTGTAATCATATGTGGCTGGAAGACAGATTTGGAACCTCTCTCTCTTTTTTATTTTTTTTTATTTTTTTTGCTTTTTCTCACATCTTGTCACATCTTGTACTGTTCCAGCTTTCCTTTCCGCAGCCCAATTTCCTCTCTGGAAACACCTGCTGAGGCAAAAAGGAAAGGGAGTGAGGATGATTTGCAAGTCACATACAGCTTTGAGGACAGAGAACAGGACAGAATAGACATCTCCCTATAATAAACTGTGTCCTGGACTTAGGAAGTCCTTACCCTGAAGGACTTCTCTGAGGTTTGAGGCCCATCACAGACCGTTCCAGTAGCAGATTCTTGCTATTAGCCCAGGGCAAGGCTCCGCAGCCATGTCAGAAGTGGGGAATGCATTGTCACACCCGCTGGAGGCTCCATGCTAGACACTTCCACGTGGGTAGCCTGTCAGTTGCTCAGCTCTTGGACATGGTGAACTCCACTCCACCTCCAACCCAGGATTCACTCCAGGCAGGTCCCAGTTGTGACACAAACCTGTTCAAATCCGTTTCTACCTTGTTCAGAGGCTCAGCCAGAAACCTCCTACTCAATCTCCCATGGTGGTGGCAGATTTGCTTCTGCTCAGACGTGCAGTCAAGTTCCCCTTTGGAGCCACCACTCAGAACAGCGATGCAGTCAGACACTGAGTGGGAAATAAAGGAGAGCAAAGAATTGCAGAGGTGTCTTACCTGCTCTTTCAGACACCTTTCCATCTCTATTCCCTGCACAGGACCAGAAGAGATCAGGTCACATCCTCTGTGCATTCCATCCACTTTCTCTTATGTGATATTACTCATGCACCTCTTCTTTCCTGCCACTTTTCTCTCCAGGCACAGTGGTAAAATCTTGCAAACCATGAAAAACAATCATTTGAAATCACTTTATTAGACACCTAATGTTCATTCTGATGTGAGACGCACACGCAGCCCAAGCGTGATGTACCCCAGTGGTGACATTGGGTAGGGAAGCTTAATGGGGGAGCTCTTTGCCATCAACAAGCCTGGTCTAAGGAGAATCCTTCCAGGAATCTTCTCACAGGTTTAAAAGATCTTTATGCTAGCTGTTATTTTTATGCCTTTCTGTAGTCCCTGTAAAGCTTCTCCACTGGAGGGATGAAGGTGTCTGGAAGCAGACAATTTTTATTCCTCTGGCTGCAGAAAGAAGCTGAGCTGCTTATCAAGCTCAGCATCTTTCTGTACCTGTAGGGAATCTCCCTGTTTTCTATCCATGCTTCAGATTCGGCTTTCTGTCAACTCCAGAGTTTAAATCTCCTTTGCTCTTCCATACTGATGGGTGTCAAGTCTCGTGTAAGCACAGGGGTTGCCCCCATAATTTAGTTGCCTCTTTAGGTTCTGATTTCCTTCTCATTAATTGTCTCTGCATTTTATTGGCTCATTTAGCCCCAACTCAGTAAAGAAGAAAAGCCTTTGAACAGGGTGCTGACTAAATACTTCTGGATCTTGTACTTTTGCCTGCTTTGTTTTCATCCCATTGCATGAAAGGATCAAAAGGGAACAAGTTTAATCACAGAAAATGACAGCAACAATGCTGAAAGCACTGAGAACTTTACCTCAGAGGCACAACCTCACTCAGGAAGATGTAAACATCCCTTTTAACTCCTAAAATAATGAAGGTGCCTGCCACCTGCTTGTCCTCTTTGATCTTTGCCAGCAGGTTCAGCTGTGTGTGTGACGGTGCGGGGGATGTGACTCGGAGCGGTGGCAGAGGGAGTGGGGAAGGTGAGGAGCCAGTGTCCAGCTGTGGGCTCCCCTTCTCCTGACCACGCTGGAGAGGGACCATTCCCACAGAGCAGGGGCTTTCCCAGCATTGAGGCGAGGATCCTGAGCCATGGCTGGGCACCGTCACTGTGTCCTCTGCGGACCAGGTAGGGCTGGAGGGTGACTCCAGACTGCTGTCCCCATCCAGATGGATGCTTGGGGCTCTGCTAGAGGAAGCCCAGGACCCAGCAGCTTGCAGGCAGCAATGCAAATATATGAACTCAGAGGAGTCCACAGAAATCCTTCAATAAGCTTCAAACCTTGCTCCTTGAAGAAAAACAGGCAGGGAATGCATTTTCATAAGCCCATACACTACCATAGGGCAGAGCTGGCAGCTGTGGAAAGTTCTGGCTCTGGTGGGGATGGTTATTAACCACCAGCTGTTCATCTACAGGTGGAAATTTCTTTCTGCTGTATCCAGTCAGTAAAAAACAGTGCTGATCTAAAGGGAAACTCCCTCTGGGCATATTAAAGCTTGGGTGCCCCAGCTCTGCTCACCCAGCCTTGCAAATCCCAGCAGCAGCATGGGAAGAAGCAGCAAGGAGCACCGCACACTCCTCTTGAGACAAAACCATTATTTTTTGCTAAAAGGGAACAACTCTCATCTCCACTGAGCAGGATTCAGCCCTGCATGCCTCCAGGTGAGACATTTGTGAGCTCATTAGCGAAGCCCTGAGGTCTAGCTAATAAGTGCTGCTTGTTGTTCCAGCATGGGAAATCCGGCTGCCTTTCTAGGCAGATACCTTTATTAAATCAAGCTGTGACCTTCGAGACATTTAGACAGACACCAGCTTCCACTCTCTGCGCACAGCAGAAGTGGGTGTCTGCTAATTGTTGCCCCCCTGGGTCCTCACATCGAGGGTTATCATTTTTCCCTGCACATAGCAGTATTTAGAGGGGGGGTTGAGTTGTGAACTCCATGCCCTGAGTGCCAAAAAGGAAAATGACTTTGATCTCTCTCAGATATTTCTGACAAAGCTTACAGCTGTGCTACGCCTGCAATAGTGCCGGTGATTGGAGTCATGCTCAGGTGGGAGGCCAGAGCAAGCTCCAGCTCATGACAGTCCTTGTCTTGGATGAAACCTTCATGGGATTCGGGGCATGACTCTTCTTCAATACAGCATCAGTGGCCTGCAGAGCTCAGCTGGCGCTTGAGTGTTGCACACAGATGGAAGTGGGTATGTAGGGAAGAGGGCAGAAGGGCTGGATGCAGCAGGAGCAGATGCCCTGTGAGCAGGACAGGAGATGGGGATGTTCTGCAAGCCCCAAGGAGCAAAGAACCAGAGAGGGAAACACCAACATGATTAAGAGAGGTGCTTCACCCCTCTGCATCCATCCATCGTCTGGTTTAATGTTCTGGCTGGTGTGAATGAAAACGGTAACCCTTCACGCCCTGGCCCACTGCCAGCTCTGTCTTTCTGAGCCTCACTGCTGATGCACGGTGGCTACCGGGTGAGAGATTGTGTCACTTCCAATTACTTCAGCCATTCACCAATAAATGACGTTAGGCATGGCATGCATGGCTGGCTTTCTCTAGTCATCCTCCAATTTAGCAGTAAAAGCCTGGATTTGACTGCAGAGGACACAGCTTTGTTCCTCACCTTGCTGCTGAACTTCTCACATCTCTTTGTGACTCAGTTTCCCCATTGCATTTTAAAGTCACTTCCTTTGCTAGCACATTGATAGCTACTGCAGAAAGTGCCACATATGGGCAAGGAGTTGTTATTCTGCTACAGGGATTCTGATAACTGATCAAAAATGTAAAACTCTGCCAGGGAAAACAAGCCCACTGTGTTTCTCTTTCACAAAGTCCAGATTCTCTAAATTTCTTGTGGGATGATTTTTTACTTTATTTATTTATTTATTTATAGAGAAAGCCTGTTACATTTTAAGTACCAAAAAATTCTTGTTTTTCCCTATTTTGCAATTCTTCTTCCCTCTTGTTCTAATTTTTTTTTTTTTTTTTTTTTTTTTTTTTTTTTGCAGAACTTTGCCAGCACTGGATGGCTGGCAGATTTGGGCAGTTTCAAAGCTCTCTTGTCACTCTGCCACTACACAACAGTGAGGGTTTGGAAAATGAAAAGGGAAAAAATAAGGAACCACATTCCACTGGCAGAGTAAATGGACGAGGAAAAGATACAAAATATATAGCTTTACACAAATGTAGAATTAAAAATAAAAAACCTATCAACTTTGTTCACTTTACAGAAGTTTTGTACTCAAAAATATGGCCTCAGGAATGAAGTTCTCCATCAGATCATAGCCCTCTGTAGCTCACAAAAGGTCCTTTGCAGCTGGGTTCATTTGTGATTTTGAAAGAAGTAAAAATATTCATTTGAGAAAGCTTCTTGTCTGATGCCTTGGTTTGCAAATTGTGTCTGCATGTGACTGCAGGTGCAAATGGCATCTTCTAGAACAGCCACGGCAAGAAATAGCTCCAACTACATCAAACAGTTTTTTTTTTTTTCTTTTTCTTTTTTCCTTACTTTTCCCCTTATGTCTTTCTGGAACTTTTGGGGATAAAACCTCCTATTTAGGGTAAAAGTGCATTCAGGAAACAAGAGCAACATTGGATCCAAAGCATTTCAGGACACGCAGTAGGAGCAGAACCATTCTCTTTTAAGCCTTCAGGGTGACGGCTCTGGACAAAATCCTGCTGATTGTCCCCATCAGGGCACTGTGTTAGAGTCTTTCCTGCTGTGGGGCTCAGTCCTTGGCTGATGCTCCTGCCTTGGGTGGGAGATGCTGTCCTTTCGTGCAGGGATCACTGTGTGTGTTTCAGGCTGTGGAGGTTTGCAGATGACTCATCTGAACCAGTGAAGCCTGCATTGTATGTGAGGAGACACCACTCCCAACATGAGTAGTTTGCCTACGGAGCCTGTAGAGTCACCAACTGCTTTTGGCCATGGTTCACTGAGAGAACAGGAGACACAGTGCAGAGGTCCACACCATAACACCTTGCTGTGTGTGCCAAGCTGAAGATCATGGGACTGAGTCCTCTTGGAGATGTGGGAAGAGGTCACACCACAGCATTTCTCCAGAACGTGTGGCACATCCTGAACAAGGCACAGAAGTGAGGCCGTGTGCCCCCACGTCCCACAAGAACCATGCGTACACCAGCCAGTGTATCCCATAGTGCGTGCGGTGATCAGTGTGTGGCATTGCACACGAGAAATCTCGTAGTCACATTAGTGAGACTCTCCAAACACTGAATTTTTAATGCTTATCTTAATCATCACTTTCTTACCACTACCTCTCTTCAGTCCTCACGAAAACCACCATAATAATTTTAAGAGCATCTTACTTAGCCCATGAGTGACCTTTAGATAGGAGTCTGCTGCATACATTCCCTACAAACCTGATGGATTTATACCCAGTTCATACCGTACCTCTAATGGTCCTGTGGTGGAAGCTGTAAACTCTAAAACAGATGAAAATACGCCTCTTAGGTTACAAAATGCACTGAAGATACCATCTCCAGCAACCTTTTCTCCTCCAGAAAATGCAAAGTGAAAGAACAGCCTTCCTGGTAGGACACGAATAAATCAGGTTGCTGCTGGACTATAGAGGGGGGTAAACGCAGAGTACAGCATGTCCCAGACTTTCAACCAGCACCAGCAGTTGTCTTCTGGCAGGGACCAGGGAGATGCCCACGCCTCCATGGGAGGTAAGGTCTCCTTGGCAGGGTGGTACCTACACGGGCTTCTGGAGCATCACTACAGGCCTCTCCAGTGCATCCTTGAGCTCTGTGCTGCTGGGACTGAGGGTTTTCCTGCACTTTTTTACAAACCTACTGCACCTGATAAAGTCATGTCTGCACTTCTGCACTTTCTGAACCTCTGTACTCCTCCATCCCCATGGCTGCTGAAGTCATAGCGCCAGTTTTGGCACTATGTTGACTTGCCAGTTGTTTCCATCTTGGTGGGGTGAGGGTCTCCACCCACCTCCACAGCTTCTTTCCATTTTTAGTTGCATGTGGTACAGACCTATGGGTCTGCTGCAACAACTCCTCCTGGGGAGACATGCTTTTGATGAGCTCAAACCAGCTATGAAACCCCGTGGTGCTTACTGGTGAACCTCACAGCCATTTCTTGCAGGAGCAGAATGGACCACTGGTCCATTCAGTGGTGCACCAGCCCCATCGCAGCTTTTCCCTGCTTGGCAGCTGGCTCGCATTGCCAGTGCTTTTTTCTAGGAGTTGCTGTCTTTTACAGTGGCTACACCAGCTGCTTCCCCATTCTCCTCCAGATTTACCAGGAACTGTGTTTGGCAGCTTCTGTCGCTCTGCAGATATCCGCTGCTGTAGTTAATGCTAAGTTTCCACAATTATCTAACTCTCCATGAATTCCCCTCACGATGTGTTTATAGACACTGGAAAAGGCTTGTTTCTGGTTTTTTTTGGCAGAACCTCCATTCCCATTACGTAACCAACGTGCTGGTGGCACCATGTGGTAGGTGAGTGTTTTATAAAGGGCAAGGTCTGCAGTTCTGTGCATCTTGTGACTCGTTTCAAGTCTATTTACAGTCTCATATTCCAACTGAGTATGAGGAAAAACTGCTTTACAATACCTTTCCCAGGAGTGATCTCCATCACGCTGATGGTTTTTAGTTGCTCCTCTACCAGCATACTCCAGGATACAGAAATATTCTGATAATGGTAGCTTTCCCTTCAAGTNCCCCATTTTTTTTCTCTGTTTCTGGTACCCAGCATGTTTTTTATTGTCAGCGGTGCTCTGAAGTTCTCCTCTGCTCAATGCCATCAGACACAGTACCCAAGAGCAGCGTGCACAGGACAGGCTGTTGGTTGACTGCCCTGTTCTCTCCCTGCTTCTCAAGCAATTTCCTCCATCCCATGAAGTGTGGAGCCGGGAGACCCACCCAGCACAGCTTTTTTTGGGACAGCCCTCACCAGAAAGCCTGTCCAAGCCACACTCTGCCTTCTCGATTCACCAACACAGCTGACCTGTGCAACTCCTGGAGCATATCGCTGCTTTCTGGCAATGAAGGGAGCCTTCATTAGCTTTCCTCTGGCAACATTTAATTAACCTCCCTAACTCTTCAGCATATATAGCTTCACTTTGGTTCCCACAGCATGTGATATGTGCTAGGTGCAGCAGGACAATGATCCATCACAGAGAGGTGAACCCTGCAGCGCAGGAACGCTAGGTGGTCACCTCTGCTCTGCTCCCACCACATCTTGCAGAGGATCCCCTTGCCTGGGGACAGCACACACCAGGGATGGGCCCCTGGGAGGAGTAGGGCAGGTTGAGGTCTTCCTGGTGGCAGGTTGAGGTCTTCAGCCTGCCAAACACCAAGCTCCACTGAGTGCAACAAATGCTGCAAGTCGGTATTTATCTTCCATGGCACTAGTACCCCCAGGGCTTTTACAAGTTCTGGAGATCTCTGAGGGTTCATCTGTCACCACTGTGTCCCCCTGCGGGTGGCAGGATGTGTGGATTGTCCTGTTCCCTGTGGCCTTGGTGCCACCCCAAATAGCTTTTCTCCTTCTCTCCCTACGCAAGAGCTCAGAACCTGAAGAGCAGTCACTGCTGTGACCATGGGGCTCCAGAAGACCATGCATTCTCTGCACCCAGGCATTTGCTGTGGGGACAGCTATTAATTTTGTGTAGCTCCTGCTGCCCATCCCTCTCTGCCTGCCTGTGAGTGCAATGGGACAAAACAGGCTCAGAGACCTTTTCCTCTGCCTTCTCCAGCTCCTCTGACATTCAGATCTGGATGATTTATCCTTTCATGCTTACCTCAATCCCGGTGCCACCACAATCCAACAAAATAACAAATGCAACCCCTCAGCTCTGATCCTGCTGTCTCACCTCAGGCTGCTTCTTCAAGGGAGCCCCATTTGATGTAAAACACCCCCCTGCTCACCCAGCCCCTTGTGAATGGCTGCAGGAAGAAATGAGAGCTGCAACTCTGAGATGAGAGCAACTGCTTAACAGTAGCAGGTCATGCTCCTTTTGCAATGGGTTCTCTCATACTTTATTTTAAATTAAAACAATGCTTAACCTTGATAAATTGTGATTTAGGCTTATAAGAAAATAGACTCAGGGATAAATAGCTTGCTCCAGCGTGAAATTGAATAAATCCGAGTTGAATCACAGAGTGTTACTTACAGAATAACAGTAAATGATGTGTGTAGTTTATTGTTAAACAAGAGCAGAGCTCTGGAAATGAGGTTAAAAGGAAAGCTGTCAAGGGTGTATTTTGCAGCTCTTTCCCAGGGAAAGAAAAAAAAGAAAGAAAGAAAAAAGAAAAAAACAACAAAGAAAAACCTCTGTTAAAGAGGAATTAGGATGGGAGCATTTTTCAGTTATTGACTCGAAAAAAGTCTTAGCAAGGCAAAACTAGCATTATCAAGAAGACGACGGAGTCAAGGGGCATGATCAGTTTAAAAAAACAAAGACAAGCCTGCAGAGCCAGAGAAACGAGCGTAATTCCAGCTTCTTGAAATATTTGCAAGATTTATGACATACAGGACCTGTCTTCATCTTTTCTGGCACTACAGGTCCCTGTGAGGGCCAGATTTTCTGAAGCACTTAGCACTGGAGAGCTACCAACAAGGAGTGACAAGGAAAACAAGAACTTGTGGATGCTGAGTAGGTCTGAGAGCATGGGCAGCCACTAGGGAGGTGACACAGGGACTGCTGGCACCGTGTGCCTTTGAGTACTGCCCCTGAAATACAGTTTGGGGTGCTGAACCCTCCTCTCACCCTGCTAACTCTGTGCTGGGTGGGTATCATGAAGAAAGCCTGCCTGCTCTCTCCAGCAACCGACATACTGGCTCTTGACCATGTCTGGTCGGTCAATAATCACCTCTGAGGTTTTTAGGTAATGTGGCATTTGGGATGTGAGTAGACTTAAAGACCTTCTAGGAGTTTTCCAACAGTATTTTACATCTTTTCTTGCACCTGAGGAGTAGCTGAATGTCAGCCCTGCCTGCCAGAGCTGGAGGAGAGCCTTCTCTTCTGTGCTCACAGATGTTCCTCTGATGGGGGAGTTACAGCAAAGTTTGGAACACGGCATAACTGCTGCAACCAAAGAGCTAACACATGGGAGAGCAGTGCCAGCAAGGTGTTGCAGCCTGCATGAACAGGAGGCCAGACCAGAGAGACATGGGAGTACCTCCTCGTGATAAAGACCATGGATAGACAGAGCTCCCACTGCAGGAGACTGGAGCATCCCTGCACAGTAGCACAGGCAAGGACTAGTCTGCTCTGGAGAAGACATGTATGGGGAGTCTGCCCTTCATCAGGTGGGTGTATGGACAAAATAGGGAGGGCACACTGGAAGCACCTTCCACCTCCCTGGCAGCACAGTCCATTTCAGCCTCAACATCGCAGTTCTATGCATTGAAGCTTAACCTTGGAGGAGAAAAAGAAGTGGGTGCTGGAGGTCCCATGTCTTACTACTGGAATCTTATATCTCAGCTTTGATTCCTGGAAAAGTAATTAAGGAGAGTAGCACCTGGAAAATACATGGAGGTGACTAATAGTCAGCCTTGACTGTCAAAAACAAATCATACAAAACCCATCTAATTTCCTTCTGTAACAGGGCAACTGATCTTGTGGGCGATGCAAAAGCAATAGATATTATCTGATGCTCTGGCACTTTTAAACTCTCTCGGTCATTAAATTCCCATAAACAAGCTGAAGAAATATGTGTAAGATGAATTTACCACTTGGTGACATGGAACTGGGCAGACAACCAGGCTTAGAGAGCAGCTACCAATAGCTTTTTTTTCAGCCTGAGACAGCTTACATAAGGTCTTCTTCAGCTGTGCTCCCCATCCCCATTTATGAGTTGTACCATGGTACAGAAGATGTTCATGTTCCTTGTGTTTAAAAATGACCTGAGGTGACAAAAAGTGAAAAGGACTTTAAATGACCTTGAGACTGTGGAAACAACCAGAAAAAAAACAACAACAATAAAAAAAGTAAACAAACAAACAAACAACAAACAAACAAACAAAAAACAAAACCACAATCTGGAGTTCAATAAGGATAATGCGAAGCACGCCTTTTAGGTGGGATCCAACTGGGGACGGAGGAGGGCACCACATCTAGTGTGATGTACCCATGTCACACTGCTGCAGAGTGTGCATGTCATCCCATCTGTGTGCAGGCAACAGGGTGGGCTCAGGCCACCAGGAGCCATCTGATACTTCTTCCATTGCCTCTGCCAGGAAGAGGTGCAGCTGGGGGCCATGCTTAGTTTGGAGTGCTGCACAGTGTGACAACTGCAGTAACCCAACAGAATCCAAAGATAAAAGCCAGAGATATTCAGAAGCATAAAACCCTGGAGTGATCAGATGAATTGGGGTTGCTCAGCTTTGAGAAAGAGAAGACAGTTCTATACTCAGCTTGGAAAAGGCTGCTGTAAAAGTGGGCCTTGTGTCATGTTCTTTGTGGCCAAGAAATATTTGTCTAAGGGTAGAATGAGCATAGCACCACATAAATTGCATGAGGAGGACCTAAGCCTGTCACTGAAGTCTTCAGGAAGAAGTTAGACAAGAGGTAGAGCTGATTTTACTTTGGGAAAGGTATGCAACAGATAGATAAGGTCTGTGGGATCCTTCACAACCTTGTGGGTCTGTTCCCTAGTATAAAATGCAAAGGTGCTGGAGCAGGCACAGCTTCTGTCCCAAGGCGGAGTGAAAAGAGCTGGAGAGCAATGCAGGACACAACCCAGGCCATTGCTCATCTCCCACCTAGTCAATGGGTCATTTTTCACACTTTGCAGGTCCCCGGGGTTGTATCAAATCCCTCAGCCACATGCATTGAAAACCAAGAGGACAGACATACTTCCAAAGGAGCAAAAGTTCAGCTCATGCTCCATGTTGGGCCATTAAGAGAGGAAGTGACCCTACACCTCAGCACCTGCTACTGCTGGCAGCATCCCTCCTTGTCGTCTCCAGGAAAGAAAACATAGAAATAGTCTGTGGCAGTTTTTGGTGTCTTTTGCACTCTGCAAACACCAAGTGCCCTGAAGCCCCATTCACTACTGCGCTATCCTCTGTACAGCAGAGAACGGGGACAAGTCCTCAAGTCCCTCTGGAGGTGCTACCAGGGCAGGACAGCCCCACGGTGAATTATCTGACCCTATTGTCCCAGGGTCCCCAGGAGCTGGAGGGTGGAGGGGTTACCCCTGACAAGTCCTTGCCAAGGGCTGAGTCCCCATGACCTGCTGGGGAAGTCTTACAGAGCACTCATCCCTTCCCAGCTGTAGCTTTTAGAGGAGAGAATGATAACACTCTCATGTTTTCTGCTCCTTCAGTGACAATCAAGGCTGGATACCTGCTATGCAGAGTCATCTCTGAGCTATTTGTAATTACTTCGCCATTTTGGGCACTGACCTGTAAAACTGATGACATTCACCTGCCACGCAGTGAAAGCATAGCCACATGCTGCCTCAAATGTGACTGAAACCACCACTTTCCTGCCCACCCCTACTTGTGCCTCACGTGCTATTCACACTGTGAAAGCCCACTGAGGTGTTACTAGTGGGTTTATTTAAAATTTGTGTAAGTCCTGCTTTCCTGTCCTGCCTAATCCTCCTACAACATGCATGTTTCCTTCATGCCAGCTTTGTTGTTTCAAGTGGCCTCCCAGGTCATTCTGCTTTTTTTACACCTTGGTATACTTGTTTCCACTTTCCCTGCTCACATCATTGCCCTTAGGTGAAAACTGTGCTGCAGGCAATGGTGTAAGCATGGAAATTGCTGGCTGTCCAGCTTGGCTTCTCTGAAATATAGCTGGTAGCTATCTGCAGGGGAAGATAACAATTTTCTTACCATATTCCCTCATAACTATGAACCAGCCTTGTGCTGAATCTTCCTTGAAAATCACTCTCCTGAGTTGTAGCAAAAATGTAACAAAAATATATCCTGGGCAGTGAGAGATCATTTGGAAATTACTCCACTGGTACATTTATGCCCAGGAGACAAATTTAGGTAGAGCTGCCCACCTGCTCTGGAGAAGTGCTGGCCCCTGGAGTGCAGAGGGGATCATCTCCACGTTTATGGCACCCTGATGATTTCATGTTAAGGCTGGAAGTGATCAAGAGGGAAAAAGTTGTGGTCTTGCATCTCTTCATCTGACTCAGTCAAGCCTGTACTTTCCCATGACAGCATCATCTGGTACTTCCCCATCTCTGAGAGTGCTGGTGACACTCCTCTTCCAGCAGTTTGAGCTCTAGTTCCCAGTATCTGTCCAGTGGGAAGATTTGTTGATATTTCCGGTGCTTGGAAGAGGTGATATTTCACTGAAGTCAACAAGACCAGGGTACCGATATGGTGGTAATACCTGCTCCAAAGTGCTCTTAGTTGCTCTACAGCTTCCATAATTCCAGTCTGTATCATTCACAGCAAACCAAAGCCTTAAGACCATGCGATACTTTGCATTGTCCAGGATGCTCTCTTCATTGCTGCTGAGCTAACTCAAGCAGCGAGTGTTTGGAGTTAATTGCTTGCTGTTTGCAAACTAGCCGATGAGTGTTGAGTTAGTTTCCTTAATTTAGACATGACCATCTAAATCTAAGGGAGAGTCATTGAAAAGCTGTCTACAGCTAGGGACTCAGAGCATTTCATTCAGTGTTGGTACTTCCTTTCATAATTTCTTTTTAACTGCATACATCATTGCCTTTGTCTGGGTTTGAGGCTCAGAAAAAAAACCTTCTTCCAATTGACCTGTGCATCTTCTGTCCATCCACAACAGCTATAGCAGCAGTGACTATCTGTCCAGATTTGCTGGTTGAAGTCTTGACTCAATACTGCTCTCCAACAAGGTACAAGAAGCAAAAAAATTCTCATTGACTCTCTAGCATTTAAGGTGACCTCCACTGAGCAACAAGCCTTTGATAAGCTGCAGCCAGGTAGGTAAGACGCTAGTATGTTCAAGCTTGCAACATCAGCCACATCTGGGCTTTCTAATGGTGACAAGTTCAACTGGAGGGGTCATCACTGCCACTGAAAAGTTCAGCAAAGACTATATTGAATTTCTCTATTACCCAAACAAATCCTACTTTGGAGTCAAGGCAGGACATCAAGGAGATTTGTTTGTGCTCAGGGACATACCTCTTCTCGTCCCTCTGGGATATGGTCACATTCACATTTTAAGCTTCTAGAAAACGAATTGTGCGCAAACTAAACAGGCATTTGCTAGTGATTGAAAACCCTGTCTGCTCTGGCCATGGTCCAGCCCCTACAAGCCAATGACTGGTTCTCCTGATTGACCTATCAAACCTCAAAGCCAATAACAGATCTTGAACAGAAGTGTGATCCATTACTGACAGGAGTAAATGTAAAGACTGATGCTAGTGTTTTCTGGAGCGGGTCCTAAAACATTTATTCTTTTAAAGCATCCATGCAATCTAGAAGCAGAAAAGACTGGAGAGAATAATTATAAAGACAGTCTGCATGGGAAGTCAGCACTGTCAGTGCTCAGCTGTCAGTCATGGATAGATGAAGAATGGGAAGTATCAGAAGGAAAAGCAGGGCTGAAGCCAAGCACTCCTTTAGGACCACTGAGAAAAGATAAAAAAAATGTGTAGTTTTGCAGCCAGGAAAACTAAGATCCTTGCTGTTTGGCACAGGCTCTACCATTCCCTCTAGAGTATCAATGGCTTCCTGACCATTGCTGAATAGAGACTGTCTTCTCGGGATGGAAAGCCAGCATTTGCACTCTGTAAAGGGGGTAGAGTTGGGAGGGACCTGCGTGATCAACCTGTCTGACCTCCTGTGCAGACAGAGCAAAGAGCTGTCCTGCTTCAGGGTTGATAAGAGTACATCCCTGATGTTGCTGTCTCACTTGCTGACACCATAACATGGTGAAGTCACACGACATCTTCACTCAGGTGAATGACAGAAGATGTTTATCTCTGTGCTCCCTCTTAGCAAGTAACAGTGGTCATGAGTGGCACAGCAATGTGAACTGAGACTTCAGGGATTGAAAATGGTACAGCTGGGCAGCCTTCAGGGCTGTCACTGTGTCAAGGGCAGTGTTTGATTGACTCCACGTCTTGAAACAGCAGCTGGAAGAGGGGCTCAGCAAGCCACAGCTCAGCAAAACATGAATTATTCTGAGGACTCCAGAGGGACCTCAGCCTCTTTGGAAGTAGGTCATTGACAGACCCCCATTCCTCCGCAGCCTGTTCAGCTGTAGGTAGGATTCAGCCTAAGAAACATAGGTGTCTAATGCCATTTGAGATGCTCTAGGATATCCTGCCTATCCTCCAGCTGTCTTTCCAGAAGGACAGTCTCCTGAACGTACTGTGCCAGATCTGCCCTGGACAGACATCTTGCTCACCCCGAGATTCCTAAAACGGGACTGGATCTGTTATTTACAGCATCACAAGGGAATCAGTCCTGACTTTTAAGAGAAGGAGATGCTTTACTTGAAATCACCTCCTGATCAAAATGGTTATTCTGTGCGTATTCCTCCTTTGTACACTGTGCCCTTTTCCAGCAGAGCTTCTCAGGGCTGCTCAAGGCTCTTTCTTTTTCTTACTATTTTTTTTCTCATTAAACATACTGTAAGCAGCTCAAAAGAACAGCTGAGTGCTGTAAAGTGGAAGCTGAAATCAGAGCACTTCCTTTTCTACAGTTACCATGACCTTGGACATCTCATTTAACCTCTCTGTGCTTTGGATCCTGACAAGGAGGCCGGAGATAAAGAAATGCAAGACTTCCCTACTTCATATGCTTGAACTGCTGTGAAGTTCTTGTAGGACCTTTCCACTAGCTGTTGGAAAAGTGCAAATCTACTTGGCTAATGGAGGTGTTCACCTTAGCTATGTGCAAGGATTTTGTTCATTAGCTGACCTCATTGGTAATAACAGCCAGAAGTGCCTCAGCTGCAGCTTGAATATCTCATTGCCTTTAATAAGAGCAAATGCTTGATCACCTTTGTGGGCCATTCCCACCATCAGTAGCTGATACACCTGGTGCTGGCCAGAGGCTTGCAGGAACATTTCCTAAGCCGGATGGAAATGACAGCTAGAAACTCTATGAACTCTCATTTGGGAGCTAATTTACTTCCTGCTGATGTTGCAGCAAAACCTACCTCCCACTGGCAGAGGCATCGTTTCTCTTCTGTCAGATTGTGAGTGTCTCTTGTGTGTCTGAGAAACATAAATACGATATAAAACACTCCTTGGAGCCCACATTTTTTAAGACACACAGCACTTTATAAAGGAACAAAGTGTGTGCACGCACTACTCACAGAAAGACATTACATTCTGCATTGCAGTCTGGCCCAGGGCGGCAGAAGAGACTGTGTCTTGGCAGTGCTGCTGAAGTGGGAAATTCAAACAGCAGGGAAACTGGAGAACAGAGCTTTGCAAAAGTCCCAAGTGTGAATAAACAACCTCATGGGTCTTCAAAGTGCACAGAAGGGAGGTGGATTTTCTGCAATATGTGCAGTGACAGGATTATTTGCATTTCACTGTCTTCTAGGAAATACTATCATTTTACCAGGTAGTGCTTCTCAAAAGGGCAACTCACATGTTTACTATTTGAATGAGCTGTTGCTATCACATCCACCTAAGCTGCCACTGTCATTGCTAAAAGATTTTACTTATGCACTTTGCCTTATGTGCTAAAGCATTTCTTGGTAGGCACCCCTGGATTCGATCTACACACATTAACTTAGAAGTAGTTATAAAAAGCCCTAGAAAGATGGTGAGTTTTCTTCCCTTGAATGAATGGCAGTCCTCAGCCAGCTCACATCAGCCTGGCACTGCAGCCAAGAGGCTCAGGTGGCCCCAGTCTGGTGCAGAGCACCCCCACACCCAGGTGCAGCAGCTGAATACAGCTGCATCACTCATGCAACTTGGTTGTGCATGACCCTGTTGAACATGCCACATTCAGCCCAGACCGGGAGACTCATTACCGAAACAAGATCCTACAATAATAACTTTCTACTTCAATGGTCATAAATATTTAGGGATTCATCCTCGTCTGGTAAGTAATTTCCCTGTAAACTGACCTTGACAGATCACACCAAGTCAGTGCAATAGAGCATCATAAACAGGATAGCACACCATGTGCACTGGCAATCGAGAGCTATGTTAAATATGATACAGACATTTCATTAAAGCAAATCAGATATGCAATCCTGCTGAGGTAATGTAACTAACCTTGCAAGATAGGTGCTGAGACTATGCATTTTTGTTGAGTCCTGATTCAGGCTCCCAGACGTATTTTCAGAACACACTGAGTCTCCCCTGGAGCAGCTGGCCCTACAGAGGAAAGTGAGGTATCAGAAGAAGCCTGCAGGTGGACATCTGGACACAGATGCCCTGATCTGGAGCTGAATCCTGCTCTGATGCTGACATGTCAGACGGCCATGAGGAGGTGGATCGAACCCCTTGATGTCTGCTGGCTTCAGTTTATAACATCCCAGCCCATTTTTGTGTTTGTGGGACTGATGCTGATACGCATGGTCTGTGCCTGCAGTTCCCTCCTGTATCCCTGGCCTTCCATAGGACTGGAGAATCCAGAACTACCATTTGCAGCAAATGGTATTCAAGATGTGTTTAGCCCCTTGCTAGTCATTTGTAATGCTACACTAATAATGGGCAGTTAATGGGCTGTCTAAACTTGCTTAGGTCCCGTTCAAGAATGAAGTTTGCAGTCATAACAAAAGCTGAAGCTGTTCACAGGGTTAAGGGCAGTGACAGTTGCCAAATCATAAACTTTCCTCATTGAGACATTGAGAATACTATAGGCAAATGAATCTTTAAAAAACTCCTGGCTTTTACTACTCAGTTTCTTAGAACTTGGTTTGAAGACAGCAGCGTGCTCTGCATTGATTTTATTACTCTTCCTTCCCCTTGTCTTGCCTGGAGAATTTGTTTGTTGGCCTGTCAAGAAAAAATGTAGATGAGGCCATACTGCGTTTGCTTCATTGTTTGCACAGCTCACCACTCAGCTTTTTGACACAGACACCACAAGGAACTTGCTTCTCCTTGATTCATTTCTCTTGTATTTAATAATAAGCCCAGCTTTTTCACTTAGGAAGTTCGGCATCTGGTGGAGCTCTCTGATTCTTATATCTTAAGAATGAATCAATACATAAAAACCTTATCAGCCCTCCAGAGTCCTGACCCTAGTAATTGGCTTGTCCTCCACTGTTGTGGAAAACAAACACAATAAATGGACATGATGAATGATGACATTGGGAAGAGCATGCTCATGACATGCTCCTCGCCTTCTCCCACTTGAACATGGTCAAATCTAGGGGACATTTTCCAAAGAATACTTCTCTCCAGTGTTTGGTTTGCTACCCTGCTGATTTGGTGGTGAGTTTCAAAAAAGGTTAAAACTGAAAAATCTGTCCTGACAGCAACAAGGCAGACTTTGTCTGCTCAAGCACATTAAGAAACTCCACTACAAAAAAAAAAAAAAAAAACAAAAAAAACTGCAAATGAGAACTAAGTCCCCTTGATGTACAACAACAAATCATGAAGTTGCGGATAGGAAGATAGATGGGCTGTTCGCTAGTAAACAAAATCAAGGTGGGTAACAGAAATGGAGATAAGCTAGAAAGAGCACACTGTGGGCACCGCGGCTACTGCCAAGTGCCAGATGAGCTGCACGGTGGTGGGATGGTGCAACGATGCACTGTGCTTCAGTGGTGGGGTGGCTTTGGTAGGGTCCTCTGGGGTGGCTGAGATGAGGCTGAGTCCATCTCCAGGGAGCTCCCCAGTGCCCAGCTGCTTGAGCTGCCCTTGAAGAGATGAACAAGTCATCTCCTCTGGTGGCTAAGTCCTGCAGTGCTACTCACACTCAGGCTGCTTCTGCTTGGAGAAGAGCAGAGAAGGGGAGAAATGAGGACTTAGGTGGGTATGGCCCCCAGGGTGGAAGCACTCGGAACATGTCTTGACCAAAGACTGGCTGCCTAAAAGGGGACCTGTGAAAAGGAGAGCAGGAGGGAAGCCTAGGGAAGGGTGACAACAGGAGAGGAAGTTCTTTGTGGAAACCCAGCACCCCTTACTGACCTCCACTCTGCTAGTAATCCTCCTGAAACATCACCCTGGGACAAGGGGAGAGGCACAGAGGCTGGCTTGTACAAGGCCTGAGTTCTCCAAGGATGCATCAGACTGAGACATTTTGGCTGGGAGACTGCAGGATTTCCAGGGGAGCCAGCATGCCCCAGGTGGGTTTCATTGCTGATGCTGTGTGACTTGAGAATTACAGCTACTTAGGGTGAACTAAAAGAGCAGCAACTCTCTGTTTGCCTGTCACTGTGGCTTATTGATTTACCGTGCCAATAACTCAGCAAGTATTATAGGAGAGACATGAGAAAATATCCCTCTTAAAAAAAAAAAAGGGAAAAAAGGAAGAGGAAGAAGCAAGAGAGTGCCTGCCTCCCAGTTGTAAACTTTAACTGCTTTTCACTGTCACATGCCTACTTAAGAAGTTATTAATCCCATTAAATACCAAATAAAGACAGTATCTGCCAAAGGATATGAGCCGCTAATAAACTGTAATAACTAATTAAAGTCACCCATTTATTTTCACTTCACTTTAAATTAAGTGTCTGGGCTACTTAATTGTGTACAGCAACTCTTTCCCTGCACCGAGCAAATGTACCAGACAGAGCCCAGGTCTGATGCTGGGAGCAGGGGGTGCTGGGAGCCTCCAGCGCTAATTGCCTGGAGAGGGTTAGCAAAATTAACTGCAAATGGTTGTTTAAAGCCCTTTAAATTTCCTTCCTCTCTGTTCTGAGCAGCCATGGAAAACGAGATTTGGAAGTGTGAAGGAGGCTGGGGAGCAGCTTTGAGATGTGCACACAGGGGGATTGCTTGGCTTTAAGAAGGCCCTGCTGGCGTCAACAGATGGGCCCGAGGTACTTCTAGTTTGTCAGGATGATTCAAAGCTCGCAAAAGATGCTGTCAGCTCCTGAGAATCTTCCCTCCCTCATGGGAGGAGCTGTGCTGGAGAAGCTTTGGGCAACAGCTGCTTACAGTCCAGGGAAGAGGACAGCCCCATTAAATGCTGCCCACCAGCCCTTTTTCAGAGGTTGTTTAATCAGAAACCAGGCTCTGTTACTTCCCACCAGAGGTGGGAAGGGAAGATTTGCCCTGGCTGCCAAGGTATTCAATGGACCAACAGACCATAATTGCTCTGACCATCCCCACCTGAGACATCTGCCCCCTACATGTTTATTGGCCCAGAAGAGATACTGGAGTTCAGCCTAAGCTAAGCTGTAGGTAGGTTTGTGCCCAGTTTGGTTCTTAAATGGTCCCATCTTGCTAATGGGGCTTCATGGAGTGACCCTGGAGCTGTTCTTGTCACTCTGAACTTGTCTGATGATTGCTGGTTCCTCTGACAAATGTGAGGCACCAGTGCATATTGCTGAGGGACCTGCTGATACTTCTTGGTGCTCTTCTTCCTGTGAATCAACCCTTCCATACCCTTATCTTCTGCTAGCAAAATCAGATGAAGCTGTCTCCTAAGGAAGGTTATGTTAGTACTCTGGACAAAATCCCAGTTCCCAGCTAAGCAAACATTTTTCTCATATGGCTTTCTCATTTACAGAGAATACATCTCCCAGCTAAACTGCAGTACCACATAAAATAGGGATGTTTGTAAATACATCTGTCAGTGCAGTAAGACTTTGCTGCTCCCTGGAAACACTAGCAGCACCTACTGCATCTGCTGTCCTGACCTGACTTCCCATCAGTGCAGTTTCAGGAGTTAAAATTTCCTGAATTAAAATAAACAGAATTAAAATGAACAGAAGCGGGATGAAGCTGGTACTGCAGCTCCCAGGTGTGCCCGTGCTCTTTGCTGGAGGAGCTCCCCTAGCTTGCTCTGCTCCTGTGTTGACTGTGGCACTGTGAGAACAGCACAACATCTCAGGTGGAGATGGCCACTCCTAAACGAGCAGAAAAGCCTTTCTGCTTCCTAGTTACCTTGAAATCACCCTGAACTCATGGCAAAAGTTAGGGTAGAGATAAAGTGTATTGAAAAAGTCTAAACATAGGTAACCCAGTTACAGTATGATCGCAGAGCTCTGAGAAGTCTTATCTTCCATCAGGCAGCATTCAAGCTGTCAGAACATTTAACCAATATCACCCTGGGGGATCTGACTTATATGCAAGAACTCTTGCTCCTGAAATTTCCTCCACAAAAATATGATAGAGGCTTGGAACATGTATGATCTTCATACACAGCCTCCTGTAGAGTTCCTGTTTGAGATAAAGGCCTCCTCCTGTCCTTCTCAAGGATTTCTGTGAATGACTCAGCCTGAAGCTAATTCTCTGAGGTGCTCAGAGCTCCAGAACATGGAATATGGAGCCATCCTGGGTGGTGGGGGGTGGAAATCTCCTGTGGTGTAGATGTCTATGGCACAGATAAGTCTGAGCACATTGCCTTTGACTCTCTTTGGAGTCACAAGAAAGTTGTGGGCATTTCTAGGTTGTGATTGATTTGACCTATAAAGGGAATCAAGGGCTGTTGGTTTGTATATCAAGATCTACACCATGACTGGGTGTATTCCAGCCTTGCGTTTCATAGAAGGCGCTTTGACAAATGCACTGCTCACCCACATCAAAACACCGACATAATGATAACTAGTCTTTCTGGGATGATAGCAGGTTTGGCATGCATCACCTCTAACCTGAATTTTAAGGGATACCATGATAACATTCCTGGTCAGGAACAAGTATGCTCCCCCCCTACTATAACTTATGTCACAAACCATTAGCTTGCTGCAAATCCTAAATCAAATTTTATGTCTAAATAGGGAAAAAAGAAAAGAATATAAGCTCTAGCAAGAGAAATGTAAAATCATAATAATGTAGACCAAGAAATATTTCTGGGAACAACTTGCTAACAGTATGAAAACTACTAATAAATCCTTTTGAAACACATCAGCAACAGGAAGACTGCCAGAGAGACTACAAGGCCAGTAAATGAGTGAGGCATGAAACGAGCAGTTCGAGGAAGATAAGGTGAGAGCAGAAAAGCTAAATGAATTCTTTATATTGATGTTTGCTGTGCAGGAGCTTGGGGAAATTCCATCAGTGGAACTTTACTTTATGGGATATGAACTGGGGGAACTGTCTCAAAGTAATGAAACGAACATTTACAAATCCCCATTGGGGTTTGGAAGTGGCAGGCGCATGGATAAATATGATAAAAAGTAAAGGCATCTGAATAGCATTAATCAGGGGACATGATGTTTGGCAGACCCATTAGTGCTCTTTAAAAGGAGCAATGGTGCACTTTTAGAAGAGTGACTTGATCGATAAGGTGTACATGGATTATCCAGAAACTTTTAACCAGATCAAGCAGAACTAGGCATTGAATTAGGAAAATATACAGAACAGCAAGAAGGATGTTCAAAAGTATGCCATGATCTCCATAGGGGGAAAGATGAAACTAAGGGGAACTCTTCCATTAGGAAGAGCGATGTCCTGGCAGGTACGATAACACCCCTCTAGATTCAAAGTGGCATGAAACAGATGAACAGGGCATAATCAGTCTCTTTTTTGCAACTCCAAACCAAGAAAGAATCATTGGTGACATATATTAGCCGGTTTAAAGTAAGAATAAGGAGGTATGTTTTTATTCAACCTCTAATTATACTGGAATGCTTTACTGCAAAGTGTTGTGGATATCAAAATTGGGTGGGAATTCAAGAAACAATTTAAAACAAACAAACAAACAAACAAACAACAAAAACTCCCTAAGCTACAGACTGGAAGCAAAGAGGAAAACGTAGAGACAGACTTGTCTCATACTCACACTTAAGTTTGCACTCTGATACTTTCTAGACACAGGACACAAGGTTAGATGGACCCTTTTTCTATCCCATGGTAGACCTCTTTTCTCCTTGTCTTGCTCCAGACCTCTGACAGCTGAACTGGTGAATGTCAGCTGAGCGTGCAGGAGCCACAGTCTTGGAAAGCAGCACTTAAAGGTGCCTCTTCTAGATTGCGGATTTTTTTCTTAAGAACAGGAAATGAATTCAGATTGCTGGAAACCTGCAGAAGTTGTTCACTAGTCCAAAACGGTAACAGCTGGTAATGGTCATGATATCCACCACAGATATCTGGCACGTGACCATCAACTTCTTCATGTGGATTGTGTATCTGAGGAACAATGGAGACCTGCTGAGCTTTGTGTTCCACATGTTGGCCACCATCAGTGGTAGCTTTCCCAGTCTGGTGTATTAGATGCGTGATGCATCCAATGGCCTGAATTTCTTCTGTAACAATCACTTTGATCTCATAGCAATCATTGCTGCTCCAGTCAGAGCAGCTGAGACAAATTTTATGTGGTGAGATCTGTGCAGAAGTATGTGCTTTAATGTGCGATATGTGCGATATTCACTGTCTCTGACACCATGATAAGGAAATCCACAAGTGTTTCGGGCTACTTTCTGTGGCAGGTAAGAATCCTCCAGTGAAGTTTGAATGTCATGGATAGAAGTGAGGTTTTGCACAAGAACTCAGTTAATTGGAGGTCAGCACAGGGTATTTGTGAAGCAAAACTGGGACTTCTGATTCAGTTCTGGGTTCTTCTGAGGAAAGAAAATCAATATTCTAACCATCTACAGTTCTAGTATGACTGAAATAAATTCCAGTTCAAACCTCATTTTCATCAGCTCTACAGTATAAACGACTGGCAAGTGTCTCTGAAACTAAACACTGGAATGATGAAAGCTAAAATTCAGCATGACTACAGCCTTCTGGTGGGTAGATGCTGTGATATGAGTGTTTGTATTCACTTTGCCTACATGAGTGAAGGGGAATGCTACACTGCAGTGGTCAGAGAACAATTCTGTGCTTCGGTACTTAAGAGGTCAAGATTATTTTGTGCTTTTTTTTTTGTTAACTGCCATAGGTTTTTTGCAAGGTCTTGGGCTTTGCTTTCCATTGTATAAAGAACCCTCATCTTAAGCAGGTCCTGCGCGTGTATATAACTAGCTTCATCTAATGACCCCAAGCTCCTATACTGTAGACAAATAAATCAATTCTTGCCCTTTTCCTCTAAGTAGCTCTGGATTTTGGAGCCGTCTACTGCAGCTGACACTTTTACAGCTACTTGGATGTTATAGGTGTGGAAGCCATTCTGCATCTTTCATCTTCTCTGTTGCTCCTTGAACATATTCAAGTTCTGCTATAATCTTTCTGATTTACAAGATTAAATAATTTAATATAAATACAAGAACTCTGTCCCATGCCACAGTGGCCAACTCAGAGCTCACCATTTTACGTTTGAAGTTAGGATCATTTTTCCTCAAGCAGATGACTCCACAATGAGTCACAGAGAATTTCAACAGCCCTTTCACTGACCAGTTTTCAAGTCCTTCTGTAATTCTCCCTGTTGCGCTTTTGTTCATTACACTAAAAAAACATTGTCAACAGCAAATTTCACCTCAGTATTCACCTATTTTTCCAGGTTATGTAGAGATATGTTTGTGAAAACTGGCATAGATGAGGGATCAAACCCAGATTTCATAAAACCTGTGGAGAAATCAGGACTTGGCACCTAGAAACAGGGCTATCTAGGAAAAGGTAGTAGAATCATTTATCACCCAAGTCCCATTGCCAATAAAGCCCTACTAAGTCAAAATGAGGACAAATGCACAGATGATATAATAACGTGCAGATTCAGCAGTATTAGGGGCAAACATGATCTTGGTCCAAATCTGAACCTTCTGCAAGAGGCAGCAATGTCCTCTGCCTTTTCCATTCCTTCAGCCTACATCCTGGTTGGTCTGACAGCCTTTGTTTGGCTGCATTTGGTAACTGTTATTTCACATTCAAAAACTTAATTTGATATATTTCATGTGTGTAAAAGTGGAACATTTCATTAAAATCTATCTCTGGTACAAAGGCTTTGAAACAAACAGTCAGTGGGATGTTACAGGAATCAATTACTCTCCTCTGTCAATGAGGACAGAGCAGTGAGCAGTGGGTTTGGTCTGTGACAGTGATGATTCACAATAAGGTTATGAAAACCCCTCCAGCTGGCATCTGCCATGAAAGAAGATGTCAGTGGAGGTTTTAGAGACATGGGAAGCTCAAAAAGTGGAGCTGATTGAAAACTGGGAGGTTTTCCCAGGGGAAATTTCTAAGTGAGACAAAATTGTCAAATACTCTGCATTTAAGTTTCCGGGCAACAGCTGGAAACTAAACCAGCATTTTCCTTTTGGAATAGGATGTTCTCTACCTGTGTTTTCAAACTGAAAAGTTCAATTTAGTATTGCCTGCTTTATGTTTCCCTCAGTGAGAAAGCCACAGAAACAACAATGGGAGAAAGAAACTTAAAGAAATAACAACATTTTCACTCATAAAAAGAAATGTTCCCAATAACTCCTCAATGCTTTTGTACTTTTGGGGTCCTGTTACTTTCTCTCTGCAAGAAGGGCTTTGGCTTTCTCCACATTTCTTTCGCCACAGAAAGTAGATGCATTCCCTCTCAGTTTCCAGTTAAAAAAAAGCAAAATGGAAGATCTGGAGAAAAAGAAAAAAATCCGTGAAATATTTTGCTTGGTGCCTCCCCACCAGCATTTTCAAATTAAAATACATAGAATGGAAATTTTCATTAGTCATAGTTTCTGGAGAAATTGTTTTTAAGAAACCCCCCAAACTGGAACAACAACAACAAAAAACGGAAGCCATTTCACGCAAATAAAACCAAGTCTATACAAAGAGCTGGGTCTGTAAAAGCAGAGGAAAGCCTAGCAGAGCATGCTTGTGAAAATAAATAAAACTCTCATCATTAATTGCTGCTGCTGTCAAACCCTAGGAAGTGCTGGCACCCAACTCTGCATCCCCTGTGCCAGGGAATGTGTCTAGGCTGGATCAGCTGTGTTTGTTGGTGAATTAATCAGAGTGGTCTGGAGAGATCTACTGGGTCTGGAGCTGAACAAAGGCAATAAGAGACCACGATGAACCTATTAAAGTGCAGTCGCATCATTTGTCCCAGCCCCATTTTCCCCTCCCCTCCCCTCAGTGCCCCATATTCTGACACCTCTGCTCTCCATCCTCAGCTCTTCACATCTCCTACTCCTTTCATGCACACCTCCGCTGCCTCGGTTTCCTCCACTAAGCCGCCCTGCCCAATGCGCTCCCCTCTCTCCCACAAAACACCAGCTCCTGCAGGTTGCTCTCCTCTCTTCTCCCTGACGCTCTCCCCCACACAGCTAATGCCAGTACACCAGTCCTTTCTCCCACCCCTCACCTCCTCCCCATGGACTGTGCATTTAGAAAACAGCAGATTTTTCTCCTCCTGAAGTGTGTGTGGGCTCATCAGCTCTCCGTGTTTTTGCTGATGATGGTACAAGCCAGGGCATGCTTCACTTGCTGGACACATGTTGACCACAGCATGCTGTCTTGAGCCAACTGCTATGTCCTTGGGACATTTACTCTTTTAAGTGAGGGGTCTGATGTCTAGCTCAGAGGGGGGTTCTAATGTTTTCTTTCTGGATTAAGTATTCAGCTCTAATAGCTGCAGAAACATTACTAACTCCAAGCTTGACAGTGTCACCCTGGGACTGTAATTATGATGTACAGAAACAAAGCAGTAAGGCAGCACAGACTGCTGTGATACGGTGCTTTGCTTTTCCTTGTCAGAGCTGCTGCTGCTGTAACTCAGCTAGTGTTAACTGGGCCATACTGGGGAGAATCCACCCTGTGCCAAGGGCCTGTGGGAACCAGGGTCCTCACAAAGCCAAGTCAGGGATACTTCTGGTAGTGCAGGTGCTGCACATCCAGAGACCGCTGCTGTCCTTTGCACAAAAGCATGGATGCAGTTGTCCTAGGACAGCCTATCTTTCCTGTGGCTGGAGGAGGATGTGGCTGGATTTGTTTTCTTCACAACTGCAGAGTTCACCACGGTCCTAGGACCACAAGCTCTGCTTGCCCTATAGGAAGAGTCATTCTTGCAGGAGTTATGTGGCATTTAATGGAGATTCTCCTGAAAATCAGAGAATGACTTCCCATAGCAGTTGTTAAGTCAAGCTCTCCCCCAATGAAACCAGTGGGAGATGGGATCCCAGTCAACTCCTGCAGATGTGGATCTTCATCATCTCAGAATTTTTCAGGTTGGAAGGGACCTTTTGAGATAATCAAGTCAATCCTCCCCCACTGCTCAAGCAGCGAGCTACAGCAGGCTCACCAGGACTGCGCCCAGTTGGGTTTTGAATATCTCCAAAAATGGAGATTCTAGAACCTCTCTGGGAAACTTTTTCCAGTGTTCAACCAACTGCACAGTAAAACAGATTTTTTGAGTATGTTCAGATTGAATTTATGTGTTTTAGCTTGTGCCCATTGTCTCTTGTCCTGTCAGTGGGCATTGCTGAGAAGAGTCTGGCTCCCACTTCCTCATTCTCTTCCATCAAGGATTTATGCACATTGAAAAGACGCCTGAACTTTCTCTTCTCCAAGATGAACAGTCCCAACTCTCCAGTCTCTCTTTATATGAAAGATACTCTAGTCCTTTGATCGTCTTTGTGACCCTAGGCCATATCAAAAGAAATCATCTCACCAAAGCTGCCAAGCTCTTTTCTGAACTGAAAATAAAGAGGAAGAAGGGTCAGAAGAAAACTCTTTGCGCTCAGGGAAAACCAGATATCATCTGACATTTCAGTCATCTTCCCTTGGTCAGTTCACTAGGTCACCAGTGCAGGACATTGCGCTGTGATTTTCTCTCCAGGCTCTGACTGAGAATCTCTTTGTTCTCCTGCATGGGAACATATAACTGGATGCTTCTCTGTCCTTTTCTTTTAACACCTTCGTCTATAAAGTGCTTGGAGATTTGCGATCCTACTGATCTGCAAATAATAGTTCATTAGTATTCCCCAAGCTCAGAAGAAACTTTAGTGAAACATAAACATTATACCGAAGTAAGGGAGAAAGTCTGATCGTCTACCAAATGTGAAAGCAATCTTCCTGTTCCTCTGCTCATTCTCTGGTTATCCCAGTTCTCTTCTTCAGGTGCTCAGCTTCTGGAGCTGCTTATCTTTGTGCAGATCTGAGGTCCCTTTTCCTATAGCAGATCATTCCCCACCTCACGTTCCCCCACTGTTTCTTCATTCAAGCCGTATTTTCTGAGAATAGATCACAGAATCACAGAATCACAGAATCACAGAATCACAGAATCACAGAATCGTCTAGGTTGGAAGAGACCTCCAAGATCATCTAGTCCAACCTCTGTCCTAACACTAACAAGACCTCCACTAAACCATATCACTAAGGGCTACATCTAAACGTCTTTTAAAGACCTCCAGGGATGGCGACTCAACCACTTCCCTGGGCAGTCCATTCCAATGCCTAACAACCCTTACAGTAAAGAAGTTCTTCCTAATATCCAACCTAAACCTCCCCTGGTGCAACTTTAGCCCATTCCCCCTCGTCCTGTCACCAGGCACGTGGGAGAATAGACCAACCCCCACCTCTCTACAGCCTCCTTTAAGGTACCTATAGAGAGCGATGAGGTCTCCCCTGAGCCTCCTCTTCTCCATGCTGAACAACCCCAGCTCCCTCAGCCGCTCCTCGTAAGACTTGTTCTCCAGACCCCACACCAGCTTCGTTGCCCTTCTCTGGACTCTCTCGAGCACCTCCATGTCCTTCTTGTAGCGAGGGGCCCAAAACTGAACACAGTACTCGAGGTGCGGCCTCACCAGAGCCGAGTACAGGGGGACAATCACCTCCCTAGACCTGCTGGCCACACTGCTTCTTATACAAGCCAGGATGTTGTTGGCCTTCTTGGCCACCTGAGCACACTGCTGGCTCATATTCAGCTGCCTATCAACCAGTATTCCC
>VXAL01000818.1:0-11847 GCA_013399475.1 Chauna torquata | reverse complement strand
TACGCCAGTCCAAGCCACGAGCAGCCAGTTTCTTGAGGAGAATGTTGTGGGAAACGGTGTCAAAAGCCTTACTGAAGTCAAGGTCGATCACATCCACAGCCTTCCCCTCATCCGCCAAGCGCGTCACTTGGTCATAGAAGGAGATCAAGTTCGTCAAGCAGGACCTAGCTTTCATAAACCCATGCTGACTGGGCCTGATCGCCTGGTTGCCCTGCAAGTGCCATGTGATGACATTCAAGATAATCTGCTCCATGAGCTTCCCTGGCACTGATGTCAAACTAACAGGCCTATAGTTCCCCGGGTCTACCCTCCGGCCCTTCTTGTAGATGGGCGTCACATTTGCTAGCCGCCAGTCGACTGGGACCTCTCCTGATAGCCAGGACTGCCAATAAATAATGGATAGCGGCTTGGCCAGCTCCTCTGCCAGTTCGCTCAGTACCCTCGGGTGGATCCCGATGTAGATGTACATTCCTGGAGGAGAAGTGATGATTCTCCTCTCTATGGATTTGGAATGATTCATCCACCAGGTGAAGCACAAAGAAGCCCAGGGAATGGGGTGGGAACCCAGGGCTCCCTTTCCTGCATGACAGGTCCAAAGAGTAATCTGAAAATGCCTGTCCATCCTACTTTCTCTCTTTCTGGACCCTGAATCCTTTCCTGCAGATTTTCCATCATGGCTATTCCCATCTACACCACTTTGCAGCTGAATGCACAGCTGTGGGTCTGAGAAGAGCATCTAGCTCAGGTCTTGCACTTGCCTGGTGCTGTGGTAACCAGTGAGAGGTTACGCAGAAGGTGACTGGTGATGGAAAACCTCACGTCTTTGCTTTGGATGGAGCAAGACTACTCCCATCATAAGAGGACTCCAGTCTGCGGTTGGAAGACCTGGGGCTGCAGCCCAGACACATCCTTCTCTGAAACGTTTCTGAATACTCTGAGAGGCAAATACAACTGCCTTCAACGCTGAGAGGATTTGGGCCAACCTCTCAGAAAGGTACTTTCCCACATTGTGTTATACCAGAGACAAATGGCCTGCTGCTACTTCATACCCTTGACACGAGTCCACACTTCCTCTCTGTCATTTAAGGAGAACAATTGCAACAGCAACTCCCTGCTCAGTCCTCTTTGGGGTCACTTGCTGTGTATGAAAACAAATAGCAGGAATCCTGCAAGTCATTAATTTGACTCAGTTTCAAATGTCCCTTTGGGACCGCAATTAGCTGGTTCTCTCCCATCTGTGCTGATGCAGCACCCCATTCTGACTCCTCTTCTGCCTAATGAAGACAAGTAGCACCCTGTGGCCTGCTGGGTATTTGCCGTGCACCATCAGAGGGGGATGTCCGAGCATGAGCAGGGGTGTTTTGTATCAGTATAGGAAAACAGATTGAGCAGATAAAGCAAATTTTATCTGCTCTGAGGGGAACACGTTTCCTTCAAGGTCTCAACAGGGCCCAGTGCCAATGGCCAAGATTATCTGTTTTTTCTAAGACTTATTTTTAAAAAGAATTGTATGCTCCAGTAGTTCCAGTGGTGGGGACTGGTTGCACTGTGAGGAGTCCCCTCTGCTCCCATGTTCCTTCATCCTCACAGCGCATAATGCTCTGTGCGGTGCTATTGAGCCTCCATTTAACTGAGCGATATTTGTTTCTTAATTTGTGAATGTTGTTACTCTTCCCTCCTCTATGGTCACTGAAAGTGTAATTTTTTTGTAATGCTGCTTGTCCTACAGTCAATGCAAATGGCACAAGATCTCCCAGCATTCATGTTTCCATCTCAGGTCCCTGGGTTCGCTCATGAGATGGGAACAAATGTCCCAAATGCCATATAACAGACTGTATTGCCAAAGCTCTGCTCCCCACGCTGCTTCCCACCTGTTCCATTTCCCTCTCCCACTTCAAGCCATTCCCAGTCTCTCCCCAGAACAAGTGGTGTTGGCCCTGATGGTATCTTTCTCAGGAGCTAGCTCAGCCCTCTGGATTGTGCTGCCAGACCAAATAAAGATGAACTTTGCCTTCAAACAAAAGGCAAAGCACTTCATCTTCATTTCTGTACTACTCCTTGGTTTAATCACATCACACTTCCACAGATGGAGTTGATAGCTCTCCCAAACAGTGTAAAACAAAATAAAACCAGTAATAAAAATAACTGGCCTAATCTTGTTCCTGCCAGCAGTGTTGGTGAAGAGATAATTTTGTTGTTGTTCCTTGTGATAGATGCTCCGATCCTGTGGTGATGGCTGACTCCAGCATCTGCGTATCTAGAAATGTAAATTGGCTGACACAATTGCAGGCAGCAGCAGTCCTGATCTCCCTTCCGCTGTGTGTGCTCCTGCTTCAAGTCACAACATTTCTCATTATCTCCAGAGAGATGGCATGTGGCAGGAGCATCGTTCCCTTCACTTGCCACTGCCTAAGGGGTTTCTTGGGGCAGGAGGGTACCTTTACCACACCCTGACACTGTGATAGTTCAACGTGCTCTGGCTGCCCTGTCCCACTGGCTGGGAAGGAGATTCATCTCCTGCACTCTGGATGGTGGGATAACCTGGTGTCCATGGGTCCTCCTCCAATATGGGGCAGCTTAGGGGGGTTCCTTTGCTGATTCAGTGTCAGTTTTTGCTAGGATGTTTCTACAGTAGGAAGTTGATAGTATGTTTGGCTGGTGTTTTCAGGTTTGTGCTATTTTATAAACATCCTGACTTCAAGTTATGTGGTCATTTGAATTCTTGAATGGTGTGAATGCACACGAGTGCATGCAAGAGCAGAGCTTCTGAGCTGAGATGTGAACAGTGACCCCCCAGGAGAAGTCTCCTTGACGTTGCCACTCCATGTGCAGCACAGCCCCCGAGCCAGGACCGACCCCTGCGGAGGCTGATGTGTTCGGACATCGCCTGCACTCACAGTACCATCATATTTGATGCCAGCACAGCAGACCTGGGAAAGATTAAAAGAAAATTCCCTCTCTACACATTCACAGTGGCTTATTCATAAACTCCAAGGCCTGGAAGAGAGGAAGGGACAATCAAAAATGTCTAGTTTTGGTGGAAATCCATCATCTTCTGTTTACTTACTTGTAGCAGGTAAAACAGAGAAAGGCAACAAATACCAGAAGTAGGTGGCTCCATAGACCAGGCTGGTGGTCAGGAGGAGCAAGTCTAGGAGTATTCCTACAGCCAGCCAACCAGCAGCAGGTCAGAGAGGTCCCCAAACCTTCCGGTGGGTTTCTATTTTCTATCCTTCCTCTGATCCCCTGCAAAGAAAGATGTTGAAAGGATGTGTAAGTAAACTAATGAAGTCTGGAAAAGTGGATCCCAAATCCTGGGTAGGGAGTGTCATATCAAGCACTCAGAGTTGATGGATAACAGATAGGAAAACATCCCTTTGCTCTGAATCAGGAGGATTTCTGTTTAAACATCAGCTTCCTGAGAAAAACTGACATTTTCTGGATGAATTTCCTCTGTGCAAATGGCATTTTTTGGTGACCAGTGCAAAGAGATACCAATCTTTAACCAAGTACTGGGAATCTATGACGTAGGGCAATTAAAGCCCCAGATTCTGTACTCTTGGTATTGCAAGACGACCTCCTCTTTCGTCAATTTATAATTGTTTTTAGAGGATTGCCTGTCTTTCATAGCTTTACAGAGAAACCTGGAAATGACATAAATGTGACCCAAAAATTCATAATCACAAAAAGACAAAGACACCAGATACATAAAAATATATGTGTATGTGTGTTTATAAAATACCTATAAACAAACATATATGTTTATTCATATGTTTTAAATAACCCTATAACTTCACAGCAAATCTAGAAATTTCAGGAATAAATGCTCTCATGATGTGCAGGGTCTGTGAGAAATAGTACTGTTTTATATAAATAAGATATAATAAGATCTTATGCTGTACAAATAGCCCACTGCAAAAGAACTGTATATATATATAATCTTTTTTTTTGTTTGTTTGTTTCCATTCTCTGTGCAGGTCACACCAGTGGTAATTTTTTTGCTGGGGCTTGTCTAATGGCTATCCTCATGGCCTGCCTGCCTTTGTTACCTGGCCCAGCAGTGTAATCAGAGCAGGCTCCACAGATGCACCAGCCAGTGGAACGAGTGATCTGTCACATAAAAGGGTCACAGCAAGCATGGGGATGTTATTCTGTTCTGTGACAGAGAGAACAAGGCCTTTTGTGGAATCATAACATTGTGCAGTGTTCAGAAGAATAACTGCAGGGTTTTCTGCCAGGTTCACCTGAGGCTGTAGAACTCCACTCAGAGCCAAGCTTCTTCCCCCAGCCCATGAATATGCAGCAGTGCTGGAGCCAAAGGTCCTTCTCATCTGTGAACAAGTACTTAATCTCTCTGAAGGCTCAAAGCATCGCTCCTCTTCTACTAAAACCTCTGCCCTCCTGGCAGAGAAAGTTCCAGCCAAGAGAAATGGCTGGAATAGCCACTGGGAGAAACTTGTGTGACCCTGCTGAGAAGCAGAGCAGGACAACTCTGCTTGCTCCAGCATCCCCCACCCTGCTCCTGGGCACCTCTGCTTCCCTGGCTGACTCCTCCAGCTAGGGTGGGCATGCTCACTCATAAGTTCTTATGCCCACATTACATCATTGTTATTATTTCTATCTTTTAGAATGTGACAATCCCTAGAGATATGTAAAAATCAATCTGTGGCTGGGAGCTCACCTGGGCTCAACACAAAATCTGCTAAAAGCTGCAGGGGGGTGGGAATTGTGTCCTCCCAGCCTCACATGTCTGTGTCCCACAGCCACTGATGGTCAAAGCAGCTGCCAATGGGCACTGCGCTGCTTCATCCTGGGAAGAATTCATGAAGCATGCGTGAAGGGAGCTGTGGAGAGGTGGAAAAGATTTATCTGCAGCTGTTTGCCTTGGTGCCTGCACTGAGATCAGGAAAGGGGATCCCCTCACCATGGGAGGTGAGGCACCAAGCCCTGGTGAACACTGAGGGTGGCCCAAGTCTGAGACTGTGGCCAGATTCACCCCTCTGAGCTCAAGCCTGAAGCTAGGCAGCTGAGCCTGGGCCAGTCCAATCCCCATCAGGGGAGATGCACACCAGCATCTCAGGGGGTCATCTCTGAGGGCAGGAGGCTCACCTGCTGGAGACCCTTGCTCCTCCTCGAAGAAGGCAAGGAGAGCTGAGGAAACTGAGGTCTGATGGGAGATGTTCAGTTCTTAGACAGTGACAGCAAGGAGGTGAACTCAGGATGACTTCCAAGGCAATGAACTTGCTCAACGGTATTTCAAAGAATCTGATCACACTTAACCATAACATCAAACAAAACAGCTTTAGGTTTGGAACAACTGTACCTTGACAAGCTGTGCTTATTATAGTGAGTCAGAGTAATGCACTTGAGATAAAATATGTTTGCCTCATGGCAGCAGGTACTAAACCTCTGGGGAATTGAGTGATTCATAGCCTTGAATCCACTTGAGGATGATAACAATCTTCAGTGTAACAGAGCCCTCCTTAGAAGTTAGTCTGCTTTTTAATTGTCATCCCTGGCAAAAGCGTTCAACAAAAAAACTGAACCACCTTTTTGGTTGAAAATGTTATGAGTCTTTAAATAGCAATGAAGATGAATAAGGCAAGGCTGCTGGCTTTATTGGGCTTATATTCTGCATTTAGAAACAAAAATCCTGAGCCATGGAAAATTGGTAAATACCTCACACTCTGCACAGTGCAGAGGAATCAGGTTGCCAGACAGCTCACTTTGCATCTGAAGAGCTGCAGCTGAGTTTCAGCAGAGCCACGCAGATCCTCAAAACCAGCAGGCTCCTCAAGGACAACCTTTACCCTCAGGCTGTGGGTTTGAGCCATCTGGGCAAGCTGCTCTTATTGACAAGAAGGGCAAAAGAGCAAGCAGAGGCTCACAGCTGAGGGCATCTTGGTGATATGCCAAGGAAAATGTCATACACCAGACCCTGTCCTGAACTGAGCAGGGCTGGCTGCATCAGCCAGGGCTTGGGGCAGGACCATGTCAGCATTGCAGGGCTTGGAGAGTGACAGGAGGCAGGGGGACCACAGACCCCCTTTTCTCTTCCAGTAAACCCAAGCCTATGATATGCCAGACTGACACTTTGGTCCTTCCCTCATCATTAGGGTCTGTTTCAGTGAGAAGAGGCAATCAGCCTGTGCCCACAGCCTACACAAGGCTTAGGCACTACTCAATTTCAAAGGGAAAACCCAAACTATGTCACGCTGATGTTAGCCTGTTTAGGAGCCAGGAGTGCTCGCCTAGGGATGGCAGTAACGAGCTCAGGGGCCAGTACCTCTGGCAAGGTCTGTGGTCCTGGGTGGGTGGGAGCAAACAGGCGCATACCCAGGCTCAGGTTTATCCATGACAAATGCAGCTTCAGCCCAGAAGCTGAGAAGTGGTGTGAGCATGGAGATGAACCCACCCTCTTTTATCTTCTCGGTGAGGTTCATTACCACAGGCTTGGTACCGTTCTCACTTGTCTACACAGCTTCAGGAGCATGGCAAGCCCCAGATACTGACATCTCAAGCATCCTTGAAGCTGATAGTTGTCGATTTTCATCATCTTTGCCTCCTTTCCCTTTACTCCTCCTGCAACATTCCCTTTTATCGTCTCCCCTGCACCTTCAGACAGACTGCAGTGTACATTTAACCAGGGAAAGGAAACTGCACACTGGCTGCAGACTGCACACTCCATTCCCACACATGGGAACAGAGGCATGGGATGGCACACCAGGCTCAGGAGACCTGTGTGTTCCCCATGTCAGGAGAAAGCAGATTTTCAGGATCCCGCAACCCCTCTCCTGTAACTGCAGTCCCACAGTGCTAAGGAGCCCGACTTCAGTCCCAGAGTGACCCACAATGCTGCAAGGATAGGGGAGAGAACAGACACAGGGAAGCTTAAGGACATTATGATCCAGTAGTCTGGGAAAGAATACACTAAACAAGGGAATGTTGAGTGTTAATTAAACCAGGAACTATGCAAATGCTTATAATGTAAGTTCCTGATTCCTCTAATCTAACTGAGCAGCCTGGAAATTTGCAGAGAGAAAAAAGACCCTACAGTGGGTAAATCATGCTCACAAGCGTGTGGTGGGTATATCTTTGGACTCTAAGGGATGCTTACACCTTCCATAGTTTCAGTGCATCTGTTAGGCAAACAAAAACTGGACCCAGAGTAAAAAATACTGTTCTTAAGCCTATTGAAAAGGGATGGTCTCTGAAATGTCTCAGGTCTCTCATTTCTTGGGCTTTAGGATGCTCTCTGCTCTATTACCTCTGCAAGTCTTCTCACGACACACTAAGAGGGAATTTTAGTTACTGTGATGAAGAAAAACAATATGACCTTGGACAAGTGAACTGTGAGTGATGGGGTGGAGTCAAGTGGAGAACACAGGACACAAATCTGGTATTCCAACCTCAAACCCTCACATCTCTGAAGGAAGGAGAGCAAAGCTGTAGAGCTCCAGTGGTCCAGGAAACGAGGGTCAAGTGTCATTGGGTGTCTCAAATTCGGATGTTTTAACTTGTTCTTTCTAATTTTTGATTTAATGACAAATTCATCTGGGTTGTGGCCACTGTCTATATCTTGGAGGTAAAACAAGAACAAGAATTGCATGGGACAAGCTGGAATTTCCCTGCTCCCTGCTGCTTGAGGCATGCAGCAGCGGCTGCTGGGAATGTCTTCGCTACAGACAGAGCCAATGGGAGGAATTGTAATTTCCCTGTAGGCTTAGTTTTGCAGAAAAACCCTCCTTCCTCTTCCCCTTCCCAACTTCTCCCCAAAAGACACTGTAGGCTGTGAAAATGATGAGGACAATAAAATGCTTTGCTCAATTATCCTATATAGCAGTTGATATAATTCCAGCCCACGAGCACAAAGCGCACAGCCTCCCATGTCCCATAGATTAACACAGTGTGCATTACAGTTGCTGCGGAGAAGATTAGGGAATCAAGGGAGACGGAGGCACCCGCTTTTATTTAATCTAATGGTTGTTCTATCCGATTTCCTGCAGGCTTTTTTGATTTTCAGTAAGCAGGCAATAGAGATCAGCTGGGTTTTTAAAGGCTTGTCAACACAACTCCTGATAAATAAAGATGAGCTGCTACAAGCAAGTATTCTCTGTGAAACAAAGCAGATGATACCCTGGGATCATTTGGCCAGGGGCACAGGAGCAGGGAGAGTATGACAAAGAAGAATTAACATGCAGAGCCTGGAATCTAATATTTCCAACCATAATAAGCAACAGGAAGATCATGAAGAGTTGTAGAACATCAGTTTGAAATGCAAACCCAGCAAGGATGCAAACACTCCACTCCAGGGTAAGTGTGCTGACATCTCTTACGGTCATGGTGCAGCTTGGTGGCTTCCTACCCTCCCTGTGTCACCTGGGGAGCCCCCAGGGGCAGGTCCCACACCAGTTCAGCTTATGTGAGGCTGTGCACAAAAACTGAGTCCTACCAGCAGTACGGAGAGCTGGTTCAGATGTCTAAATGCATATGACTACAGTCCACTGAGAAGTTCTTGACCTGGAGTTAGAGCAGCTGATGTCCCAAGAGGGGGGATCCTAAACTGGAATGTGGTAAAGAGCTCACTAGTTCCCACCTGAGCCAGGAGCTGGAGATGGGAAGTAGCAGGATGCCAGGACCAAACACTGAATATAAACATTCACCTGCTGTAAGAGGGTCCAGGACTGTGCTTTCTCCACTCTCTGAAGTACACTTCTCCCAGAACTGGGCTCTGTTGCTTCTGTCCCTCCTACAAGGGTGTTAGGTCCTGATGGGTGCTGGCAGGGCCATTCTCATGGAAAGGGGCAAGTCACTTAGAAAGCTCACTGGCCAGGCAGGAAGGATCTGTCTGCTCCACGTTGGCCTGATTTCCATGCATCCACACACATGGATATTCATCCATAACATCTGTTATACAAGGAGTTGTATCTGTATCTCACCAGCCTTTCCAAGTCACACACACATTCTTGCAGGCAAGGTCTCAGTCCCATTATTCCTGCTGTGCCAGCCCTTTGCATGACATTCACCACTGATGTGATTGTCCTCTGTGTCTCCAGAAGATCTCTCTTGCTGGGCTCCTGTCTCCTGTTAGTGAGACCGACATTTCTCTGTCATTTTCCAATGTCCTGTGACTCTCCATCACCAGCTACTAAGGCTTCTTGCCCCATATATGCATGGGAGACTGCTCATTAAAGCGCAGTTGCTGAGGGGACTTGCTGTTCCCGTGCTGGCAGGGCTCTGACAAGGATTTCATATGGCATGACAGGTTTCAGAACAAAGAGCTGTCCCAGGCATTCCTGTCCTGTGGCTCTTGCCATTGTCACCCCCATCACCAATGAAGACCTGTAAAACTGGAACCTTAAAACACCAGCACTCTCCTGAGCATCTGCCCCTGCAGCATCAGTTCGTGGTGCTGTTACACTGGCAGGCAGTCCAGGATGTTCCCCTGCAGAAGTTTTCTGAAGTGCTGAAGAACTCTGGTTTTTTTGGGGGTGGATAAACCACGTGACAGCATGTAGAAAAGTCTGGTGACAATGACAACCTCAGGATTTTGTCCCAGGGGCAAGATCTGGTGATTGGGATGGCTGCAGGAAGCCTCATGCTCCTCTGGTCTCTGCCAGGTCCATGCAGTGTGGCATGTGAAAGTCACCCCAGCTGGCCCAGCCTGGCAAATGAGCTCAGCAGATTTTGCCACAGCTCTTGAAAATGTTCCTGCTCCAGCTGCCTGCCCTGTCCCCTCATTGTCCCTGTGGCGCAGGGTGGGCTGGACATCCACTGCTGCAGACACTTCAGCCTGGCACTTAGTGCAAACTTGCTTTGATCAGCAGCTTAATCAAGGAGGTTGAGGTGAATCAGGGTCATTGCGGTGTGGATGCACCTCTCCTTCCTTCCATCTGCTTTGCTCCAGAGAGCGCTGACTCGTGGCAGTGCAGACCACAACATCTGTAACAACCTTTAATATACCTCACAGAGGGGTGCGGGGAGCTCTGTGGTTAAGGCACTACAACAGGGTAGGCAAATAAACACAACCTTGAGATAGACAGGGGTATAAATGAGCAGGGCAGGAGGAAAAAGAAACTATGAAGTGTCTATGGGAGCAGACAAAGCTAGGTAATGGCAACACACATAAAGAGTCTCACGTCAGAACACCTGACACACAAAGAGAGACTGCTAACAACCCCAGCTCATTGCACATTGCCTCTGTGCAACCTCCGTTCATTCCCCAAAGGAGTTTAGCCTTTCCACTGCACACCCCTCCTCTATCCACTGTGAGACACAAGTGAACGGCAATCAGAGATCCCCATCCACTGGTCTCAGTCACTCTCTCTCAGGCAACTTGCTGAGGTGGGAATCCACAAGTGATGGGTCTGCCATGAATTCAGTTGGTTTGGCTTTAAACACTGTACTTTGTAATTACTGAGGCTGCTTTTAAACTTCTTTTAAGGGCCAAGGGAACAATTTTTGATTTATGAAATAATATCTTTTCCTTTTCTAAAGTAAATATTTGGTGTCTGCTAAGTTTGACTCTAATTCATATCTTGCTGGAGGGTAAGTTCTGTAATAATGCCACTGTGTTTGCGATAACAGACAATAGCTTTGTTATAAACTATGGGAATTCAAGTACCAACCAGTGTTACAGCAGAGATTCTCAAAGGAGAGGGACAAGGGAAATGACTACTGTTTATTACCACTGGAACATTAGCCGCAGCTAGGTTAGGTCACCTAAAGACTTCTGTGCTAGATGCTTTCTAACTGCTCATAACTTTTCACAGCTTTGCAATTTTCTTCTTGTCATCATTTTTTCTTTATGTTTCCTCCTAGCTGATTCAAGCAATTTTTTATCAGAGAGAATTCCTTATGAAAAACATAACTTTTGCAACCATTCTGATAAAGTGTGGTTGATCGACCACCACTGGTCAGCAGAACAGCGCTGTACCACATTGATGGAAAGAATCACGTACCTACTTCTTGGAGACCCTTCTATTTTCAGCATTTACTCTACTGGGTCAAGACTACAGAACTGGTCATTTCTTCTCTACTGCTGTTCAAGGGGCACTTTACAAAGCATGCACTTGCTAAAGCAGGCACACTGGTGTGTGAAGGATGCAGGAGCTATGCGAAAACAGCATGATTGTGTCTTCTGTTTGGAGTAGGAGCTACATTGTCAAGCATTTCATTCAGAAATCTATAGACAGGAGAATAAATGTCCCATCAGATCCAAGTTTACCTCTAGATCAAGAAAATGTTCAGGATTGTCTTGATGGAGTCTATTGCTGCCCTCCTAGCTGAAGGAGATGAACAAGTCCGACTGAGGCCAGCAAAGAAGCCTTGTATGAGGACTAAAAAGACAACCCTTGAGGAGCAAGAGGGAGAGAAGGATGTTGAGGCTACAATAGCAGAGCGTGCTGTCACCTGGAAGTAGGATGTCAGGATAAACTTGGTTGGTGACCTTAGTTTCTGTTGTTATCTGTTGGCTCTGTTAAGAGTCCTGCTCTTCTGCTATTCTTGGTTTGACTGGTAAGACTGAACAAGCCTCTAGTTTGATCAATTTGTTCATATATCCTAGTGGCTCCAGTTCTCACATAGCAGTTCAGCTGGGCAGCAAGGTCCTGGCAGGCTTGAGGAGCAATACAGGTTGGCAGACATGAATGACACCCAGATCCCTGTGAGAATAATAGCAGACATCCACCTGGGAATCCCACAGTGCTTGGATGCAACCACAGGCAGCTGCAAGATGTGGTGAGCTCAGACTAGTCTCTGCTGCTGTTCAGACACTCCTTTTTACTTTTCTTTAAAAATTACTACATATTTTCCTCATTTGAAGTCTCCTTTTCTTTTCTTTTCTCT
>VXAL01000814.1:115173-129145 GCA_013399475.1 Chauna torquata | reverse complement strand
CTGTACCACGTAAACCCAGTACATGGGTAAAAATGCAAATAATGTAATACAAACTAAAAACTCCCTGGTGCAGAGATCAGCACTCACATCCCTCCACTCCTACTTTAACTCCCATGAATATTTGGAGTCATGATGTTATAAGTGAAATTCAAACATACGTCATGTAAGAACGGAGTGCCCTGATAGGACAAGAATGACCATGGCTTTGGGTGAAAAAGCCTGGGCTCAAGGCTCCTTTCTGTTTGGGCCAGAATGCAGTTGCAGTGAAGGTTAATCACATCCTTAAGGACATGTTTTAAGTGTCAGAACAGGGGGCAGATTTTTCTCATCTGTCCTAGTGAAGCTGGTCCAACTTGCGTCAGTACTTGAATGGTTCTGGGGCCAGAGAAGACAAGAAGATTGAACCTTTTAAACCTCACAGACAGTGCACTCAGTCTGGGGGAAAGCGAATAATATCTTGTGTTCAGCATGTATTCCAAGGGATCTGTCTGTATATGTGGCAGAACACCCCATAGCATCTGTCTTCAGAAAGCTGATTCTCAGTGCAGCTGTTTCTGACAATTCATGAAGGAAGAAGTCTGGTGCTACCCTCAGCCAACAAAAAAAGAGTTGGATTGGTTATGTGGAATTCATGTAATTATACCCCAAACTTCCTGTGTATTTGTGCTTCCAAAGGTTCTGAAACGGGAGGACATTTGTGGAAGGAAAGTGATTGTAAAAGAATTCTGTTTTTTTTTTTTCTTTCTTTCTTCTTGGCAAAAAAAGAAGTATTAAATCTCTAGTGCTCCCTTATTCACACACTCCTGAAAAGATGAAATATTTTGTTAAAAAAAAGCCATTTCCAAAACGCTGAAATTTCCAAAACACTTCCCTTGTTTTTGGGAAAAAGAGGGCATGCAGAGGGAGGGAAATGTGAAGACAACATTTCCCCAAATCTGCATGAAATTCAATGTTGATGAAACTGTGAAACTACAATTTTGGTAATTAACTGTGGTGGTTTAACACTAATGCACCACCATGGTGCTCTCTCACTCCTCAAAGGAAGAGGGGGAGAAAATACGATGGAAAAGGGTTCATGGGCTGAGATAAGGCAAAGGAGATCACTCACCGATCACCATCACAGGCAAAACAGACTCAGTGTAGGGAGATCTATGTAATTAATTGCCTATTGCTAACAGACTAGAGCAGTGAGAACTAAAAGCAAACTACAAACACCTTCCCCCCATCCACCCTCTCCTACCTCCTCCCCCCGAGCGGTGCAGGGGAACGGGGAATGGGGGCTGCGGTCAGCCCACATCGCTGCGTCTCTGCCACTCCTTCATGGTCGCTCTGCCCCTGCTCCAACGTGGGGTCCCTCCCACGGGATGCTGTCCTTCCCGAACGGGTCCTGCGTGGGCTTCCCACAGGCTGCAGCTCTTCAAGAGCCGCTCCCCATGGGTCCGTATCATGGGGTCCGTCCTTCAGGAGCAAACTGCTCCAGCACGGGTCCCCCACGGGTGGCAGCTCCCACCAGACCTCCTGCTCCTGCGTGGGCTCCTCTCCATGGGCTGCAGCTCCGGCCCGGAGCCTGCTGCTGGGGGGCTCTCCATGGGCTGCAGCCTCCTTCAGGCCACATCCACCTGCTCCTCCATGGGCTTCTCCACGGGCTGCACGTGGAGATCTGCTCCATGTGCTACCCCATGGGCTGCAGGGGGACAGCCTGCTCCACCACGGGCCTCTCCAGGGGCCGCAGGGGAACTTCTGCTGCGGTGCCTGGAGCACCTCCTGCCCTCCTTCTGCACTGACCCTGTTGTCTGCAGGGCTGCTTCTCTCTCACCTCTCACTCCTCTCTCCCAGCTGCTGTTGCACAGCAGGTTTTCCCTTTCTTCACCCTGCTCTCCCAGAGGCACAACCAGCGTCGCTCACGGGCTCAGCTCGGGCCAGCGGCGGGTCCCTTTTGGAGCCGGCTGGAGCTGGCTCTTCTCTGACACGGGGCAGCTCCTGGGCTCTGCTCACAGAAGCCACCCCTGTGGCCCCCCTGCTACCACAACCTTGCTACCTAAACCCAATACATCAATGTAATTATAGCTCCCCCCTCCCCAAATTAATGAATCACACAAACTTCTAAATAATGACATGACTTTCAATTAGAGCTTAACAGGTTCTTCTTATTTGCCTTAATATTTACTTTTGTGAGTTTTTTTTAGAAAGAACTTGTCTTTGCTGGGACTAAGTTGACCAATGACACCTTAGATCCCGTAAGAGCAGTTCCAGCACTTAAGCTAATGGAGAATTTTCATTATCTGTCTCTCAAAATACTGTTAATGAGCTGTGAGGAAATGACTATTAATCATGTGTCAGCAGCAGCAGTTCTAAAATTCTTTTTTTTTTTTTTTTTTCCCCTAGGTATTCAACAATATGAGGACAAGAACACCAATTTACAAACTTCACCTGGACAGATTGCTCAGCCTTTTCCTTTTTCCTCACACAAATGTCTTGGGTGTTCATTGGTCTGAGAGAGGATAATTTTCTTTGGAGACGCACTAGTGGTATATGTGCCTGTGTACAAGGTGGATTAGGAGAGAGCAGTGTCGATGCTGGAGTGAGGACTGTGCCTGGGGAACATGAGTCCTACCAGCAGGAGGATAGCAATGACCTCTGCTTCCAGGTGGAGGCGGGAGGTGACCAGTTGTGTGGCTGGAGGACAACAGGGATGAATTATTTGGGAGACCACCGGCATTAGAAAGCCTAGCCAGATGACTAAACTCCCTCCAAAGAAAAGAAGGACAAAAAGAGGTAATTTGGATACCAGAGGAACCCAGTAAGGAAAGCTGATTTTAGCATGATAATTCTTAGTAAATATGAAAGAAGTATGAGGGGTAGGGGTGGGGGTGGGGGAGCAAAGATTTGAGAAAAGTGACCAGCTGTGTCTTACAATTATATTTATGACTTGCAGTTCGGAGGGTTGGCACCCCTACAGCCCCACCCAAATCCCTGGCTAGGCTCCATCTCCCATGGCACGGCGCAAGCTCCCCCCTTGCTCATGAGAATCACTAGGTTCCTTGTGATTCATGACCTCTCTGGTCTACCTATATTTATGACTGCAAATATCTCTGAGCTGGTGATATTTTTCAGGATATTTTCCACTGGACATCAGAAACATTCATAAATGACATATTTCTTTCGTGACTTATTTTCATCAAACTTCGATCAAACCTGCACAGAGAAGACTGAGGTAGAGCTGCACTGAGTATAACCACATGCTCTTTCCAGACCACATGATTAGTAGGAACAGAGATTTGTGCAGTCATAATCCACTGAGTTCATGAGGAAAACAAAATATGACCAAACTGTTCAACTAAGGTATTTTGGGCCACTTAAGGCACCAAGCTGAGATATTTCTTGAGAATAGCCCTTTTGTGCAGAAGTCATCATTTTCTGCAGGCAGGGTAGCAACTCTTTTTAGTAGCAGACCTACTGTTATTTAACATGGATGTTCCCTTGGGGGTCTGCAGAAATGTAAGTATCTGTGTGGGATGTTTCTGAGTGGGATGGAACACATCTTGTGTTTCCTGAGCAGTGGCACTATGACACAGTCAAAAAAATACTGCTCTAAGGAAAGCTTAGGCTATGCAAGACTGTTTGTGCCCAAATCCTGCCTGGCTGCTGGGTTTCCAGCCTACTCTTAAAAATGTTCCCTGATGGAGATTCTCCCTAGACAGGCTATTCCAGTGTTTAACTAGAGTTAGGCATTTCTTACCTCATGGCAACATAGGCCTGTTCTCACCCAGGGCCTGTTCAAGTGCCTCCTCCAAGGCAGCAGTGGTGTATCCATCTTCCCATCTGCCCCAGGAGTGGTGGAGCAGCTCTCAGTGCTGACACCCAGTGCCAGCTACCCAGCCATAACTCCCTGACCAGCTGCAGCTTCGTGATATGTAAGCCTTTTAAAATGACAAAAGAGTTCTACACTATCCCTCCGAATAAATTAGTCCACATGAGTTGCTCTGCTGCAGTGAGCTCTGTTACCTCACTCCAGCACATATGACCAGAGCTGGAGCAAGGCAAAAATCTATACACATTAGAACATATTTGTCCCCTAATGTAGGCATGAGCTCACTGTGATTTCCAGCCTGTGAGTAGCTGCTCGTGTTAGGTCAAGGTGCACTAGCACTATTTTTAACTGTGGTGCTTTGTTGTTTCTGCCTTCGCATGAGAATGATCTGCAGGTTTAGTGACAGACCCTCTCAGTCCCATGAGCTGAGCTCACCTTGTTGCAGACATGACTAATGCAAGGCTTGTTGATGCAAGACTGCAAGGCTTTACTTTTTTCCCTTCCTCAGCTGCTCAGTGTCTTTAAACTTGATCCTTACAGGAGACCATTCACTTCTTATAAATTACCAATAAATCCATTTATAGGTAGATATCATAAATCACCTTTTACAATATTTTATTAGTGAATTATGATGAAGTTTGAGTTCTTTTCTTTCCAAGTAATTTAAATACTTATGAACTAAAATTTAAATAATTATAGCCTTCTCAGAATATTTTTCAGAAAGATCTATCAAGTATAAAGTTGAATTTTCAATGCTTCATTTAGCACACTGCAAAGAAGGAAAAGAAAGATACTAAATATTTTATACTAAAGCTTTAAAATTAATAAGAGAGACCTAGAATTCTGATTACTAATTAAGTTCACACTTAACACAAATAAAACACACATGGTTGTAGGAAAGTTTGACAAGAAAAGGCCTACAGAGATCTGTACATTTCGTGCTATAATTATACTGATATTTTTATATTATTACAGTTATTAACTTGTGAATACTCATGAAAAACCCTACTAAGTACTCTGAACTTCATACTGGTTGTATATGTATGTCTCTGTGCATGTAAAAATGTGAACAGTTGTAAAAATACTGAACCAGATTCTGATTGCACATAATCCCAGGTCCTTCAACCACTTAATGGCAGCTACCGCAGCATGAATCGTGTGAGTGAGCAACTCAACAGAGGTCAACTTGAGGAGAACCTCACTCAAGACATGCATGGCTACTTACCCTTCAGCTCACAGGATTTCCACTAAAATCACCTCCTACAAGCAGGCATGCCTATTATTGATTACAAACCTGGAGCCTGATATGAACATTGAACACAGTAGTACTGTAGGGACTTTGGCTTGACTTACAGCCCTCCACACGCCAACGGCAAGTGCTGTGTCTCCTCAGAGATTCTTCATTGTTGCTCTTGGCTGCAGGAAATGAACAAGAGAGAATGAGGCTGACAGAGCAAAGTCTGATATTGCTTACCATTCCTTGCTTGCAAAACATGTGTAACCATGGACAAGTGAAGCTTGGGGACTGCAGAAACAGCCTAGTCATAGTCAAGCTGGCTCCAACAGGGATGTGGCAAGGTTGCCCTGATTCAGCTGAGGTGAGAACTGAGCCTAGTGTGTCTAACGAGTTGCTATTCAACAGTCTCCATCATTCTTGTTATTGTTTTTTGTTAGTGTAGAAAAGTTTATTTTGTTAAAGAGGATAAAAATGATTCTGGGGCAAGGCATGCCACCATTTTTCAGAATGAACTAACAGTCATTTTTAATAAATACACTTGGATTTTCCCTGAAAGGCCTTATTTCTATTCATGTTTAGATGGCAGTATTAAGGTTCTCACTGAGAATATCATCATGCATTTACAAAGATGCAATGACATGAATTAGGGATGAGAAATACTCTAACTGTATTAGTTGGATAGTGCTGATCAATTATTTGAACTGAAGTTAAAGGCTAACTGGAGTCTGGAGATTAATTTGGAAACAGTCTATGTATTCTATTTTGAGGCACATTTATGCATTTAAAGTGTGAATAAACATAGACCAATCAAGAGGGAAAGCAGAGGCTTGGGGAAGACAACTCTACAATATTATAATATCAGCATTATACTTTCAATATGAGGCTCCCGTAGGGTATATGCAAACCTAGTGGGATTTAATTGAAGAGTTTGTGCATTCAAGTCAAGCCTGGTTTCATTTACCCAGTACAGAAGATGTTCCACAGTATGAGGCTTCATTTACCAAAATTGCAGAAGGGACTCCCTGTTTGCAAACCTGCTCTATCCTCTGATGAAGAAGCTGGCCAAGCTCTACTGGGTATTGGCCTTTCCACACATCAGGAGAGCAGTGAAGGCCTGTAGTGAGGAGCTGATCAGAGTTAAAGAAAGACACTACCCAAGAGCTGCTGTTGCTTTTAAAACATCATAGTTTCTTGGCAGCTGGGTCTCTATAAGTAATTTGCAAAATAAGTGAGACTATGCTAATGAACAGTAATATTCCAGTTCTTGCAACAGTGGGGGTTGTCTGTTACAGCCTGTGCTTACTTTTATGCCTGTTTTGTAAGCAAAGGAAGGAAGTTCAGAAAGATGTAAGCGAGCAATGGGAGAGGCAGTGCCTACAGCAAAGCATTTGCCTGGTCTACTTTTCTCTGTTGGCCCAGAAATAGCAGCTCAGATTGTGTATTGGGAATAATTTTTTATAGGATATGGGAAAAGAGAATCACAGAATCACAGCATCACAGAATGGTTGATGTTGGAAGGGACCTCTGGAGGTCATCTGGTCCAACGCCCCTGCTCAAGCAGGGACACCTACAGCAGCTTGCCCAGGACCATGTCCGGGTAGCTTTTGAAGATCTCCAAGGAGGGAGACTCTACAGCCTCTCTGGGCAACCTGGGCCAGTGTTCCCTCACCCGCACAGCACAGAAGTGCTTCCTGATGCTCAGAGGGAACCTCCTGTGTTCCAGTTTGTGCCCACTGCCTCTTGTCCTGTCCCTGGGCACCACTGAAAAGAGCCTGGCTCCATCCTCTGTGCACCCTCCCTTCAGGGATTTATAGACATTGATGAGATCCCCCATGAGCCTCCTCTTCTCCAGGCTGACCAGAAATTTTTAAGTATCTCAGCTCCTGCTTGCCTATGGCTTCCTGCAAGTCTTCTATGCACCATGCTGAGGCCCTTTCCTGCTTGAGTCTGGGGCTTACAGTTTGGTGGGACGAAGATGTGCCTGGAAGACACTGGTTGGGTAAGCTGCAGTTTTGGTGATGTGGTAGCCACATGTATGTTTGCCTGGGCTATGTTTGCCAGCTAAAGGAATTGTGATTGCCTTTAGGAGGGCATTGTGGACATACACTGGTCCTGGTGAGCATGTAGGCAGAAATCTAGGCCTTAGCTATAAGCAGATAAAAGCATCCAAATGCATCTCAAGCAGTACTACATACAATTGAATCACTGAATTGACCTAGAGTGATTTAGGGTGTGATTCAGGTCCCTAAACAAAGGTAATTCAGATAACTGAAGGTATCAGAGACAGCCACACGAAGCTGACAGCTTCATCATTATATCCTTGTAGCAGTGGGTAGTGAAGGGGCATCTTTTTCTCCAAACAAACAGGTCTTGTCTGGTTGTTGGGACAGTCTATGTCAGCTCTGTCCCTACTGCTGATATTATACACATAGGACATGTCAGCCTGCCTAAGAACGAGACTCATCTCTTCCCCCCCTAGCATTTAGCTGTTCTGTCACGGAGCAGGAGCTGCAGGGTCTTTACGGAGCCCCCCAAAAAACATATTTCTGGACGCTGCTCATTTCCACGTGGACTATGAGCACATGCATAATGTGCAAAGGCTGCTCTACCCTGCTGGTTGTGTGCATGCCACTCATAAGTCTCCATGGATACCTAGCTCATGGCCACTCCTGGCCCTTTTATGAGAACCACAAGTAACTTTATGGCTATAAGTAACATCATCTAAACCTACTGATCAGATATAATACATTAAAAATATTCATACAACTTGACCAGAAGGTAGACTAATGCCTCATGTTGATGATCAGAGTAGATAGCATTTTGGCATAAACCATGTATTACAGTCATCCACATTTTCATAACAAGTAATAGTGTGAGCAGAAGAACAGAGGAAGACTGTTTTTGCACAATTCTGTGATGGCTAGTCACGTATGAGACCCCAGTGCTCCCATAACCTTAGTTAGAACACCAGTAAAGTCTCCTTCTTCTACCAAACTGCCTTCTTCATCAAGTCGCTGTTCCCATTCCATTTCCTGTTTGACTAAAATTGGCCAGTGGGTTCAGAAGTCACTGAGGAGACATAGGGAGGTTCACATAGAGAGTTTAATACCATATGCCACATCTTCCTTGAAAAACAGGCTAATAAAAATGCTATTGCTGTAACATGCAAAGCTCTTAGATGGGTTTTCAGAGGTAAAACTCTAGTTTAAGACTTTTTCTTCTTTATTGCTCAAATGAATGATTTTGATGGCACAGTCTGTTTCCCACAGTGTGAGAAGTCTGGGCAGCTTATTGTTCTAAATGTGTTTGCTATGGATTATTACCCCTGTGCTACTAAATTTTAATGGAGGGAGGGACCAGTCCTCATGTCATTTCTGCTCACTCATCCATCTATTCCAAATGCTGCTCGGGGCATGAACACTTGAGGCATTGGGACCCTTTCAGTCTTGGGAAACCCAGAAAAAAATCTCTTTGGTGAAGGAATGTGCTTGGAAACCACATTCTTGTTTTGGTAATAGTAGTAAACAGAAAATAAGGTGTAAGTCATTTTACAGTCATACATGGCTAGAAGTCGGTAGATGTCTCCACTTTGAAATCCACAGGATCTGCCTTCTAGTCTGATTTCATGAATCCCCTCGAACTTCCAGTGCCTGCCAGTCCGTATGGACAGGTAACCTTCTCGTGTGCCACCACCTTGGTCCATGCTTTCTTTGCTCCTCTCTCCAAGCATCTCCTGCCCCAAGACTTGCTTTATAAGATGTTGTTGCAGGGTGAACTAGCTGAAGAGCATTTTTCCCACTGGTACCACAGGTTGTCAGCCACAGTCCTGAGGCACTATTTGAGGCTTCTCCTCCAGCAGAGGAAGCATGTTCCCCATGCTCTTATTGATGTCTTGCTGATGTATCAGCACAGAAGTCAGATAAACAACAGATGTTTGGGCACTCAGAACACTCATAGACCAGAGAAAGATGCCATTCTGGATACTAGTCCATAGCACTGAGATGGTCAGTCCTTTTGGTTGGCGAGGGCTTTCTGCCCTCCCTGCTCTTGGCAGTTGGAGTCCTCCTTCCTTCCCCTTGCAAGCTTCTCTCCCCCAGCAGGCAGGGGGAAGAGCCTGGGGTGAAGGCAGGGTGTAGGGGACTGACAGCAGGATTCTGGAGAGGCAGCAGCAGCATCTCACTGCAAGGAGAGCCTGCAGTGGGAACAGAGAGTGTGCATGTGTGGGACAGAAAATTAACACAGAGGACTTTGGGTGGATCTGGCTGTGAGGAGGAACAGCACAAGAGGGGGAAAAATGAGCAGTTGGAAGGGAAAACCATGCTGGAGAGACCATTTCATCAATTTTGCCTAGGGAAGAAGAATTCCTCCAGCACAGAAAGAAACTAGAACAAATGTAACAAGGAGCAGCTCGTGCTGTGGTGGCTAACAGAACTGACCCCAGCCTTCAGCAGGCAGATGCCTGCTGGCTGCCCTGGATTTGTTCTCATACTCTGTCAAATGATATTTTACATGTTCAGAGCAAACCAGTGATTTGTTAAAGGTTACCCTGGGGGCTTTTCACACTGGACTGTGTACTACACAGGGCAGAGCTCTGCTTTCACCTGACATCCTCTTCCTCAGAAGCATGACATCAGCCTAATGCACAGTTGTGAGTGGCAGGATGATGGCAATGCCATCCTCTGTGTTAATACGTTTGCTCTCTTAACTCATTGCCAGTATAGTTTGCTAATTGCTGGTGGTGGCTTGTTGGCTTTATTTTTAATAATTCCATGTCATAAACATATCTGAGTGAAAAGTGCTTTGCAGAAAGCAGCCAAGCACAAAGGGAAAAAAATAGCATCTCTTCCCAGTTGCAGGGAGTTTTGCTGTGATTCATTGTGCTGCTGCCGGACTTGCAGCTCTCTGCTGTTTTTTTAGCTGCTGCCAGCAAAAGCCAGATCAATCTGTTTTAGGTGTTTGTTTCATTGTTGGTATTCTGCGCTCTGTCAGTCACAAAGGCAGGGGACACTCACCCAGAGACAAACAGATGATGGCAATTCATGGTGTGCCAGACGGGGGTGTGTGATTTAATAGTGAGTGAAACTGCTAACTAGAAAGGATATCAAACAACAAAATATCTACATTTGCCATATAATTACTTTTCTCAGATCTCTGCCAGCCAAAAATATCCACAACATGACATCATTTGCATTTTGGAGCACTTCTCTGCCCAACAAGGTACTATTTTTTACATGAGTGTTTCTTGGAGGCTGACACGTGTTTTCTGCCTGACTGAGGCTTGGGTGAAAACCCAGCAGGACTTTGGCACATGTGAACAATACCTCCTGATAATATGTTTTCTCCAGGAAATCTCATCTGACTAGGGCAAATTAAATCTCTGCCTTTGCTTCAAGAATTTATGAAGGTTAAACATACCCTTCAGCTTTGAAACCCCAAACTTTAGCAAAATAAATTTTAATCCTACTGTGTAAAACGTAATCTGTTTTCCTTCTAATACAGATATAATGGGCTCAATTTGCTCTTCACACTTCTGTACAAGAGCAAGCCCACTATTACAGACAGATTGTCCCCAGGTGACTCTTATGGAAAGGTGAGAGATTTATGCCCAAGAAGGTGGAGCCAATGGGCTGTCATCATCTGGATCCTGCAAACACTGATCCTGTTGCTGTGTCCAAACACTAAAGACTGGTAGGGACCAGTTCTCAAGTCCTCCCACCATTACAGCTGCATGGCTGTGACTTTCTGTGCCCTCACTGAGTCTTACTCCAGCAGCTCTCCGACCTAGGGAGATGACAGGAACATGTGGTGACTGACAGTCACGGAAGCAGGTCTGGCCCTAGCATGAGTTTGAGTTGTAGCTGGAGTTTCCTTCAAGTAAGAAATACTTTCAGATCTGGTGATATGGATACTGTGCCACTTGCCATGGCTGTCTGTGAAGCTACTTGCACTGTGTCCTATGGTGCTGGATGTCAGTTTGACCAAACTCTGACTACGTTTCTTATGCCAGTAGTCCCTTTGGAAGATGGTCATTATAATCCATTAGTTAAATTGGCAAGGTTTAAGGCTTAGACCTGTTGGTTTTTAATAGCCTGTAATACTCACAGCTCCATGGGAAGCTCTGAGGTTGATCTTGGAGTCCACAGTGGACTTTCCCCAGTACACACACCGCAGTGGGATTGTGCCCAAGTCCAATTCCTGGTGACTACCTGTCCCCCTGCTCACTTGCACAGGCCTGCCATGAGGGACAGCAGCAATGGGATGTGGAGGTTTCAGGTTCCCCAAGAGCTCCACTTCACCATGGGAAGGAACTGGAGTCATGTCCTTCCAAAGCACCCCAAATCAGCAGAATGGAGCAGAAAAGTTTCACCTGGTAGCTCGGTGTGACACCCCCACCTTTCCAAAACAAGCTGTGTTGACCTCGGGCTGGTGAGGCTGAATGGGGATGAAGCAGAGGAGATGAATTTTGCTCCAGAGATGCTGCTTCCCACCAGTTACTATCTAATGACAAAGCAGCCACAACAGCTACTACAGATCTGCTTGAAACAATGGGCAGTATCGTCATTAAGAAGTGGCAGGATTTGGACGTAACATTTTTTTTCCCCCAGTAATTGTTAGAATTAGAGAACAGCAGAGCTGCTGCAGTTTGAACACCTGAAAGTTCAGTAATCTTAAGCCATAGCATAGTGCAGGAGCACTCCGGCAGCTTTCCTTTTCACATTTTTTGTCAGTCTCCGAATGCTGTCAAAACGTGACATCTACAAATGACCAAAATTCTTCCAAAATGTCCTTCTTTTCACTTAATAGAAATTTTAAATATGATTGTGTCCCAAACTTTATCCTCTCTCAATACTGACCACAATAACAGCGTGTGTTTGTAATGCTTATATTTAACTTATTACAGGTTATGGAGGCTTCAGTTGTTATATTTACATTAATCTATAATGCCTTCTGAGGTATTATACTCATTTTTTTCAGATTCTACTTCAGTATCTGACTGCAGTAAATTTAATTTTGTATTACCTAAGAAACATATGTAATACAATCTGTTAGGTGCAGAGGACCAAAATCCATTCTGTGAGCTGGAATAAGAATCCACAGAGGAGCTGTCACTGTCTTGATGGGGAATGCATACAAGGACAAAGAGAAGGATCTTGTCTTTGCACAGTGGTTGGGCTAAGATCACCTCACCTAATTACAGCTATCTACGGTATAAGCATTTACAATGAAACGAGTCAACCCAGGTTCCCTCCAGAGTCGATCGAGAGAAGTAGGTGTTTGCAAGAAATGATTCACTTGACCTGTTTGTAGCCATCCATTTTAGGATAAAATAATTCCCCCCTTCCTGCAGAAGTGCCTATTTCTGTGCATTGACTGTAAGGAGCAGTGAAGGTACTAGCTGAAAGGCAAATGCCTACATTCCAGGTTTTTGCTTTTGGCCAAATGAATCAGTGGATGTTTAGGTTTTATCATTACTTATTATTGGCTTGGACCCTCACATTATAGTAATAGAGGTTTTTGGACAATATACTTACACCAAGGACTGCTCTATTTCTGCTCATTGCATCTCTGCTTTCCATCTCTTCATTTTCTGTTTCTCTTTTCTTTTCCCTGTATTTCTACGTCTCTTCCTTTTTTTCTGCAGCATTTTTCAGTCCTTTCTCATTTTATTTCCAGAAATTGTCTTCAATGAAATAATTAACATAAGTCTTTCAAATATCAAGACTTTGAACGTAGTATGCCAGTAGGAATAATAGGAAGCAGAGGACTTCATAACTCTTGAAACTCCTGGGTTGGTCAGAGTTCAAGGTCACCTTTACAGCCAGATGGAATGGAAATATGCATTATAAAATAAAAACTTAAATTGTTTAGAACCTGAATGAGCCCTGGACATTACACTAAATGTGCCACATTCAAACAAGTTTATTCCAGGGAACAGCTGCTTGGAGTGGCTGCTTAATAATGTCAATATTCTCAATTGCAGGACATCACATTTTACTCTTGCTTTTTTACAGTTGCTATAGTTTGGGTATGTGTCTTCATTTCCCCTCTGTTGATCTGACTGATGCGGTTACATTCCAGCCTTGCTGAAATTCCTGAGTTGACTTTGGCTGTAGATTTTGTCTGCTCTCTGCTCAGAGGGGCAATGTGCTTTTCAAATCTACTGTTATGGGCCACATTCTGCCTTGTGTTGTCCTTTTCCTTTCTGCTGCAGGTCTCACTGTATGTGCTAAGTAGGAGAGGGCAGAGGACACAGTGGAGGGAAGTGAACTGAGTGGGAACATTTTTCATAGGATAACCCGTGTATGCTACAGCTGTGGCTCCCCCAGCCAGCGCGGAGCCATTTTACTGCAGTAAAATGTCTTTCGGATTTAAGTTGTAGATGATGATATCTTCCATCTCTTGCCATTGTTGTAGCAGCTATGAAAACCAGGTGAAAATGCATGCATAAAGGCAACCATGACCTGTACCTTTTGCTGTGCCCTCAGAAGGGCTCTGATTTCTAAGTGGATAGAAAAACATCAAAGGTTTAAGAGGTTTGGTCATTGGTGCTGTTTATTTACTTTTTACATAATGAGCTCTCAAAGAAGACTGATCTTCTACACTGATGCTTCATGGTCATTCTTACTTTCTGCTTCCAATCCTCCAATAACAGAATTTTGCAACAAAAACCTTCATTTTTCTGCACACTTCTTTCTATAAGAGTTTCTTGGAAAGATTTCCCTGCTGTACATTTCAATCACTTTCTCTTCTCAGAAGGTGAGGTCTGAAAAGGAGGTCTCCTTTTCTGTTGAGATGAGTAATGGATCCCATACAGTGTTGTATTGGGTTTACATGGTAAAGGTTTGGTAGCGGGGGGCCACAGGGGTGGCTTCTGTGAGAAGATTCCAGAAGCTGCCCCATGTCAGATCAGAGCCAGCTCCAGC
>VXAL01000814.1:103629-114735 GCA_013399475.1 Chauna torquata | reverse complement strand
TGGAGCAGGGGAACAGAGAGCGACCATGAAGGAGCGGCAGAGACGCAGCGATACGGACTGACCGCAACCCCCATTCCCCGTTCCCCTGCGCCGCTCGGGGGGAGGAGGTAGAAGAGGGTGGATGGGGGGAAGGTGTTTTTAGTTTGCTTTTAGTTTCTCACTGCTCTAGTTTGCTAGCTATAGTAATAAATTATACTAATCTCCCTATGTTGAGTCTGTTTTGCCCGTGACGATAATTAGTGAGTAACTTGCTTGTCCTTATCTCAACCCTTAAGCCCTTGTCCATCGTATTTTCTCCCCCTGTTTCTTTGAGGAGGGGGAGTGAGCGAGCGGTTGTGGTGGAGGTCACCTGTTTAGCCGGGTAAAAACCACCACAAGTGTGTCTTACACTGGTGGGCAGCCCTCCTGGGAGAGGCATGTGACATAAGCTGTGTGGAGTTCATCCGATAGCTGCAAAGGTGCAGAAAAGCAGCTGAGCAGGGATGGGCAGAAATCCTGTTTTCCCTACCTCCCCCAGAGCTGAAGTGATAGCCCCCAGTTTTCTCCACTGCACCAAGCCGTGTGAACAGGGCTTCAGGACAGCTGGGAGCTGCAGTGCCTGTGAGGGTGCTGGGTGGGTGGCTGGAGGCGCTGGGTGTTGGGACAGGCAGGGGACTGGCATGGCCATGACAGGACGGGCTTGCACTCCCCAGGAGCCCCATGAAAGCATGAACAGCCCTGCTGAGACCTGGCTCCAACATAGAATTATAGCGTCATAGAATATCCCGAGTTGCAAGGAACCTACAAGGATTGGTGAGTCCAATCCGACACTTATCCTCAGCCCTGGACCATGATGTTGAGGTGAGCAGTGATGCTCCCCGACACCTTGGGAGCTCCTCTCCCACCAACTGTACTCCCTTCTCCAGGTTTGAAGATGAATATTACTGCCTCTGACTTTTTTCCTGCAAGTGTAATGGCTTGTTGCCCTTCTCATTCCCACCAAGATTTTGCAAAATCTCTGCAGGTCTCCACAGCAGTAAGATATTTATAACCTCACCTTTTAAAATCCTCTTGCTTTCATGTTTATGGTTCAGCTGTTCCCAGTAGAACCTGATTTTCCTTCTGTTAGTCATCTTTGTTTTCTTACCCAGCACAAAAAGCACTCAATACTCATAAATCCCCCTCCTCTAAAATAATAAAACTCTATTATTAGTGTTGTCTTCAATGTAGAGTCTTATGTATGCATTACACACATTGCTCTCTCATCAACAGTAAAAGAAACCAAAAGATTTCAGAAGAAGAAATGAAGAAAACAAATATTGTGGTCCTCTCTTAGTCAAATTTCCTTTTAAAGTCAAAGAGAATTAAGGAAGAGTGTAAGAGTTAAAATGTTGATTGAAGTTCACTGTGACCTAATTCTTTCCCAGAATTTGCTAGCAAAGAGAAATTTTATAATGTTAAATTTCTTAATGTGGAATTACACACAGCTACTCAACTGTATACAATGGTATACAATGGTATACAAACAATGGTTTGTTTACAAGAAGTAGAGATTTCCTTGGAGTGACTTCTCATTTCATGTAAAATCAAAATCTGTCATCTTTCAGTAAAATCCAAAGAAGACATGAGAAGTGAGCTTGAGGTGGGCAAGTTTTAATTGGCAGAACTTTCTGCTCTGACAAGTCATACATCTATATTTGAATCCTTTTCCTGTCCATTTCTAATTTGCCCTTGTTACATCAAATCTGTCTCTCTGCCTGTCTCTAACACCTACATTTCTGTTCTACCAAGGCTGGAACTTTTCTCAGCACAGAGACTCCTCACAAGACCTTTCACATTATTTAAAACCCAAGTACCCTGAAAAGCTTCTCTTCCCAGATATGTCTCAAGTGTTCAGATTATGATGAAACTGCTCTGCTCCATAATAACAGGTACACTTGCCTTACTAATAAGAGAATAAGAAGCATTTTGCTGCTGTTTTATATACCTGTACACATATGAGTCTGCTTGAATCAAGATTTTACTGTTTTAATATTTAATAACCTATGTGGTCACTTTTTTGATAAATAATGGGGACAGAGCAGGGCAGAAAAGGATGGGAAAGAAGCAGAAGCAAGAATTTCGACATTTGAAACATTTAAGAATTACTGGCAGCAGTGGGGGCGGGGGGGGGAAGGGGAAGCTACCATAAACAGCAGCACAGTGCTTCCATGAATTATTTCCCAGACTGCTTTAAAAAGTTGTTTATTTAGGAACTTTTTGGCTATGCCAGTGTTAGAACAACTTAGGTTCTTTATTTTCATACAAATGGCAATGGTAGTGTTTCTTATTTCAGAATTATCTGTTATTTTTCTTCATAGAGGCTCATATGATTAACTCTATCTCACCCAGAACCACAACATCTATTCAAGTCTCTATAATTTCATTTAATGCGATTCACATTTTTCTCTTTCATTNTTGAATAAATAATGGGGAAAAGAGCAGGGCAGAAAAGGATGGGAAAGAAGCAGAAGCAAGAATTTCGACATTTGAAACATTTAAGAATTACTGGCAGCAGTGGGGGCGGGGGGGGGAAGGGGAAGCTACCATAAACAGCAGCACAGTGCTTCCATGAATTATTTCCCAGACTGCTTTAAAAAGTTGTTTATTTAGGAACTTTTTGGCTATGCCAGTGTTAGAACAACTTAGGTTCTTTATTTTCATACAAATGGCAATGGTAGTGTTTCTTATTTCAGAATTATCTGTTATTTTTCTTCATAGAGGCTCATATGATTAACTCTATCTCACCCAGAACCACAACATCTATTCAAGTCTCTATAATTTCATTTAATGCGATTCACATTTTTCTCTTTCATTTTCAAATCTTGTCCACATTAAACCATTTCTATTCATTTGGGACAAGCAAAAAGTAATTTCTGCTGCATAATGAACTGCATGGGTTAATACAGCAATGCCACAAAGCTTTTCCTACTTTTCATCTGCAGTGAGTTCAAGGTGCTTCTCAGTGTCTAGGGAAGTGTTCACTGTTTGAGGTAGTATGGATGTTTTCAGTGCTAACCTGATTCCTCCTGCTGCAACGAATTTGCATTGCGTTGTGTTTTCATCCAGCCAACAGAGAAATTGCTTTTTAACATTTTGACACCTTATTCATGTTGAGTCATACAAAGTGTTAAATTATTGTCAGTGGATGGAAAATATCACACTGTCTGAAGACAAACCACGTGTGTGAAGACAAAACAGTGTGGTGAATTTGAGATGATACAGCAGGCATACATTTCAGTTCATGGTAAAAACAGGGCATGATATTTTACAGGCACTTCATATTGTGCACAGATTGGTACTAAAAATAGTCCAAACCAACTATATTAGTACTTCCATTTTTTTTCAGAATCAAGTGCTCACTGCTTTGCAGAAGATTCTTTTCACTTTTGTAGTTTGGCTTTAGTTGAATCTTACCATTGAAGAATAACTAGTGAAAAACTAATTTTTTTCAGAAAATTTTACTAGATGGGTGACCAGAACTGCACTGTTCACTCAGTTTGTAAACCAGGCACTTGGGTGCACCACTACAGTGAGAGGTTAGGGCTATTTTGTCTTTTGAAGAGAAGTATTCCATAAATCCAACTTACCTATCAGCTTTAAGAGCAAGATGTTAAGTATCATTCTGTTAAGACTCAGTTCCGTTGTTTCAGGCCCTTAATGGCTCTTTGCAGTAAAAATATTTTGCTCATCTGTTTTATTAATCTAAGAAGAACAATTTTTTTAAAACATTACTCCTTTAGCAGTAAACGTTGTCTGTAGCTAGAGTTTATTTTTGCACTGCTACAAGAAGTTAAATTCCTATTATAGCAGTATTCACCTTGCCTGTGGATTTTTTTTTCTCATAGAAGTTGTGAGACTGACTCACCCAGGGCCTGATTCAGAGAAGTCCTGAGGTCCTCCTGCAAGGTGCTGAGCGCCTCTGCCAGTATCATTAGTGCTGAAAACTGCTTAATGCCTACTGGGTTGGGCCCACGATGCTCTTAAATCCACCATGAAATCTCAGTTGTTTGCTCAAGCTTATTCACATTACAGACATTTGCTTTGTAATTGCTTGCAAGTCGCCTTGAGAAGTTTGGAATGAAGCATGCTACAAAAGTGAAATATTGATGTTATGGCAAACTCATTGCAGCCCCCCCCAGACGTGTGATTCCCTCATAGCAACCTACCTTTGTCAGATGTTTTTGCATAAAATAAGTCGACATGAAAGAGGACTTGAGAATCAAGTAAGACTATTTCACAGAGAAAATAATTGTGCTTTTTGTCCTGTATTTTCCTTTTTTATTTGTCTCCCCCCACCCGCACCCCTCTGACATTGTAGACAGTTCAAACTAAATTTTGAAGCAAAAATTATGTATATATATATATGATATATGCATATATTTGGTTACAGTCGTGTTAACATTTCAAGATATATTATTTAAATGCTTTCAGTGTACAGCTTTTCCATTAATATTCACGCTACTCTCTGCATAGAAATATTCCTCAGGGAAATGATGATCTGTTTTGCAAAGAACACAAGAAACCTTGAAATATGAAATTGTGGTGTCCTGATGCTAAGTAACATCAGCCAGAGTGACAGTGTTCTGAGTAACACAAGTATTCATATTTGAAAGTTGCATTCCTTCACTAAAACAAAGTGACAGGAACCAAATGACAGAAAAAGCATTTGCCTTGGTGTTTACCTGTAGCCTTGTAATAAGGAGTCAAGTGAAAGAGTAGAATGAGGCAAAAGATCAATTAAGTTTTCAAGAAGTGAAAATGTAAGAAAACAGAAGAAACGGATAGGTGGATTCCTGAACCGATGCTAAAACTGAAGTCACCAAATTTTGCAGCTATTGTAAAAATTTCTCTAGAATATAAGGATTCTTTTTATACAAGTAGCCACAACATTAGCAGGTTAGATAGCTGAACATCTGGAAAGTTTCTGAACACTGCTAAGTGCTTAAAATCACGAAATGATCCTAAGTTAGCTTGGAAGTTACAACCAGTGAACGGGCTGGGACAGTTCTACCAGCATTGCAAGGAGCTAAGTATATTTAGAAACCTGCCTGCAGAAATTACTTTTCCATTCATTTGCCATCTCTGGGTGAAATATAGTAGATTTTATTTCTATAGATTTTATCTGATCAATAGGATTTTTCATTTGGACAACATTTTGGCTGTGTCCAGAGAATAATACCACATAGATAGATGCTGTAGATATTTTTTATTGCTCAGGTACTATTTTAATGGTTTCTTATTATCTACATCTATAGGTATTGGCACATTGTCTCTCTCTCTCCTGTTGCTGAAACTAAATAAACCTCTTTATTCCTTTTTGTGCTTCTTGGGAGCAAGTCACTGTAAACAATTTATTAATCAGTTCATCCATTATAGGATGCAAAGAAGCTTCCAAGAGAAAGTGTTCCCATTCGTTATACATTACAAGGTCTCACTTTTAAACAAGTCTGGGTAAAATATTCTGTGATTTCCTGTCATTAGAATAAGAAATAAAAAAGGTAATCTAATCAGACAAGATGCCAGTGTGTGTTAATCTTAGACCAGTTTGTTAGAGAACATTAATGACAAGGGTTTACATTTTGGCATTTTTAAATTTGAAAACATCTGGTAGAAGGTATCAATTTATTAATGGTTAAATGATGAACTGTAATAAAAGTGTAACATTTGTGGAAACGACTAGCTTGCTCAGATGACACTAAAGATGCAGTATGACACTATGTGCTATGTACATTGGTTTTACCTCCTTTAGTAGACTTTGTCACATTCCCTGCCAGGTCCTGGATGAGCTAGTCAAGAAAACCCTCCTCATACAAGCTCTGCTACTGGCTGATCCTCTCCCAGATACCATCCAGCACTGCTTGCCTTGGCGAACTACTCCATCAGCTCAGGTGCAAGCCCAGTAGAAGCTGGTCCGTACTTTGTGACTAACCTAATTTTGCCAGGACCTACCTGCTGACTCCTCGTCTTTGCTTCCAGAGCTGCCTGATGCTTTGGTGGCCTTTCCCCAGTCCAGTGAACACCACAGTGCCACCTGGAAAGTATTAAGTGCTGTGTGAGAGACTACCAAAGGGAACTTCTACAAATAAACCAGAGCACTGGGACTTGAGGGGCAACCTGCCTCATGGGCATCAGCTCTGCCTTCCCTCAAGAGATGAGGCAGCCTAAAACAGCCATTTCAGGAAATGTGGACATCTTGGTTTAATTCAGTCTCTGCCTAGAACACAAGAAGTTCTCAAAGTCCTTGTTATCTTGGGTGCTCATGGTTTATAAAGACTGCAGGGAACTGCTCCAGAAGTCTTGAAAAATGTCTGAACTCCCACTACAATACAGAGGTTGCTTGAAAGCAAATTGGCTTTAACCTCATATGTAGCTACCATTATATTTTCATTGGTCTAATCTAATTGATGACATCAATATCCTCATAAAACAGTTTATAGCAGGAAATCTATCTGGAATAAATGTGGTTGCAAGAGTGAAAACAAAGTGACTTTTGTAGGAAGCTGTTCTTCTATAAATAGTGGCTTGACTCAGCCGCAGAGAGTGTTGGGGTGAGGCAGCTCTAGACCATGTAGTAGCTCATCAGCATCTTCTTACTTTGCTGCTTTAAATAAATTTTGATGAGGTTTATAGGTAACTCTGAGACAGAAGCCACTCTGTTCCCTGCTGTCCTCAGGGTGAAATACTCAGGACACAGAATAACTGCTAATCAAGGCAAGGTTCAATTTACCTCACTCTGTGTTGAATTCAGTAAATCTGGCTCTCTGTGTAAGTCAAATGGAAATAAGAGCTTTTGAGTGCCATGCTATATTTTTACTTCTACAATTCATAAATTTTTAAGTCTGAATGTTTAGTCAGCTCTGTGTTCCTTCTAAACAACTAGTTGAAGCTGTATGCCATCAGAAGTTCTCCCTGAGATTTGCACCCTCAGTTTGATCTAATCATCTGAGTCAAAGCACTGTTATTTGGGCATTCTTTTTTTTTTTCTTTCCTTTTTTTTTTTTTTCCTCCCCTGTTCCCTTAGCAGCTTCCTGCACCATTTTTAATGAAATAAGAGAACAAATGAAATTGGTTCTGAGTAGCTTTGTCCTGAAGTTAGATTAGGTAACAAGGAATACCCAATTCTGCTACTGATCTCCTATGGAGTGCGAGAGTCACGGTATCACTCACCTGTGCTTTGCTTTCCTCATTCACGAGAAGAGGGAAACTCTGCTTTTGAAGTGTGCTAAAGGTCACTGACTAGAGACATTTTATAAGCATTAAGGTCCAGATCCTGCTGCCTTCGTTATGTGGATCTCATCCCACAGTGCGAAGTTAAATACTTCTTCAGTAGCACACCATGCAACATGATGGACTCAAATATCCCTGATTACTAGAACATCAGCATTGGCCAACATGAATCCACTCTGTCTTGCAGATAAACTTTATTTCTGAGTAGTTGAAACATAAAATTGATCTGTTCTTTAAGCCAATCGTAATTCAACAGATTATTAATGACAAATGGCAGAATGCCCCAGCCATCCTTCCAGGCAATACTCCAGATGGAAATCATTGGATAGAGAACAGAAAGGTTTGGCAGAATGCAAAAAAAAGAATAAATTTGCTACACATCACTCATTTTGCCTGACTGCAATAAAGTAATTGTAATAGAATGTTGTCACAGGATAATGGTCTCCTGCTGCTTTAGAAATGCTTTGCAAAACAGATGTTTACTTTCTCAGTGGGAGACATTGATCCCGGGACAAAAATCTTTTCTATTAAAGGAAAGTTAAGTACTTATATGTTCAGCAGTATTATAAAAAGTTTATTACAAAAAGACACATAATGTGCTAGGTGAAATGATACGAAATATTTAAGTGATGTAAGTGATTTATGCGACTAATCCCTAAGTGGAATTCATTGAAATAGTTTCTTCCACTGGCTCCGCGACTAGCATTTCCTTAACAAATGCAGACAGGACAATGAAACATGCTATGACGAAGTTGTTTTTGTTATTTTAATCATCCAAGGCTTTTTGAACTGCAGAAAAACAGCATTTGAAAATAAAAATATCAAAACTCCAGCATGCAATGTCTGGTGAGAAATGTTTACTTATTAACAAATAGATAAAAATCATGAATAAATAATGATAAAGTGACATGTTGCAATTAATGGAAATTAAAGACGATGCATTTCATGTTAGGTCTGAACACAGTTTTGTAAGGTTTGCTTACTAGAACCAAGACAAAAATTTTAAAACAGGGAAAAATTTAGAAAAGATTTGTGCATTTCAAAAAAAAATACTTAGAAAAGCGATCGTATGGTAGAGATTGTACAAGAATTAAAAATATTCATATTTTTCTCTAAGCTGTCTGCAAGACATGTGGGACACATAAATTGCATTCTGTTGTAGTATGATAGAAAAGTTTTAGAGGCACTACTTTTGGTGAACCTTATACATTTCACAGACAAGTCTGCTATTCATCCAGTAATGTGCCAACTGCAAATTTAGGCTGATAAGACACATATAAAAGAAGAACATTTGTTCTCTTATGTGCCATAGCTGTCTACGTCTATGTGCTGTCAAAGGCATTTGACTATCTGATGAGGCAGCCCTCTGTGGTATTTAGCTTTTGCCAATGTTGTATCTTGATCAGGAGGAATAAAATGAGAAAAACTATGCAGGGCCTCAGTGACTTGTTGGCCTCACCAGACTGACCTCCAGGACCTACATCATCTTGGATCTTCTGCTGCCCGTTCCTATTTAGCTCAAGACGTCTTGTGACGGTGTTTGGTACTTTTCCAGCTGGTGTCTCTGAGCAATTTCAGGTATTTTAATATCATGAATCCCAAACAGAGTTGCAGCAGGCAGATTACCGACATCTTTGTGAGCGGAGCAGGTAGGTAGGCCTGCTTCCACAAGTTCGAAAGGCTAAGGTTGAGCAAAACAGCCAGTGCATAGCGATGTTGAGTCCAGGCTAACTCAAAGCGCTGCTTCAGCTGGAACAACAGAAGCCTTGAAGCCCTAATTGCATCTTTTACTCTGAATGGTGAACTTCAGTGTCTAGATGCTGAAGGGAAATGTCTTTTACATTCTTGAAATAAATTGCTTTGGTAATGCTTTTGCATTCATTTACAATAATCCAGACCTTAGGAACAGTCTCTGAAGCAAAGCACTTCCCTTGCCATTTCAGGGTCACCACATTACAGACATAAAAAGGAACACGGCCATAAGTGGCATGAAGAAAGTCATTTTTAATGCTGCAAGGGGAACTCAGAGTGCTGTCAAACACCAATGATAAGTTGCACTGGGAAGTGCTACTTTAAACTTTGCTCCAAGAAAAAGTGGAAACTCAAGGCTTAAAAAACGTCAGTTTTGTCTTCTTGAAAGCGTTTTTCCCCAGGGCTGAATAAAATGCAAATATGCCCATGAGCAAGTAGCTTACCCTAGTCCTACAGTTGAAGTACTGCACATGGAACCAGTTGACACTTTGGTATTTTAGCAGTTTAGACTTACAAATATGCATTTGCATATTCAATGCTAAACCATGTGGCTCTTCCCTAGTTTTCGCTGTCACTGCATCCGCCAGGAAACCAGAAGTTTGCTTCACTGAGGACTGTATGATATGGTCTATCAGAAGGAAATAAGTTTAATGGAACCTGAAGGACACATTCCAGCCTCTTAAAAATTCTTAAAAACGCCAAATCCTGAATGCCTGAACGCCCTCAGTGGCAGGAGCTTGGACAAAAGGCAGGCAGGGCTAGTGCAGCCAGGCTTCATGGAACCTGTTAGAATGAGCATTAATTTAGCGGGAAGAAGGAAAAGACAGAATAACTGTCTTCTGTCTATGCGCTAAGGTACTGATGAATATTGTTATTCACTACAGAAGAGGAAAAACAGTGGAGGACAACAGATCTGGAGGTTCATGTGTGCATTAACTTCCAAGTGAAGATATCTCTGATTCCTGTTCTAGTGCTGCCGAGGGAATCACCAGGACTGCAAAAGAAAGTCTCTCTGCATCCCAAGTGTAATATTTATAAGACAACAGAAGGCAACACGGACCACCCTGGCTTTATCATACATCTTTTCAAGCCACAGAGATCCAAAAACTGTGCCATGACAGAAGGAGATCCATCGTTTCTCTTACTCCATATATATTTCTATAGAAAGAAGAAAGTTGAAATAGAAACTGGGTGAGCCAAGAGGACTAGGGATGACGACACTGAAAGAAACGCCCTGGCGAGGGCTGTCTTGTCCTAGTTAAAAGCAGCCTGCTTAGCCACAGACCCGTGTCTTTTCTGAATGCAGATGCATGCTTTGTGCTGCCTCAAAGCTGCTCCATACCTGTGGAGTTCTTCCCAGTCTCTCCAGTGTTTTTTTGTTTAGGCTGCACTCAGACATTTAACAGGATGAGGTAGTAAAATGTATACCATAATACAGGGGAAAGGTAGAGTAAAAATCGTCTTAAAAACATTGCCTTTTAAAACAAGTTTTGTTTAATCGAAGATAAATCAATGAAAAGCTCTTGATGGTAGGATGAACCACTACCACTGAGATCACATTTCCTCGAGCCTCTCTACCAAGAAGGACTACATGGGACTATCACTACTGCCATGAGACTTTCCTTTAAAATGACTGCATGGGTAGGGAAGGTCAGGAAACAAGACACCTTGCATTGTCTTTAAGGGTGTCATCCTATGTCCAAGCTCCTCTGCTTCGTTTCCTCCACCGCCCTCCTTTTTCCTTTTGAAAGGTTGTAGCACAGGGCTGCGGGGAATGAATTTAGTCCCTTCTTTTCTTTGGACACGACCCACGACGTCAGCAGGGGCAGCGCTCGCACAGAGACGAAGAGAACTTTTGCCTCTGAAAACTGATGACAGCACCCTAGCCTTCCCCGCTCTTTAAAAATCACCTCTTTCCCAAGAAACGCCGCTCGGAAAAGTCCCTCGGCGGCGGGCGGGCACGGAGGGCCGGCTTCCCTGGCTCTCCTCGGCCGCAGCAGCCGCGGACGCGCGGAGCCGCCGCCAGCCGGGGCGCAGGGAGCCTGCAGGGAGCTGTCCAGCACCGCCGCGGGCCCGCAGGCGGCAGCGACGGGGTCGGGGTCGGGG
>VXAL01000814.1:85434-102668 GCA_013399475.1 Chauna torquata | reverse complement strand
GCACGCGGCTGCCGCAGGCCGGAGCCCCCTGCCCCCGCCCGGGCTGCGGGACGCGCCGGGTAGAGGCGGCGGCGGCCCGCTGCTGGACAGCGGGACGGGAGGCACAGACCCGCAGCTGCCCCGTTAGCCGGCTTCCCCGTTTCAGTCGAGTCGCTTTCTGGATGGAGGAGGACCGCAAAATCATAAAGTGCTTGTCGCTGCCTGGTGCTGGCAACAATTTTATGTAAAAAGTTACATGCGTTTACGTGGTGCGTGGCATGCTCATTCCTCCTTCACCAGAAAGGAGACGTGACCTCCTCTCATTTATAGGGCTTTTCCATACTGAACAAGACAAAAAGAAAGTTTTGACATTCCGGTCAGAAATATTTCAGCAACAGATCTCCCTGTGCCTCGTACATGTGCTGGCATTCCTGAGAGATCAGTTTCTTTCAAGTGTGCTTTGAAATGCGTGATTTATGGTTATCTCTGTAGCTACACCTGTAGCCGAGGGTCAGTGAAGCACTGTGTATGCTAAAATAAACGGTGAATTTGGGTTGAACCCATTAAGTACGCTGGCATTGCTTTGGATGACTGAAATCACTGGCTCAGGAGTTGTGGTAGTTTCATGTAAAACAGAAGGCTGTTCTCCAGCCTTACCGGCACGGTTGTGCTACACGCCTGCAAATACCGCTGTGACCTTCACTGAATTTTCCTCCCAAAAGTTTCAGCCGCAACTGAATGCTTTTTGCTTTCTGAAATATGTTAACACATTAAGGTATAAAATGTAAATTGCAACAAGTAGTAGCTTAATCTGCGAGACAATTGCATCTGCTAAATTTTGTGGCATTGGGGTGTCTTTTGGCATGTTCTTACACAGCTTTGGAAATTACTTGTGAGTCTAACCACCATCTGCTATCGGCTTGCTTTGCTTCTAATGTACTCTTCTCCGTTCAGCGTTGCTTGAACTGGCTAGACCAGGGCAGGCAAGCTGCTTAATGGGAGAAGTTAGCAGTGCGTTAAGTAGCTAACAGTCTTCCCGTTTCAGTAAAGACTTTTCTTTCCCATTGATTTTTTCTACCCACTGGGAATCTGGGCTTGTAATGCTGAAATTAATAGACGATATCTCAGGTGACTTGTCTTGTTTTAGTACCAAAAAATGAAGCTATTTAATTTCGTAATAATACAACAGTATAATTAGAGCATGTGTTACCCAAAATATTTGAAGTATTCTGAAGTAGCTCAGTGCAGTATTTATAGATATCCTAAGTATTTGTATTTCCCCAGCTTTGACTGTTACCTCCTGTAGTGAGATCCTAGAAGACAACTACAGTTTTACAGCTTTGATGCACTGTTGAATTTGTTTGAAAAGTAAACACATTCTGTGAATTGAGAGATGAGAAAAACTTCAATAGGTCTTCTAGCCCTTTTTCTATCCTGCTCTCAGAGAAATTTCATTTAAGAATACCAAAATTTCTTCCAACCTCACCTTGATGTCCCAAACAACAGTTTCCACTGGCTTCCTTGGGAGATAATTATAATAAGCCTTATTGCTGAAAACTGTTTTTTATTTTATTTTATTTTATTTTAATATGTGATTCATATGATACATATTGTTCAGAAACTCCTTTTTATCTTGGCATTGTAACTACTGCTTCATTCCCATCTTACACATTTTGGCATAAATTAATGTGATTCAAGTCAGAAAAGTCATGTTGGTGCAGTCATGGCGTAAGACAAGAGTCAGTCCCCCATCTTTTCATTCTTGACTCCGAGAAATTACTCTTCAGGTGCTTTGTTTTTTAGTGCATTTTTTTCTTGTTGAGAATCTTTTCTGTGATGCTGAGTATATGCCTTCTTGCAAAAAGTCAAGTTACCATCTGTCTAACACTTTAAATCTGATTATTTTCTCACATCTGCTAATATAAATCAGGAATAACTTCAATTAGAAGTTAAAAAAATTACTTTGCCTATAAGATTAGTGTCAAATGAGAGTCATTGCCATTATTTTTAAAATTAAAAGGCAAGCCTGAAGGGTGCAGTTACATATGTTCTTTCTGAATGAACAGCTTTAATACTTTTCTATAGATGTAGGTATGTCTTCATTCCCTACCTCTGTAAGTATAGATCTCTGTTAGGTGTGTAAGCATGTATTGACGCACATACGAGTGGGTGTGAATATATGTGCTATATATATGGCCTGCAATGGCTTGATATGTTCATTTCCAGCATTAACGCAGCAGCAATTTGTCCCCACCCCGGTGCTGAACACTTTCAAAGTTGAAGGATGCTACAGGTTCCTGATGTTTATACTTAATTTTGTGCTTTTCTTTGGTGATGGCTAGGATTGAGATACTGAGTAAACATTTCTTTTGGTGTTTTCACCGATAACAAATTCTGTGTGTGTGTTTAATACTACTGTGGTATGCAGAGAGATCTCAGTGGTGATGTTATTTCAATCTGGCAGTAGCAGGGGCTACCGAGAGCTGCTCTGGGGATGCGCAGAGCCTTGGTTGGAGCAGGAGGAGCATCCAGGGGGCGAAGGAGCTGCACAATAAGGGACATCAGTGGGGCAGAGCGGCAATAGAGCTATCCAAGAAGGCTAGGTATTATGAAGAGCGGTAGTGCAAAAGAGTGTATGAAAATATTAGTATCTCCTGTGCAAAGCATTCATGAGCATGAGTACAACTGTACTGTCAATGGAAAGGCAGATTCTGTAGAGTAAAAGGCAGTAATGAAGTATTTGAGATATTTTATACTCAAATATAGTGAAAAGAAGTTGTTGCATTCTGTAACCCTTGCAGTCTTGCTCGCAAATTTAGGTGAGCGTGACTGCACAAACGTTACTTTTTGCGGAACAATGGGAAAAAAAATAAAAAATGAAACCCTACATTGCAGGTTTTATTCCAAGCCCTTCTGTTTGCTCCTAGAGGATAGCTTCTAGCACTTTCCAACACATGTGATTTTCCAACTTTTTTCTTAAATGCATATTTAGAGGTTTTCCTGCAGTGGTTATTCTAGAGGATGTAGGGGCCTGATCCTCAATCACCACATAGTCATCTTACATTGCTGTACGTTCTTAAAGGTTTTCTGACATGCCTGGATGGCTGAAGGATGGAGACTTCATTTGGAACTTGCTTACCCCAAACCCTCTCTTTTTTAACAGCCAGAAATAGGAGGATGGTAGGGTTCACCTCCCACCAAAGCAGCTGCACAATTTGGAGAAAACTACTTGGTGGCGAGGAGGCTGAGCAGAGCTCCATACACACCCTACCGCTGCCATCCGTGAGTAGGGCGTGCTGGGGAAGGTCAGGGAAGCAGGGTGCAGCAGGCAGGCAGAGCAGCGCTGACGCAAGGAGGGAGGCAGCTTTTTGCCACCACAGCTGCAAGGAGTACGCAAGCCACGCTTGCACTGAGCAGCACTTGGAGTTGCCGCCCTGTGTCACACCTGAAGCCCTGTTTCGCCAGGTGAGCCGCAGCACTGCAGCCGGAGGGCTGAGGCTCGCTTGGCAGCTGGGCACAGCTGGGCACTGCGGCACGAAGGGCTGGGGGAACCGTGCCCGGCACAGGCTGTGCTTGGCACGTGGGTGTGAAGGGGATGTTTTGTGGGACCAAATGCAGCCTCTCAGTGTGATAAACCCTGGGTATTGCATACACTCAGCTCCTGTGACTCCTTTATCTCATGAGATCATGGCCAATGCTTATTGCTCCACGTCTGTCTCTGCCCTCTTGCAGCCTTTCATCCCTGCGATGTTCCCACAAAGCTGAGCCTGTAATTGTGTAGGCAGCTCCTATCCACCCTGACAGGAGTCAAGGACATAAATCATGTTCCTGACTGGGCAAAGATATCCCTTCTGCCCTCCTTCCTCTGAACCACCATCAAAGGATCTTAGCTTATATACTCTATCAGAGAAATCTGGGGCTAGATCCAGCAGATGTCAAAACAAGTAGGTGCCCATCTTACTGTGTGCAGATTTTTGGAGATAAATAAAATGCTAGGAACTTAGTAGATACACTGATTTATGCCCTTGTTTTTAAGAAATGAGCTGCAATAAATAAATGTACGTCACAAGCAAATTTAATAATATAGTTTTCTTTTAATTCCAGCTTTATTGTTATGTTCTATTTTAAAGGATTAATTTTACACCCACAATGACATAATTTTTGATTAATTATAACTAGAGATGATGATACTATGTTCTATTTATTATCATCATCAATTTTTCTGCCTTTAACAGCTCCGCTATATGGGAATGGTATCCTGGCACCAGTGGACACAGTTTTATTCTTTAGAAATGCCATTTATTATCTTACTAAATTTTAGTTCCTTGCAGCAATTTTCACATTTGCTCCAGTTCTATCTTGACTTGTATCCAATACCAGGCTGAAAATAGAATCAAAATCAGAAAAAATAATTTGTCACTGATTTGAAAAGTCAAATACTCTGCTGCCATTTCAGGGGCATGGACTACCCTGAAGGAGCTGAGAGAGGGCATGCATTCAGAGGAAACTGTGTACCCTGAAGCACTGTGCTGATCTTTCTGGAAAGAGAATTACAGCATGACACAGCATTAGACTGACTTATATTTCTGGTTCATTTTATTTTCTTAATGGCCTATGTAACATATCTCTTGAACTATAAACATTATTAAGTGGTAATCACTTCTGCTTTACTTTTCTGTTCATGTGGAATTATTCCTGGTATCCTTTAAAGTCTCAGTTGAAGACACATTAAATTACGAACATTTTTTTCCTGTTTAAATTAGGAAGCTGCTACTGGCTGCTGCCAAATAGTTTGAATCTAAGAATTGTCTTTTTGAGTACAGTCTTTTTCCTGACAATAGGAGAAAAGAGAACCTAATGACCATTTAGGTTAGTGTGCAGGCTATTAATTGTGTCACTGCTGAAACCTCAAATTGTTTAATTGCAAGTGAAACCTCCAGTGAGCAGAGGTGAGGTTTTGGTTGAGAAGTTGTAAATGTAACAGCCCAAATCAAACCTGGTTCCATCGTAAGCCTCTACCACTCGCTGTTAAGGAATAACTACTCTTGCTAGTAGCAATAACAAGTTGTTGCCACTAGCAGGAGAGGTAACATTGATTTTTACATGAGAGTTTGAAAAAATTTTGCACAAGTATTCTGAGCTCCTCATGACTCACATTAACTCATCAGGTAAATCTTAGCTCTTCTGTTGTAAGAATAACTTCTGCCTAACTTTGTGAATGAAGTAGAGTAATGATATCTGTATCAGCAGTGTGGCTGGCTTATTCACTTAATAGCCAGGTTTGGATGAGCCTTATGTGAGTAAGATCCTTTTCAGGAACAAGGATGTGAAGAAAAAAAAAATAGTGGAGAAAGGTACACTCCATGAGAAACTCCTAATTTCTAATTTCAACAAGCAAATAGGATTAGTTTTTTAAAATATAATAAAGTCAGACTTTTGCCTAGTACCTTTCAACTTAGCAGACAGAAAAGCCATGTATACATGAGGTCACACGAGCAGCTCATAGCCAGTCAATTTGCTATTTTGTAGTGTGGAACAGAGCTGGGGAACATTCTGGAAAATGTTATTAATATGAGAATTACGATGGGTTTTGTTTGTTTGTCTTGTTTGGTAGCTAACCATCTCATGCAAGGGAACTTCAGCCTCAGCAAATGAAATATTTTTTAAAATTAATTTAGTTGTACCCAATGGACTGCAGCTTTCTCTTGACCTTGGTGAAATTTTGTTTAGGGTGAACTTGAGTATTTCACATGTAGTACTTAGACCAACCACAGTGATAATTGCTTTCTTGATGTTTGTGTAGTCCCAGGCTGAAATCTTAACTTTACAGTGCTTGGAAAAAAACATTTCTCCGAAAACATTCATACTTCGCAGGCATCTTTGCTGCCTGAAGCAGAGACCACATCAATATATGCCCCTAAATTGCAGCGTACAGTCATCGCTATCTCAAAAGGAGGGTGAATGTCCTCCATTCGCAACTGCTTGAGCAGAGAGTTACCACTTCACAGCAGTTCAATAATATAGTCCTGGTGAAACTTGGAAAGTCAACACAGAGGCAAGCCCTCTCTTTCCTCTTCCTTTCTGTGCTGCTGTTAAGGGCTGTTACATTACGCTTCGAGGAAAAGAAATAGTTCTGTCTCATATCCGAGTTCTTTCTAGATGTGTCTGCTTGTAAACTCTAAGTTTCAAAATGAAGACAAAAAAAGTGCGGTTTGACCATGGGGCTCAAAGCACCTTTGCAGCTCAGCATATGAAATTAGGTCCAGTTATGCTGGGGACAGTGGGTTTGTCCTATCCCAGCAGACGAAATTCCTTGAGGAGTGCTGATGTGTAAAGCTCTTTATTTCCTACCTATCTCCTAGCGTAGCACCAATGATTTTATGTAGTAGATGTCAGTTGCGTCAAAAAATGAACAGGTAGCATTAGAGGTAGATTATCTATTATGCTCTCACCTACTGAATGTGTTCTTTCTGCAGCACAGAACAGATCTTCTGTCCATCCCAGACATGGTTGAAATTCAAAAGATGAATAGTGATCCCAGCAGGTATTATAATAGATAGCACCCTGAGATATTTATCCTTCGCTGTCAAGGAGTTAGACTAGATGATCTAATAGGCAATTTCCATCCATAATGTCTGTAATGCTTCTAGTTGAAAGGCAGCTGGGGATGCAGGAGTTATAATTTCTAATTATTAGTTAGCTCTGTTTTATTTCTTCAGAGTGTTTGCATTATTATTGCCATGAAATAGTATGGGGTAAAATTCTTGGTCTCAATGTTATTTATTAAATTAATGTGTTTTCTCTGATGTGAACAAGTATTTTTCTGTGAAGAGTACCCCAATTTGTACAAACCGAGGAGCAGAATGGTCTCAGGTTTAGATGCCACATGATACCCAGCTCTGGCGTTGCACCTTCAGCTGGTCCTGTCTGGATCACCGTGTGCTGCTGTAGTCATGGTGGTCTGCAAGCACTTGGTGCTTTTCTGTAAAACACAAAATTCTGGAATCAGGAAGCTGGTTTTCATGAAGAAAAAGTATATTTATAGCTTGTACAGTTACAGAGAAAAAAAGTGAATGCATCCTCAAGGTTCAGAAGCTAGAGAGCAAAAATAATATTTTTTCCTGGTCATCAAAAGCACTATTAAACCCCCAAAGATGATTTTTTAAATTTTCAAATGGTTCCTTATGTTGGGTGTCCACTTCTCCAATTCAGTTTTTTGTCTGTGCCCTTTCATTCCATTCTTCAGCTATTGGAAAGGGGACGGGGAGGGATCCCACCTGTACAGAACCTGGAAGGACCTGCTGGGGAGCCTTCCTCCTTTCTGCATCATCAGAAAATTGTCAGATGCCAAAGGAGTCTTCCTTTCCTTTTTCAGTTCTGTTTTTCCCTAGTTGCAGCAATTTCAATACTTATCTCCACAGGCCTGGCATCTGGGAAATGCTGATAAATGTTTGTCTTCAACTGGAGTCTTGATTCTTTGTTTACTGCCTCTTAAACATCAATATTTTGGTGACCAGAAGAACAGGGAAAGAACAGCTTTCATGATCCTGGGGTAAATATATATATATACATGTATATAAATAAAAAACACCAGATATAAAACTGACTATTTTTTCATTAATTTCCTTCCAGATGGGCCAGGTGCATACCAAATCATGTGTGCTTAGAGATCTGTAATCACCTATGCACAGAAACTTCACTAGAGCTGGTTCTGAAGGATGAAAAAGATGAAAAAAGAAGTGTTTTTCATTAACGACAGATCACCAGCAGTGAAGCTGACAATTAAAATCAGCTGAGTTAGTGATTGAACACCACATATTTGAAACACTTAAAGCTTTCAGCATCCAAGTGCTGATTTGTCTGAGGTTGGTGGTAGCTTGTCTCTCCTGTGTGCAGAAGTGCGATGCCTCTAGGAAGGACATTGCAGCTCCCCAGGGCACAGGAGTCTGGAGGAGCCCCCCAGCCCGACAGACTTCCTCAAAGAAATTCTGATAGAAATGAAGTGGTTTCTAGCTGATACTATTATGCTCTTCAGTGCTTCAGCTTTCATGTTTAAAATTTTTAGCACTCACATTCTTAAGAGCATGACTGTTGAAGCACTTTTGAGGTTCAGCTAGGAGCCACTAAGCTTTTACCTGGAAAAATCTTTGAAGCCTTGTTAGCATTACGGAGAAACTGTGTATCTGGCTGTTGTCTCAGCTTGGATCTCCCCATTCCATACAGTCCCTTTCTTCTCTAGTACTAGCTGGTCATCACAAGATGCAAAAGGAACCGGATGGAGAATATGAAACTGCATTTATATCAATTTAAACTGAGTCATCTGGAATACTCTGTGCAGTACCGTCACCTCACGGTGGAGTTTGTCTGTCCTCACTTATGCGTTTAAAAGATGTGTCAGTCTAACACAATCACTTAACATTCTCTTTAGACAGAAGAAATATGTATTCCTGAAGACTGAGTCCTCAGTCTTGTATCAGATGGCAGCCATAAGATGAAATGAGACATTTTGGGTGCATACAGTTGGGCAGATGAGCCCTACTGTTTACTTCCAAAGGTGTTGCAATCAAGTGAGAGACATATCAGAGGCAACAGGAAATGATTAGGGAACAGGCCAAAGTCTCTGTCCTCAGAGAAGAAATTGGAAAGCATACGTTTGATTGCCTTGGGAAAGCCATTTATAGCAAGGGATGCAATTAAAGTGGAAGTCTTTTCCCCTTTGTCTCCAAAACCTGAGGCAATGAAGTTAAAACAGGGGAAAATTATTCAAAAAAAGATAATTTTTTTTTCACACAATGTCTGTTTAAACTAGAATTCTTTTTCAAAGGAAGCTATCTGAGTTAAAAAAAAAAATACTTCAAGATCATTTAGACAAATGTCTTCATAAACATTTTCTCCAGTTAATCTTAAAAACACCTCTGAAACTACTACTCTAGCTTCAGGTCTTGAACCAGTTTTGCACTACAGCAGAGTAGGGTGAGATGTAGCGAGAAGGGCAGATTTCTCTCCAAGTGCACCCTGCAATGTGGCCACTGCAAACAGAGGTGGCTGGTGGAGTCGTGGTGGGGATGCCATGACCAGACCAGAATCATTGCCTGCTGCTGTGCAACAGCAGCCTGCTCTGGTTTCGTTGCAGAGTTGCCAGGTAGAAGAGCTGTGGGAGATAGTGAGCAGGCTGTGCCTGTTAAGGGGGATGAACAAGGTCTTTGCAGAGGCCCTGCAGAGCCAAGAACCTGAGCCACATGTTGCAAGGAAGGAGGGACAACTAGAGACAAACCTAAGCTCGAGGGTCAAAGGTGGAAACTCCTGAGATGGGGGAGGCTGGAGGCTTGTTACTTCTGGCAACACACCTAAGCACCCTTGTCCACCTGTTGTTCAGCAGTTACAGAGCAAGTTCCCCACTTGGGAAGAGGTAGGAGAGATGACCTACCTTGTCATGAGGCATCAGAGCCAATTGAGCCTGAACTATTACAGGCTCCAGTGAAAGGACAGTAGTAGTTAGAAACCATCTCCTGACGAGAAAGAGGCATTCATCTGCCAACCTGCCTTGCTGCCTTAGGAGGTTTGCTGCTTGCCAGGAGCTCAGACATGATGTTGCAAATGGGCTGCCAAGGTGTGTCTGGCCTTGGACAATGAACCCTGCTGCTCATCCATGTGGGCACCAACAGTACAGCCAGGGGAGACCTTGAGAATATCAGGAGTGACTATACGGCTTTGAGGGCAAGGGCAAAGGGCCTGGGGGTCCAGCTGGGGTTACTTGAATCCTGCTGGTGAGGGGGAAAGGCTCAGGTTGGAGTGGACACATCTAGTGAGGCAGCCCCTGTGGCTGTGTGGCTGATGTAGCTGGCAGGGCTTTGGTCTCTCTGGGCATGGGGCACTCTTTGAGGAACAAGGATTACTGAGTAAGAATGGGATTTATTGGAGAAAGCAGGATGAGGATGTCTTTGACAACAGGCTTCATGACCTTGAGGAGGGGTTTAAACTATGCTTGTTTGGGTAGGGGGTTCATTCTTCGAAGAGAAGGTGGGGAGGACAGTGAAAAGTATCTGAGGGACAACATGATGGAAGAGGTTCTTATGCTCACCTTGTGAAAGCAAGATAACCGGGTGCTCATTTCAAGTGCCCGTGCCTGAATGCAGGCAGCAGGGAACACATAGGCGACACTGAGCTTGGACCTCATGTGTTGCTACACACATCCTTGTGTGGGATGGCTCTCAGGATGGGAGTGCCACAGGGGATGGACACAGGCTCTTCAGGAAGGACAGGCTGGGAAGGTGAGGAGCACAAGCAGCGCTCTGTGCAAAGCAGTGCCTGGAACGTGCAGACAGTTGGCATTGGATGGGGCAAGCTGGCCCAGAGCTTGAGTTCAGGAGCAGAGGACAGCTTAGCAGAGGTTGTGTGTTGGTGCATGTCTGCTACACACTGGCTGGTCAAGAAGTGAAAGCAGAGGAAGCCTTCTTTAGACAGCTGGAGGAAGCCTCAAAATTGTAGGCCTTAGTACTCTTGGGGGACTTCAGCCAATCCAACATCAACTAGAAGGGCAATAGGGCTGAGCGCAAGCAATGCAGGATATTTTTGGAGTGTGCTGAAGACAATTTCTTAATGCAGTGATCAATGAGCTGATGAGAGGTGATATTCTGCTGAAGCTATGGCTCAAAAGCAATGAAGAACTGGTTGAAGGTATAAAGTTTGACAGGAGCCTTGGCTACAGTGATTATGAAATGCTGGAGTTCAAAACACAGAGAGAATTGGGAAAGACAATTACGTGGAATCACAGCCTCATACTTCAGGAGAGCAGATTTTAGCTTGTTTATAGATCTTTGCAGGATCCAATGGGCAGCTAGCGTGAAGGGTAAAGGCACAGGAAGTTGTTGATCTTTGTGGACCCTTTGACACCCTCCTCAAAGCTCCAGAATGGTTGATTATGGTATGCAGAAAGTCAAACAAGCATGGGAGAAGGCCAGCGTGGGTCAACAGGTACCTCAGGACAGAGCTCAAATGCAAAAAAGATGTCTATAGAAGTTGGAAGCAGGGATGGGCTGCCCTGGAAGAGTATAGAGGCATTGCCTGGGCATGCAGGGATGGAGATAGGAAAGCCTCCTAATCATGGCAATCAGGGGAGGTACCTGATGACTGGAAAAAGGCAAACATCACACCCAGCATTAAGAAGGATAAGGAGGATCCAGGGAACTATGGACCAATCAGCCTAACATAAGTCCTTGGGAAGGTGAAGAAACAAATCATTTTGGAAATCTTTTCTAAGCACACACAGAAAAAAAAAAAAAAAAAAAGACAAGATGGCGATTGGGAACAGCCAGACCAAATTTTACCCCTTTACACCCTTTAAGACCCTTTATATGCTTTTACTGCCTTTAACAAGGATGAATAGTGCCTGACCAACCTGATTGACTTCTATAATGAGGTGACTGGCTCAACGGATGAAGGGATGTTGTTTACCTTGTCTTTAGAAAGGTCTTTGGCATGGTCTCCTATAGTGTCCTTAGAGCCAAACTGGTGAGATATGGACTGCATAAGTGGATGATGAAGTGTGTGGAAAATTGACTGGACCTTTGGGCTCAAAAGGTGGCAAGCAGTGGCACAAAGTCAAATTATCAACCAGCTACCTCTGCATTTTCCTCAGGGACTGATAGTGGGACCAGTAGAGGACTATCAGGATGGTCACGGGATGGAGCTTATGACATCTGAGGAGAGGCTGGGGAAGCTGCATCTGTTCAGCTTTTAAGAAGAGACAGCTTTGAGGGTATCTTATTGCAGTCTACAGATACCTGATCAGGGAGTGTAGAGAAGATGGAACTGGATTCTTCTCAGGGGTGAACAGTAGAATGCTGAGAGGCAGCAAAGCCAGAAGGTTGGAAGTTCCAAATCAATATTTAAAAAAAAATTGTCATGAGGGTGGTCAAACGCTGGCACAGGTTTCCCTGAAAGGATGTGAGATCTTCATCCCTGGAAGCACTCAAAACTCATCTGGAGAAGTATCTGAGCAACTAGTTCTAACTGGTATGATTCTGAGCAGGACATTGAACTAGAAGGCTTCCAGAGGTTCCTTCAAACGTGCATGAACCCATTATTCTGTGATTTTTTGCAATTTCTTCTGACACATTATGGTTAGCTATGGCTTGATATCTGGATTCAGAGTTAATTCAGGGAAGTCCTATAGCCTCTGCTATGCAAGAGGTCAGTCTTAATATCTTCAGTGGTTCATTCTGCCTTATTTTTCATTGTTTCAGATGGAGCTTGGATATGATATGTTATGGCAATTCATGGATTAATTAACAGTTACCCATAGCAGTACTGGCATGTCTTAATTTGAATTGCCCTTAGAAACGTGAACTGATATTACTGTTTTGTAATGCATACAAAATAGTAGTATATCATTGTATTCAAAATGAATTATTAAAAATTACTGTTTTAGGTAATCATTGCTATGTTACATTTATATTAAAATTTTTCATTTTAAGTGCTTATAAACCTTTAAAACCTCTTCAGTAAATAAGGGCCACTGGATACCTTCATGGCATAGACTTAGATTGCAGTGGAGGAGGTGCATTGTTGCAGGCTGTTTTTTATCTCCCCTCATGGCAGAAGCTATGCTTCTTTGAGAGATGATGTGTGTTATGCTGCTAGAAGAAGGTTTAGCTATTTTGTCTTCATCAAGTCTTGCTGTTGGATGCAGAAAAGAGATGGAAATGTTTTCCTGCCCACTCTCTCTTTCATAGGCAATGCATAGTCAGTAGCGGAAGAAGTAGAACAAAAAACTGCCTGTGTAGGTAGATGTAGGCAGGTGTCATTTTTCTTCTCTCCCTTTTATTTAGTCATGGCAAGATGGCCATAGTTACAGAATTACAGCTATAGCAAAATTACATTCACCAGCGGTGAAATATGATAAACTAAGAAGGTGAGCACAGTGGCTTTTTAACCGTGTACGGTGACATGCTGTAATAATTCTGATCAGAAATGGAGAAACTTTGTGACTCCTTAGGTTGGTTTTTATATTAACTATGGGCACATTGCACAGAGCTCTGTTTATGACCAGTGTTTTGATCTGAAATCCAACTTTTTGTTTTAATTTCTAATATTTGTACTTAATTTTTACTTAATTTCTAATATTTGGTAGGATATGCCAGTGAAAGGTGTATGACTGCATAGGATTGTATAAAGTTGTCTGACAATAGCTAGGCAGATGCTTCAGTTTACAGAGGAGAGTTAACAGTACGTGGGCTATTCTTATTTCATTCAGCATTATGAGCGAAGGGAGGTGTATTGATGAAATAAGTTCAGGACTTGGAGGTTGCTTGTATGGTCAAATCTTGAGGTATTCAAAAGGGTTTTTCCCTGAGTAAGAAGTGCAACACCTGCGTGTCAGGAATGAGAAAGGCAAAGACAATCCATGTAGAACTGCTTAAGTGTCATGAAGCTGTGAACGTTCCTGAGAAGAGAAAAGGCTGGTTTCCTTCCTCTCCACTATTGTACCAGGTATTGCTGCCATCCGTATGCTTGCTGTAAAAGCACTTTGAGGGACCCAGAAAGGAGATTTAACAGTCAAAAATATCCACCGTTCCCTATTTCATGTCAGAGGAGGTGCTGGTGGAGTACTTACGATCTGTGTGTAGGAGTGGGGCTGAAGGAAATGCAGTATGGAAATAGGAGATGGCAGCTGTCTTGTCCTCTTCACTTAAAGCCATTTTGCTTTGCCTGGTTGCTAGAGTGGGAAAATACATCTTTTCTATATGTGAAGAATGGATTTTTGTGCTTGCTGAGCACAGGAAAGCATTTTAGTCTCTGTGACAACATGCCGTGAAATATGTTTGTAGTCCATTAGGCCTAAAGACTTCAACACTTTCTATATACCACTAAGAAGGGGATGGGTTTTTGATATGTGATGGTTTCATTCATATGGTGCTTCCATTGTGTTTTGCAAAAGAACACATAACTTTTAATGCCTTTTAGCACAGCAAACTTAGCTCCTGCAGAGATGTGAAGTAATTATCTGATACAGAATTATCAAAGAAAAAAAAATCTCTTTCAAGATTTACATCTATTTTGAGCTTGTTTTTGTAAATCCATGCATTTCTACACATTTGAATTCAAAAGGGCAGACAAGTTCCTAGAATATTGTATTAAAAATAAATTTTTACAATTGCACAAACCTGGCCCTGGTATAGTCTTTTTCATTTCTGCCATCATCAAAACAGATGCCTCCTGCAAACTCACAGGCAACAGCAGGAAGAAAGGTCAGGTCCTGAACTGCTGAATCTGTACAGCAGTCAGCAAAATCTGAGACTTTTAAAGATGATGGCAGTTTGAATGAAAACACCTCACATGGTGGCTTTTCAAGAATGAAATAGCTCAAATTAAGGGGCAGTTCAACTGTCACTTTCCAAAACAATTAGATGTCTTTCCCAAAAGGTAGAGAAATACTAAATATCTCTAAAATGTGAGTGTCTGGTGCTGCTGCCTAGTCTGATCAAAATAACCCTGTGTGCCTTTGATACACAAAGAAGGATACTTAAAAGATACTTAAATCCAAGTTGGGTACCTTTGTCTGACCTCTGTCACCAGGACAAAATGTACAGGTGAAACACTTTAGATATGGTACAAGCCAGTCATTTTGAAAGAATGATGGTCTTCATCTTTTGATGAACTTGAGCTTCCTGATGATTTAAAAGATAACTGGAGAGTTACAGCTTGTCAGGAAAGTAAGCCAAAATAAATTATGTCTTTATAATGTTCTTTAATGCAAAATGCTCCAAGGAGCGTACAAAGTTTAAAAACGCAATGCCTTTTCCTGGAGATACTTTCATCACAAAATAATAGCATTTTCTTGCAGAGTATTGTAAATTATTTTAAAGTAATGAGATAATTGGTAGGTGATAGTTTGTGAGAGCTAATAGTGAAGTGGCTCCTTTATTATGCACAACTAGTCTTGTAAGCAGTATAAATTATGTCTCATTGTAAAATTCATTCTTATTTAAACGGTGAAGTAAAATACAAGGAATGAATAATATTTCGTATCTATTGCCATGATGGGCACCTGGCAGGTAGAGGCTGAGGAGGAGTAAAACTGTAGAAAAAAAGTGTATTGGAAGATATGTTAATTAAACTGTGCTATACTTCTCTAATCTTATGATTTTTTTTTTTATTATTCTTCTGTAGCCTCAGACTATTCGGCAAACTCTTCAAAGGACACTGAAATATTTTGAGCATCAAGTTATTGGGTAAGTGTTAATGTGAGGTAGTGAAAGGTGCATGATAGTGCTTTCCTTTATGCTTTCAAAGTTACAGCCTTGGCTGATGAGCTTTTTGATTTTTCTCACAAATTCTTAGGAAAGCTCTGGAGTAGCAGTACATCCTACAGATGTTAGTGATAAACTGCTCTTCAGTCCTGCTTCCATGCAATCCCATCACAGCATGACTGCTCCATTAACAGTGACGTTTCCTGTATAAGGAGAATAGAGAATCTTTTTGTAAAAGTACAGGATCTACTCCAATTTGCTTTTCATAGAGCCAGATGAGATTTCTGCAAAAATTATTTATGCTATGACCTGAGGCCCTGATCTTACAAAGTTCTATATGATTTGTCATATACACGCATGGTTACATACCATACTTGCAGTTTTTTGCAGAAGCAGGGCAGAAAAACACCTCCTAAGAGTTTAATAAGAAAATTAAGAGATGACTGAGGAGTGAAAAGAAGGTGATAGCAACTATCATCATGAAAACCTGCGGCATTCTCCCAGTGATTGAAATAATCTCCTTTCAACCTTTTCCTTACCTGCACAACTATTTTATTGTCACAGCTCACGTTTGTTAACAGATTCAGAATACAATAGCTGCACGTCTATAGCCATTAAATGGTGGTGCCATGTGACAAATGAAGAATGCTGTCCTCTGAATTTAATTACACAGATGTAAGGGAAATTCTTTTCAGGCTGCATTTAGGGTCTTTTCAGAATTTATGACATTGTTTTGAAGCTCGGTGCACTGGAGGAAATTGTCCTTGCCTATTTCTCAGTGTTTGGTTAAAATTCAAAGGGAGCCCCAGCTTGGTAGATGGCATTTACAATGTTAGCACGTCTGGCTGGCAACTGAGGGCAGTGAGGGAGCCAATATTGGCAGATAATTACGATGTCCACCACAGGACAGGCAAAGGGAGAAGCCTTCTGGCTGCTAATTTGCTCAGTTGCTAAAATAATTGCTTGAAGACCTATGTTAGGAGACTTTCGTGGGTGAGACAGTGCCTTGTGAAAAGCATGTGTGCAAAAACAATGCAGCTTCTAATTTATGGCCACATGTGGTTTAGATATCCGTATTTTAATGGGCAAAGATTAAGAACGGGACACTCCGGAAACCTGTAATTCCTGTGACTTACGATACACTTTGACTCAAGTTTTTGAATGTCAGTATAAGTTTAAGTAAAAGTCAGTCAGTGAAAGTCGAACCTGTCTCTAGCAGATGTCCTGTGTTTGTCCTGTCCGGTGACCTGTGCTGCCCACACGTGCTGTGGTGGGCTGACTTTCGCCGCTGCAGGCCCCACCCAGCTGCTCTCTCACTCCCCCTCCTCAACAGGACAGCGGAGGGAAATAAGATGAGAAAAGCTTGTGGGTTAAGATAAAGACAGCAAAATCCCTTACCAGTTACTGTCATGGGCAAAACAGACTCAGCTTGGGGAAAATTAAATTATTGCCAGTGATAATAAAGTAGGATGGTGAGAAGCAAAGACAAAACTAAACCACCTTTGCCCCTGCCCCTCCTTCTTCTTAGGCTCAGCTTCACTCCTTCACCCCCGACTCCCTTCCCTCCTCCCTCAGTGCAGGGAAATGGCGAATGGGGGTTGCGGTCAGCCCCCAACAGTTCTCTCAGCCACTCCTTCCTCCACACACTTTTGCTCTGCTCCAATGTGAGCTCTGCATGGCTACGGTTCATTCAGGGCATATCCATCTGCTCTAGCATGGTGTCCTCCACCGGCCGCAGGGGAGTATCTGCGCCGGTGCCTGGAGCACCTCCTTCCCCTCCTCCTTCACTGCCCCTGCTGTTCGTGTGGTTGTTTCTTACACTTTTTTGCCTCATCCCTCCATGTGTTTTTTATTTATTTATTTTATTTATATTTATTTCAACCGCCGTGTGGCATTTTGCCCTTTCTTAAATGTGTTTTCCCCAAGGCGCTACCAAGTGTGGCTGCTGTGCTAGGCCGTGCCCGGTGGCGGGGCCATTGAAGCCGGCTGGAACCGGCTGGAACC
>VXAL01000814.1:0-85211 GCA_013399475.1 Chauna torquata | reverse complement strand
GCAACTATCATCATGAAAACCTGCGGCATTCTCCCAGTGATTGAAATAATCTCCTTTCAACCTTTTCCTTACCTGCACAACTATTTTATTGTCACAGCTCACGTTTGTTAACAGATTCAGAATACAATAGCTGCACGTCTATAGCCATTAAATGGTGGTGCCATGTGACAAATGAAGAATGCTGTCCTCTGAATTTAATTACACAGATGTAAGGGAAATTCTTTTCAGGCTGCATTTAGGGTCTTTTCAGAATTTATGACATTGTTTTGAAGCTCGGTGCACTGGAGGAAATTGTCCTTGCCTATTTCTCAGTGTTTGGTTAAAATTCAAAGGGAGCCCCAGCTTGGTAGATGGCATTTACAATGTTAGCACGTCTGGCTGGCAACTGAGGGCAGTGAGGGAGCCAATATTGGCAGATAATTACGATGTCCACCACAGGACAGGCAAAGGGAGAAGCCTTCTGGCTGCTAATTTGCTCAGTTGCTAAAATAATTGCTTGAAGACCTATGTTAGGAGACTTTCGTGGGTGAGACAGTGCCTTGTGAAAAGCATGTGTGCAAAAACAATGCAGCTTCTAATTTATGGCCACATGTGGTTTAGATATCCGTATTTTAATGGGCAAAGATTAAGAACGGGACACTCCGGAAACCTGTAATTCCTGTGACTTACGATACACTTTGACTCAAGTTTTTGAATGTCAGTATAAGTTTAAGTAAAAGTCAGTCAGTGAAAGTCGAACCTGTCTCTAGCAGATGTCCTGTGTTTGTCCTGTCCGGTGACCTGTGCTGCCCACACGTGCTGTGGTGGGCTGACTTTCGCCGCTGCAGGCCCCACCCAGCTGCTCTCTCACTCCCCCTCCTCAACAGGACAGCGGAGGGAAATAAGATGAGAAAAGCTTGTGGGTTAAGATAAAGACAGCAAAATCCCTTACCAGTTACTGTCATGGGCAAAACAGACTCAGCTTGGGGAAAATTAAATTATTGCCAGTGATAATAAAGTAGGATGGTGAGAAGCAAAGACAAAACTAAACCACCTTTGCCCCTGCCCCTCCTTCTTCTTAGGCTCAGCTTCACTCCTTCACCCCCGACTCCCTTCCCTCCTCCCTCAGTGCAGGGAAATGGCGAATGGGGGTTGCGGTCAGCCCCCAACAGTTCTCTCAGCCACTCCTTCCTCCACACACTTTTGCTCTGCTCCAATGTGAGCTCTGCATGGCTACGGTTCATTCAGGGCATATCCATCTGCTCTAGCATGGTGTCCTCCACTGGCCGCAGGGGAGTATCTGCGCCGGTGCCTGGAGCACCTCCTTCCCCTCCTCCTTCACTGCCCCTGCTGTTCGTGTGGTTGTTTCTTACACTTTTTTGCCTCATCCCTCCATGTGTTTTTTATTTATTTATTTTATTTATATTTATTTCAACCGCCGTGTGGCATTTTGCCCTTTCTTAAATGTGTTTTCCCCAAGGCGCTACCAAGTGTGGCTGCTGTGCTAGGCCGTGCCCGGTGGCGGGGCCATTGAAGCCGGCTGGAACCGGCTGGAACCCTCTGAGACTGGCACAGAGCAACCCCGGCCTCTCCTCACAGAAGCCCCTGCAGCCCCACTGCAGTGATGCCTGATACAACATGAACGTTCATTAAATCTCCTGTCCCAGTCAAGAGCAGAGGTGAGGAATGGCCGTGGTGCCATTCCAGGAAGCCTGTGGTACTGGCTGTGGAGGTCTGGCTGCCTGGCTTGGTTGTGGCTTTGGGCTGTGGCTTTGAGCTCAGGCAGTGGGACAGGATGTGGCCTCCCTCCGAAGCAGGATAAGGGTTTGCGTCCTGCAACATGGCCTGGTGACATGAGGGGCCACTGACTGCTGAGTGGTTACTGTAGAATGGACCAGCAGCATTTACTTTGCTCCACACGGAGAACCAGTTTGTTGTTGGAGTAACTAGATGTGCAGCTCTGAAGCCTTTCTAGACTTTTCCACGGGTGCTGGCAAACCAGGCACTAGGGTTTTTTGGAGTTTACCCAGATGAGGAGTCCAGTCCTTAAAACTGTTAATGATTTATGAAGTATAGACAACCTATGAAAGCATAACAAAACTGTTAATAAAATAGTAATTAAAAAATCTTTTCTCTGTGCATTCAGCTGAATCAATTGTACATTTTGCCAAGTGCATTATCACTCTCCTGTAATATTTTCTTCATTTGTATTTCCTCCTCTGTCCTCATTTATCACCTGCATAAAGCTTTCTTTTAAACCTACTTTGAGCTTCTGTTCTGTTCCCTTAATTCTGTTTAATTAAGGAAAAACAATGTGGCAAATCTAAATCAAATAGAATAATTTAGATGTCAGCTGCTTTCTTGTTGGTCTGAGCACAGCTCTGTACCTTTCAGCAGTGTTGGGATTCTTTTTAATTTTTCTTCAACAGGCTATAACACAAATTTCATCTCTTAAGAAGATAATCCACAGAGAAAGCTAGGTTTTATACGTGCAGTGCTAACATAAGGTGACATGGAAGATTTCTTCTTATTAGTTACTCTCCATTGCCTCATAAACATCCTGCCTGGAGTTTGGTGTAAAACTTTGTTACAGCATCCCATCCCACTGGGAACGACATATGACAGATATGCCCGATACCCTTCCCTCATGCCTGAACCCTTTGGTACTATTTTTTTCTTCTGTATTTATTCTTATTGCAGATAATATTCCAGATTCTAGTATAATGCTTCAGATACCCAGGTTACTAATGCAGTGTCATCTGTTTAAGACTGTGTATGAAAGGGGCATGATGGAGAAGAAAAGAGGGAAGAGACAAGGGAGGCTAAAGGCATTTTTTACTACCATTTCTGAAAGATATTTGTCTATCTTGCATTTGTATAAGAAGATGCCATAACTTTTTTATTTTTTACTGCAGTTACAGGGATGCAGGGAAGAACTTTCACAATATATCAAACAGATGCTCCTATACAGACTGCTCTGGCAATGAAGAAACTGAAGATGTCTCAGGAATTCTCCAGTGTACAGCTAATGTACTTGGTATGTATTTTTTCAAGGGAATTTGTTTTTTTGAGTTGGAAGGTTTACTGACCAACAATGTTGTGTTACCAATAATGAATGAAGGCATTTTAGTTCCAGCAAGGAAATTTAGGATGTAGGCAGCTACACATCACTGCGCTGATATCATGTCTCCTTTTCTACACATATTTTGTGCCTTTGAGACAAGCTAGACTGATTTTTCAGTGGAGGTGCTTTGTGATATACCTGGGTTGATGTCAGTGATTAGGGAGGTTTCAAAGCAAATTTGCATCTGTGCAGGCCCGGGTCTTGGAATTATCTCAAATAGTGTTATAGGATATACAGATGCTCTTAGGGTCTATGGCCTGATGGACAGAGGGCCTGAGAAGCACAGAGCAGGATGTACCTGAGACATAAAACATTTTGGAAACTAACATTCACATTGAGGAATGCTTGCTGCAAGAAACTTCTAGAAATGTTGCATGTCAAGATGATGTCATCCATCACTGAAGTGCCACTGTCTTAAGAGGGCACACCAACAGTACACAGCAAACTCCTGAAAATTACCTGGGGAGCCTAAAGTGTCACAGGAGGTCACCTGTTCTGTGCTCCAGTCAGGTGTCAAGGCTTCATTTAACAGCACTGGTGAGCTGTATATAGGAGCTAATGAAACAAGTACTTTCAAATATTAGTGTCAAAATTAGATAGCTGGCTATTTGCATCCATTCATATTATTTACCCAGATTATTCTCTTTCCCAAGTTGTTAGCAGCTTTTATTGCTTTTCAGTCAGACCTGTATTGCTGATACAAATCTACCATGAAAGGAAAAAAAAAAAGAGATGCAGAGCTTGACATTGAGAACTTAATTTTTGATTAGGGTTGTTTTAACTGTTTCACTTCTATTAAACTAATCGTCTTCCTTGTTTTAGAGTAAACTTTACAGAGTGAGCTTTAACTGTTAGGCAGTTATCTGTATGTTAGAGGGATGTGTGAATAGGAAAAACAGTAACTCCTTTTAAAGGTAATTGTTTGAAAGCAGTGATTCCTGATATATTTGTGATAGTCATTTGCAGTGTAGCAAAGCTGATGTTACACAGCTCTACTTCCAGGACTACAGCAATTGACAATGACACTTTCATTAAGTTTTAAGACATGAAGTGGTCTCATATATGAATTGTACACAATTATGCCATCTACTAACAAGAAGGTAATACCAATCTTGGCCGTGGTGTTGGCTGATGTGAATTTATCAGGATTATGTGTGTTTGGGCTTAGTCCTGAGGTCAAGTAACTGCAGCTCACCCACTTGCAGCACAGTCGCTGAGCTGTTGTAGCTGTCTGTGCCCACTGCTATCTAGCGTCAGCTGCAGAGCAGTGTCACTTGCCATCCTCTGCTTTCATGGGAGTCTGCAAATAGGGAGCTGTTGCAGTTCTTTCTCTGCAGGCAAGGCCCTGAGGTTCTTGGTGGGCAGCAAGTGAGTCCTGACAGCGAGTCCAGCAGCAAGTCCTGGCAGCAACGATAGCAACAGCAGCCTAGGCTGTGTGAACAGGGACAGAAATACAGGTTGAGCTGAGTGGTTGCCCCCCTCTACTTAGCATGTTTTAGGCCGCATCTGGATTATTGAATCCAATGTTGGGAGCCCAAAACTGTAGAGAAGTTGATAAACTGAGGGAGTTCAGGTGAGGCCCTCGAGATGGTGAAGGCTGGCGCACCTACCCTGTGAGGAGAGGCTGGGGGAGCTGGGCTTGTTCAGCCTGGAGCAGAGATGGCTTTGGAAACCCCCAGAGCCTACAAGAAGGTTGTGGGGAGACAGAGCCAGGTCTTCACAGTGGTGCACAGTGGGACAGTGAAAAACAGTGGCCTAAATTGAAACAGGAGAGGATCAGACTGGGTAATTTCCCCTATGAGGACAGTCAGGGAGTGGCACAGGTTGACCAGAGGGGTTGTGCAGTCTCTGCCCTTGGAGATTTTTAACCCTACCTGGGTGAAGCCGTGAGCAACCTGGTCTGAACGACCTGGCAACTCCTGGGGTCTCTCCCAGCTTGAAAGCTTCTCTGATTCTAGCCCAGCACACAGCTAACAGGCAGCAGCTGGTGATACCATGAAGACATTTTTGATAGTTGAATACTGAGCTTTTATTCTGTACTTTTATATAGCACTCATAACACTCGGGGCTGTACTTCTTATAATGTCTAAACTCTATTTGCTCTTCCATTGGAGGCCTCAGTAAGCTGCTGAAATTAGAGTGGAAGGCACAAAAGATGGCATTTTGATTCATTATAGGTTTCCTCTGACCTGGTAATATGCAGGACAAACCTGCAGAATTTTTATGAGATTATGCAGCTAGAAAGTCTTTCTTCAACAGGAGGCACAGGACTGAAGTCTGACCTTCTGTGATAATTAAAGACGTGATATACCTTCCTTGTCAGGTGAATATGGTAAGGTCATACTCTACTTACGTTGCAGTCTGGACCACTGTGTCCTGCTGACAAAAAAAATCCTTCTGGAGGTATATGATTTGCATGTTTGTCTTTTCTATCTCAAACTGTTAAACAGCCTTGGTACACTCGGTGAAACAGCTAACATATACTAGTTGAGAGATGACTGTGATTTCCTGATGATCAAAGTGCTTTTTCCTTTGTCAAGTGCCTTATTCTTCATGATGCTAAGCACTGTCAGGGAGGTTCTGAGTGCCTTTAGCTGCTGCTCAAAGCCATGGAAAGAGGCTGTGCTTGGCACTTTCCATGTTTGGGTCTCTGACAGAATTAAGAACTCATTAAATTGTAAATATGTCCAGTGTTAGTTATAGTATATTTTTGTTTGCATTTTAAAATAATGGAATGCTAACTCTCAGAAACAAATGCTGTGAGTGATAAGGTAGGACTAATACAAAATAATGACTTTTCATAATATCATGTAAGTATTAATATTATTAATAAACCCCAACAAATTAGATATTCAGTACTCACTTCGCCATGAAACAAAGGGCATCTTCTAACAATAGTTATGAATACGTTTTTGTCTGCAGAGTCCTTTTAAATCAATATGTTAGTCCTGGTCCCTTAGCATAGTTGAGTGATATGTAGCCTGGTTTTTCAGTGGTATCTTCACAGTCCATGTGTGTCAGACAGATCAGACTGTTGGGATCACAGTGCAGGGGTAGCAACTAGATGTTACTGTCTTGGGGAATTATTAAAATGGATTTTGTTGAAAATAAGTTTGTAGAGATTTACTCTTGGAAAATCTCGCCTTTTAAAGACAAAATTTGAGTTCATAGAAAAAAAAAATTCTATCTGAGGAAAGCACTAACATAATTTAAAAGCAGTACTTCTTTCCTTCTCCCTTACCTGGGACAAGAACATAAGGGAAAGAGCAGTAAAACCAACTTCTTCATTTTAACTGTTTGCTCCTATCACCACAGGTAAATACTTAATGGAGGCTGCATAATTAATTCTCACATGTGCAGTTATTTTTCTGGCTGAATAAGGATTAGTAAGAGACTTTTCGCTGTAAGAAGGATGTAACCACGGGAATGTGTACCTGGAGCAATTGTCATTCCTGAGACAGGAGACAAGAATGAATCTGACTGTGATAAAGACTAGAGAATTTGTTGAACCAAATCTGGCTCTCACTTTATTTATATGAGTGGTAACAGGGATCTGCTGTCTAGGTCTGCAAGGAAGTGTTTTCTTAAAGGTGCTTGGCAGCAACCTCCTGATCTATTACCTTAGATAATGTCAGTATGAATCTTCTCTCCTGACCCTCTAACTGTCTGTAAAATAGTCATTTAGCATTCCTTATTCATCGGAAGACAGCAAATGCTGAGGTCACTAATAAACCTGGAAGACAGTGAGCAGGTGCTGCGCACCGTGGTCCTGGTGCTTACACTGCTCACAGCACAATACTGACTGCAAGCTGTGCACTCAGCTCGATGCAAGTGATTTATCATGTATGAATGCTGGAATTTTCCTGCTGTCAAGTCATCACTAAAGCGTTAAACCATCTTCGTGCAGTGGAAGGGCCTGATTCTTCTCGTCTCCTTGGTAAGTTATTCCTGCAACAAGTCTAGACATCGACAGAGGTCTTCCTGCTTTAATCTACTGTAATTAAGGGAGCCATGTCCATCATGCTTAAATACTATAAACCGTGTTTGATAGCAGATCAATGGCGCAGCTTTCCTTTGTGATGACAGCTTCTGTGGCTGGAATATTTAACTTTGTATCCTTTTCAAAATAGTCCAGACAGCTTTATGATGGGCTCCGCTTTCTTTAATTGATGCATGTGTACTTTTTACATTGTCCTTCATAAGCATATCATCCAAAGGAAAAACAAATCATGTATTGGAGGCTGGGCAAAAAGAGAAGAGAAATCCTAGCCTTTAAAGGGGGTCTTTATAAAGTTTCTAGATTGAAATAAAGTATTTCAAAGAATAAGGGCTGGTATATTTTATCCTGTTGACTCAGATACTGCTTTTAGCTGGCTAGCTAAACTCTGTTCAGAGCAGATTTGTGCTGTTATACTGAATGTATTTTAGAAATAATGATAAGAAAAAGACTCCTATGATGAAGTATGTTATCTGGCTGACTACTGCATTTCTATATTAAGTGACTATAAATTTACTCTGAGGTACGTTAGAGAGAAAGAGTGTATCCAGAGAGATTTCTTGTTTGACCTTAGGCAAGGATTTTATTCTTTCTGTGCCTCAATTTCCCATCTGTACAGTGGAGATAACAATTTCTTTTTAATCCTTTAAACCATATGTCAGTGGTGGTTAGATTTTAAAGTTCTCAAACCAAGATACTATGTGCATACTATGTGCATTCAGCATTTTGAGCAATGATGGCCAAATCTTGTTTGGGACTGCTTTTATCCCCATAATTTAAAATAATTTTATTTCAAGTAAGATTAGATGTGTATTTGGACTTATTGCAGCTAGTCAGAGTACAGCAGAGGACTTCCATGTAGTTGCAAGTTTAAACTTTGGAAACAGGAAAATAAGAATGAAAATGTTTTTTAGTAGTTAGGCTGTAAATCCTACTTCGGAATTTATGTAGGGAATTTGTTGGAAATGTTGGAATATAAAGTCTTCCTGACCTGTTTTCTGCTTATCTATTGGACAGATATTCCAAGCAGGTATGTGCTACAGTGCTTTATGAAGCAAGAGAAAAATGCCCAGGTTTCATTTTTAATCCCCATTGTGTAGTTCTGGTATATCATAGTGTTTTCGAGCATCCCAAATGCACAGACTAGGTACAAATTGTACAGCCTTCACTTCATGTCCCCGAAACACTTTACAAACACTGCACACAATTAATATAGTCTCCATGGACATGAACTCCACTTGTATTTCAAGCCTTCCCAAAAGGAAAGGGAGTTTCATGAAGGGAGTTACCTGTTTTCCTTTAAATACCATCAGTATTTCCTTTGGAGCCTCTTTGCAGTTTGCTAAGGAACTGTATAATCTGTCATAACTTTTGATATTAAAGCTAATGAAAAGCAACCTAAATGCATAAATATCTATAAAAAAAATTTGCTATCTTGTGCAAAATTTACAAAGCGGAAGTAGATGTACATACCCAGTCTTTCATGACATGGAAGAAAAGTTGTCTTTGAAAGTCTGTTTGCATATTAGACTACGGTATCTACATTGTATGTACTGCAGCACTGTGATATATATACTGCATAATTAACACTTTTGCAACACCTTGTGCACACAGCCTGAAGTAAAAAATGCACTTGTATCAGATAGTTTTTGTCAAGGAGGCCTGGAGAAATAATTGCACCTATCCACCTTTCCATCACTTAAGATATAGAAAAACATTGTCTTCCATTTTTTTTTATTCAATGTATTAATTTATGCAAAAAAATTCTAGTTCATCTGTTTTAAAAATTTAGCTTCTAAAATCTTACAACAATAACCTCATTTTCCTTAAAAAAATGCGCAGCATACATCAATGGTGGCTAAGTCAGCTCCACATGTGGACTTAAATGTATGGCAAAAAGTTTTCCCGTTAGACATTTTTAACTTACAGATTAATAATAATGCTCATCCTCTTGTTTTTGCTTCTGAGAGTAGTGCAAGGACTTTGCTCCTTTGTCATTTCTAAGTGAATATCTTTTGGGGCATCTTTCATTTGGAGGATGACATGCCATGAGGTGAGGATTCATGGATGTCCCAATGAGATGATATATGGAATCCCACCTCAGAGCCCAGTCCTGTCAGGGAGATACATCACATTCCTAGATGCAGCCTCCCTGAGACACTGAGGAGGAGGTAGAATCCGTTGTTGGTGCAGGGGTTTAGAGAACTCTTGGTCTGGGTGAAATTTGCTTTTCCACCGCCAAAGAAGATTCATGCTGTAGGCTGCTTTATAAAGAGTGAATCACTTCATCCCTAAATATAACTGGCAGGGCTGTTCCTTGATTTAGTGCAAAAGACATAATTCTGTAAGACTCTTTTGTTCTTTGTACATTTGTCAAAATTGAAGATCTGTGTTTTCTTTCTGAAACTAAGAAAATCTCAGCTTTTACCCATATTTTCTAGTTAAAGAGAAATAAATTTGGGATCTTTCTGGTAACTATTTAATTAAAATGGCACATCACTGCTGCGAAATGCTACATTTGAGGAGATAGGAAATACATTGAAAAGGAGATGCCAGGACAGATCTCAGCCTACAGTGAGATTAGACCAGTTGATGTAATTGGAAAAGATCATAGAATCATAGAATCACAGAATCATAGAATCATAGAATGGCTTGGGTTGGAAGGGACCTTAAAGCTCATCTAGTTCCAACCCCCCCCCGCCGTGGGCTGGGATGCCACCCACTAGATCAGGTTGCTCAAAGCCCCATCCAGCCTGGCCTTGAACACCTCCAGGGATGGGGCATCCACAACTTCCCTGGGCAGTCTGTGCCAGTGCCTCACCTCCCTCTGAGTGAAGAATTTCTTCCTAACATCCAATCTAAGCCTCCTCTCTTTTAGTTTAAAACCATTCCCCTTTGTCCTATTGTCCTATCACTATCTGCCTTTGTGAAGAGTCCCTCTCCATCATTTTATAAGCCCCCTTCAAGTACTGAAAGGCTGCAATGAGGTCTCCCTGGAGCCTTCTCTTCTCCAGGCTGAACAACCTCATCTCTCTCAGCCTTTCTTCATAGGAGAGGTGCTCCAGCCCTCTGATCATCTTCGTGGCCCACCTCTGGACCTGCTCCAACAGGTCCACGTCTTCCTTGTGCTGGGGGCCCCAGACCTGGATGCAGCACTCCAAGTGGGGCCTCACAAGGGCAGAGCAGAGGGGGACAATCACCGCCCTCCACCTGCTGGCCTCACCTCTGTTGATGCAGCCCAGGATGCAGCTGGCCATCTGGTCTGTGAGCGCACACTGCTGGCGTATGTCGAGCTTCTTGTCCACCAGAACCCCCAAGTCTTTCTCCACAGGGCTGCTCTCCATGAGTTCTTCTCCCAGTCTGTACTCATGTCTGGGACTGCAAGATGTTCAAAGGCTTGGCACACTGACTGCTGAGCAGGTACCTGAAAACTGTAAATGCTTATATATTTAAGGTACATAAATTAGTATCACTTTCCATTTCCTCAGCTAAGAAATGCAGATAGATAGCTATTAGGATGCAACTAATTTAGGATACACAGCCTGATTTATAATTAAAGTTGTTGGTTTACAAATGGTGTAAAAATAAATGTTACATGGCCCAGAGGAGTGGCAATACTAATGGATTTTAATAGTACTTGGAATTTCATCCTTGGGGGTCTAAGCTGTACACATAGGGCTGCTATTATTTAGCAGATGTTACGTCGCACTGGTAATACAAAAGCAGTCTAAACAAAAACCACATAATACATGTGATTTCAAAACTGAGATGAATACATCTAAATTAGGAAAGGACAAATGTTTGTACCAAATGGCCTTAGACTTCCCACTCTTCTCAAATCAAAACTATTTCATGTTAGCAGATGAACTATCAGTAGATAGTGAGCAGTTTGAAGTTATGATGTACATTAACATCTTGTAGAAGTCTATTTATAAAGTAGAAGACATTTTGGGCATGATTCATTGACTAACCGTAGGAGTTTGCCGTTATTTTAGCTGCTGTGGGGTATCTAGTGTGGCCTCTGTCAAACCTGCAAAAACGTGTAGGTCTTCCTTAAATCCCATATCCTGGCAGATGTAACTATCTATTAGTCCTTTTGTAGATGTCTTGGGTGCCTTATGAAGTCTCAAGTAGCACTGGATTTATGTATTTAATCAGCTGAATTGAGCCCTTCATGTATGTGAGGAACTCCGAAAGGTGACTTTTGCATTTCATTTTTAGATTTCGTTAGAATTTTACTCTTTCCAAGAAATGAAGTTCTGCTCCCAATGTGGATTCAAAGACATATACGTTTAAAGCAAAAACAAATTTAAAACTCTGTTTTTACTGCTGTTTGAGCTCTAGAGTTAACATGAAACAAACCAGTTCTGCCTTATTTTTAGGAATCATCAACTTACCGATTGCAATTTTTGTTTGATAAGCCCTGTGCAAATCGAAGTAGTGAGGTTTCCAGGGTGTGATGGGGGGCATCAAATGATGATTGTCTTGCTTTAGAGAGCTTGGTTCTGCCTGCAGAATTGGCTGCTACTGAAAGTGCTATGGGGAGGGGAGGTGCGGGGGAGCAACATTACCTGTTCTTTTTAGCAGAGCTGAGCTTCTTGTGTCAGTAGTTTGGAGCAGAATCTTTTACATGTAGCCTGAGCACAGGTGATCAGGTTGTCACTGAGAGGTGGTAATTACAATGATATTTCTAAGCATCATTTGTCAGAGGAGAACATGACTTTAACAAAGAAAGAAAATGCCTCATTAAAAAATGGATATAACAAGTTTTATAGGTGAACAAGTGTGAGGAATATTTTTCCACAATAATTCTCATTTTTATTTTATGAAGTGTTGTAAGATATGTGGGCTCTGTATGGTGCTGCAAGAGAAGTGTAGTACAAATTTTATAGTTGTGTCAAAGCCATATGTAAAGTCATAAGATGATGTTATTGTGTTTATATTAAAGCACTAAAATGTTAATATGAAAAATACTGCCTAGGTTCCCAGGATGATATAAATTCATCATGATAATCAAGTAAGATCAAAGTTGTTTCTACAGTAATTAGATACTGGTACTAGGCTCACTTACAAGCCAAATGATCCATCTAATGTACCTTCAGCATTAGCCTGTACACATCAAAGCATTTTTTATTGAGAAAATAAATGTTGCTTTCCCTACTGTCTTTAAATTATGCTTTGGAATCCTAAACTGCCACCTGGCTTTCTGTCCAAAAGATTGTTTAAAGCAAAGATCACATTCATGCCAAAAATCTGCTAATCCAAAAACATTCAAGTGTTTTTTTTTCTATAATTGAAGGTGGCAGATTCTGCTTTTGTCCACAGTGTGAGTTCTGGACTTGCATGTTGAATTGTCCTGTCCCCTTAATATTTGACATTTATATATTCTTAATAGGTATCCCAGAAAAATTGTATTTTTCTATGCCAAAGGTATCAGATGCTGACCAATTCACAACCATTGTCTCCATGACTTACATTAAGGAATAGTTGGATGGCTTGTAACTGCTTCTGTATGGACTGCAATGGAATGGATTAGTTTGACATTTTTATCACAACATTCATCTTCTATTTGTTTCTGAAGAGACTATGACTTGTGATTTCCTTTATGGGAACAGATTTCCAGCTACTTTCTCCAGATACTAATGTATAAATTGCTTAGGAATACTGTATTGTTTCCTTGGCATTTTGTAGTGAGTTCACAGTTTACAGGAACTACTGAAAAGAAAATGAAGAAGGACCTTTTACTAGCATGGTACTCCAGGATGAAGTCATCTATTTTTGCTCCAGTACAGTGGAATACTTAATTTGTACTTTGGTGCTAGGCCTAAAGACTTTGGTCATTTTGGATCTGGCTCACAAGTATAGGATCTTTTCTCCAAATCTCTTTGAGGCATATTTTCAAAGAATAATAAGAGACCTTTAGAACTTTTGTCATAGGTCTAAAATAGTTTGTAATATGGGTCCATAACAGTGTCAAAGCAGTTGCTTTGCCTTTTAATTTCCTTCTAAAAAGTGTATATTTAATTTCTCTCCATTATGGGCTAGAATAAAAATGGCATTTTAAGAAAACGTAACAAAAAGAAACTGTTAAGGAAAAAACTTTAGCAGAGTTCAGAAATATGATTTGTCCTCTTGTAGAAGTGGATTAAGTGGTAGGAACACGGTAGATCACTTCCAAGAGGAAAGTAAATTAAGACTGAAGAATTCTTAGAATTTCATTGAGTATATTAGTAGAAGGTTGGTAAATAGCAGAAGCTCAGCATAAGACCAAATGGCTTCATTTGGGCAACAGAAGAGAGTATTGGGATGAATTTTAGTTTATTTTGTGTCACTGCTGTTTAGTCAAGTTCTTGGTGAAACTAAGGAAGACTTCTGCCTACTTAATGATTGCAGGCTAGTGCCCATTAGGAACACTGCTGGACAATATTTCTGAGCAGCTGCATAGCATTCTCATGCACTCTGACATTTTCTTTCCTTGTGATGATGATCATTTCTATCTTTTCTTGAAAGCTAAATCTATCCAGTAAGTACAGAGAAAGAGGTGAGGGAGAAACTCCACAGAAGATATTCAAAAGATTGGGATCATTTATATGGAAGTAAATAAACGCGTCGTTATGATGAAAGATATATAGAGTTAGCATTTTATGTAAGGTGTGTGCTTCTGTTCATCATTTGTTTCAATAGGAGAGGCAGGATTAAGTCAGTGAAAATACAGATAAAGTATTTAGTGCAACTTCATACAAGTATATTAGGGAAACCAGGAGCAAATACAGAAAAAAACTAGTTTATGTTTGCTTGTATAATAGGAATTTAAATAAGGATTTTGATTTAAAGAAAAGTAATAGTGCTTCAGGCAAAAATTGGCCTCTTATTGGTGAGGCTTAGGAAGAGACTTTCCCAATAGGTAGGTTATACTTGTTTGTTTTAGAAGGTGGTTTGACTTTAATTTTCTCAGTATTTCATAGTGTCTATTATTAGAGATAAAATTCCCGGTTAAGACAGACCAGCAGTTTTGTCTGGCTTGGGCATATCCATTTTTCTATTCTAAGCTAATCTAATTTTCTGCTGGTACTGTGTGTAATTCAATTCAGAGCTAAAATGGTTTTAAAAGTAGTGGCACATCCTCAAGCCAGGTCATTGACCTGAATTTCACAGGATAATTCATGTTGCTTGGAGTCAGTATGTTACATCCAGATTGAAGAGCCAGTCCTCCAGGGCAGACAACAAGACCAATCTAAGACAATCAACAAAATCTTAGGCCAAATACTAAGATACAGCTCCCTTCAATGATAGTAACACAAGGCTTACATACATAGCAGTAAAGTACAGAATATCAAGTGATCAGTTCTGCATACTCATTTTCAGTCAGTGGTGCCAGGGCAAATTACTGTTTTACTGTAATGTTATAATATGCTTGGAAGACAACTCCACCTGTGCTGTCACTCTGGAATGTTGCATAGCTGCATTCCCATACTTTCAGGGCCTCTGCAGCCTCACAGCCTTGGGTGCCCCTGCTAAAGTCTTGTGGTTGCTCAATTCTACACACATACTTCTAAAGCTATTCACAGTTCAGTCTACAGAACAGTAAGATTTAACAGTATGTGTATGTGTTTGTGTATACATATCAATATGATAATTTCTTAACTCCTTGTTGTTAATATCCAGTGATGACAATGTTATTGGTATGGGTTAGAATTTAAGTCTTTTTGGGTTATAGTGAGTATTTTTAAGGAAGATGTTAAAATACTATGTTATGCAGACATAGTGATAATGAGTCAGGAATTGGCACACTGTCATCTGAGTCAGGATATTAGGGGGCATTGTGTACCAGAGGTACTTTCTTTTGGCTTAGCTGCAGATTTGACCATCTGTGGTCATAAAAGATCCTGGGAATATTATTGTAATAACCTAGTTTAGTGACCAAATTTGATTATGAGTAATGGCATTCAGATGAACTTTCCCAAATTATTGCTATTACTACTCTTATAAAATATGCTTTGTCATGCTGTCATGTTGTCCTGTTTATATACGCAATTTTATGAATTTTAATCTGCTATTAATCATCTTGAAGGTCCAAACAAAACTGTCATTGCAGATTGTTTACAAAGCCGTGGAACGCTCAATCCCTCGTAAATATTGATCATTATAACTATGCCTATGTGCCTAGACAGTTCAGACACTGCCTTGAGATGATCAAAAGTTATAGTCTGCAAACAGATGAATGACTTCTGTCCCTGTCATACCTCTTGGACATGAAAGTCACTCATCACACTGTTACTCCAAATTTTAAAGTCTACAAGCAATCTAAATAGTGAGACGTTTGGTGAGCCACTGGGATCTTATCTATGTCATAAAGAATGCTGAATAGATATTACAATAAAGGGCCTGTTGTGCCCTTAGGAAATAAATAACTGCTCTTCATTTCTGTTAGAATTCAGGATCAATTTTAAGGCGTTTGACTGGTTCACTAAAATTTAATAGATTTAATTACTTTAGATTTATAAATAGATTTAATAGATTTTAATACACTGGAGGAATTATGTTATTATCTCTTGCTGGATATTTGTAATTCACATACAGTTGATTCATACTTCTTTTTCTTCTGTCACAACTTAGTACAATACAAACATACCTGATGAATTATGTAACTCTGCTATGTGATATAGGGTTTATATCAGATGAGTCTTAACAGAGTATATCCTCGCTAAAATAAGACAGAGGAAGATATTTGGTAACCATCTCAAAATTATTTTTTTTCTAGTTCATCTTTAAAAAGGTAAATAACAAACTGGAGTAGCGTTTGATACACATTTATATCCAGATACTTCAATTACAGATATTTTCCCCCCAGCTTGTGCAATACCAGCCGTATCACCTCTGTAAATCAAAACCTTTTGAATTTCTCTGATGGAGACTTGAAGTGACACTGAGAGCTATCACAGACCTGTCCCATCTAATAGCAGTTTAGAAAGCTGTAAGGGGCAGGGATTTTTTGGAAGATGGATGAGTGTAGAAGCCTAAAATAGAAAGGCTCTGCTCTCCTTTTCAGGCAACAAAAAGAAGTAATTATTCCTTTGTATCTTCTGGCAGCACCTAGTACCTATAACAAGAAAAATATTTTGTCTGCAGAAAACAAAACAAAACAAAATAAAACAACAAAAAACCCAGCTACTAAAGTGTGCTCTAACTGTACGGCTTTACGCTGCTTATTGAAAGCCAAAGGCCTGACTTGGACCTGTACATTGAAAGCCAAAGGCCTGAGTCCCAGTAATTTATTATTCAACCTGGTAAGAGCTAGATCTCTTTCAGAGGCAGTGAACAAAAAGGCTGTAAAAGCAGAGGCCTAATCCGCGTCTTTGTCAGCAGTGGCAGGCATACACCCTTGGCTGGGTGCATTCACACAGTAGTCCGCATGTGACATACAAAAGTTAGGGAAATTATAATGTATTCTGGCTTCCAGCAGGGAAGAGGAGACAGGCAAGTGTAAACCCCACAAATAGCTGGCTGGGACAGGGAGCTGAAAGCATGAGGAATTAAAATGGCAGGCAAAAATGGCTGCTAGAATGAAGCAGTGTGTTTCAGGCATCCAAGGGTTATTCCTAGCCACCACAGAAAAGTGGGTAGCTATCCAGTGAAAAAGCCACTCTAAAAGATTTGGAAAAATACTGGACAAAATTGACAACAAAGGGAAGATGCAACACGGTAGCAATACTATGCTGTTGACATGAGTGTCTCATTGTTCTATAGGTTTGAAGTTTGAGGAAATGCAAGAAAAATTTGGGGAGGAATTCTTCAATATCTGCTTTGATGAGAATGAAAGAGTTCTTCGAGCTGTAGGCGGGACCCTTCAAGACTTCTTCAATGGCTTTGATGCTTTGCTGGAGCACATTAGAACTTCATTTGGAAGACAGGCCACCCTGGAATCCCCTTCTTTCCTATGCAAAGAGCTCCCTGAAGGCAATCTCATGCTTCATTACTTTCACCCACATCAGATTGTGGGGTTTGCAATGATGGGAATGATAAAGGCAGCAGCAAAGAAGATTTACCACTTGGAAGTGGAAGTAGAACAGGTCATTAATGATAAGCTGTGTTCAGAGGGGACGAACCCAGGTAACTGCAGCTGTCTGACTTTCCTTATCAAAGAACGTGAAAATGCAAATATCACAAAAGCACTTCCACCAGGAACTTCCCAGTCCCCCTTAGACCTGAGGATTAGTATCAGCACCTTCTGCAGAGCATTCCCCTTTCACCTGATGTTTGATCCAAACATGCTTGTTTTTCAACTTGGAGAAGGTCTAAGGAAGCAGCTCAGATGTGACACTCACAAAACTCTGAAATTCCAAGACTGCTTTGACATAGTTTCTCCTAAGATCAGTGCCACATTTGAACGAGTCCTCCTGAGATTATCTACTCCCTTTGTCATTCGGACCAAACTTGAGGATTCTGGCTCAGAAAAAAAAGACAAGGTAAGAACATTAATTTGGAAGGGCATGTGTGTGTGTATGTGTGCGATGGGAGAGGATTATTTGTTCGGAGAGATATAGCTCAAGTCCTGTGTACTCCGGAAAGCTCACTTACACCTTCCAAACAGGGTTAAGTGGTATTCCCCAGCCAAGTAAGTGTTTTCCTAAATTGTTTATGAGCTTTGCCTGTGATGTTGTATCAAATCATGATATTGCCATTCAGAAAATTCTGTTTTGTGGAGTTGCATAGTACAGTTTAAATCAAAAGGGTGAGGAATTTTACAAAATGCCCATATCTAATCCTTAATTTCGCTCCAGCTATATTATGATAACAATAACAGTTATTAAGCCATTTACTGGGGAACAGCTTTCAATATGTTTTCTGAAAGACTCTAGCTGCAGGGTTCACACTGTTACTTTATTATATCCTGCTTCCCTGTTCGGAAATGCTGCTTTTTTCTGCATTTCTTCTTATCTCTCACCCTGCTCTCAAAGGAACCAGAGCTGTAAATGGTACCAAGCATCACTTACGCCAGTTTTAATGCTTTCCAGTCATTTATATAAGTACTTGTCCTCCTACTCTGCCTCTTCCCTCAATGTTTTAGAAGAGAGTTACCTTTACTAGAGAGCCCTGTGTTGAGTTCAGTGTATCCCAGGTGAGTTAGATGTGAACATGTCTTCTAGAGCGGACCTCCACAAGGACTTGGATGGAGTTTGCCTTATTGCATATACTTGAATTATGGGAAAGGTTTTTGGTGCAAAGTCAGATTCCAGCTTTACCACCAAAGTACTTTTACTTTGTGCTTACATTGAAAGATAATGCTTGGGTACCTTGGAAATATTGCTGCGCAAGTGAAAGAATTATTGATTTTCACTGTTTTAAGAGTTAGCACCCAAGAATGGTCAATCTTAATCACATTGGATACTTAGACACCTAAGTCCTGTCTATGGGTGGCACATACGCAGTTCAGATGACCTGGATGTGGCTTGAGAAATTCCACCTTTGTTTTGCTGCCTACACTGGGACAGGGTCAGAATGTCTCCTGTGGTAACTGCATATTGACTTCTCGGCTCTTTTTGAAATATAGCACTTCTGATAGCAGTAATTTTTTCCAACTTCTCTTTGGCACTGCTCTTTGGCACCAATAAACATGTTTCTGCTGCATTTTCCCCTGGAAACATGTCGCTCCAAGAGAAGCAAACTAGTGCTTCTCATTTTGTATGAACTGATGCAATTCAGCCTACTTAAAACCAAAAGGGAGTTTATTTTTCAGAATCTGTCCTCAAAATCACCCTAACCTGTAATTATGAAACGGAAATGTGTGAAAAGTTCAGAGGTGTTGGCTCTGAGCTACCTTTCAGCATGGTGTTTTTCTTTTGAAAGAGGCTTGCGCCGTGCTCCTTCATCTCCTGAGCCCATCCATCCCTCTTAGGCATCTTCTCCTGCTCTGGGGCGGACTCCCAGCTCTTTGGCAATCTTCTGCTCTGAAGAGGAAGAAGAAGGTTTCTGGCAATGTGTGTGTGTGTGTGTGTTAACTCATAATTTTCCTAATTGCAAGTTAGACAAACAAACCCACTTTCTTACCTGGACAGGTTTTCTACACCTGTGGCTTGCTCTCAGGAGAGGTGGCAGGGAGTGGAGCTTGCTGGAGGCAGGTTTTAGCAGCTGGCTTAAGAAGCAACTCAGATTTCAAAAGCTCATTGGGTGCCATTGAGCTGCGCTGCCTTGAGCACATCCTTGCATTATTTCTCTGTTTTGTACCATGTGTTGTTACAGGCGAGTCATGAATTGAATCAGTGGTGGGCCCAGCTGCCACTCGCAGGCATGAAGGGTGACCCTCTCTGTCTTAGAGTCATGTGTAGGGTCAGACACTGAACAGCAATCCTCAGCATTAGCAACATAGTAGCAATTTAGGTTTTCTTGAGAGGCAATTAAAAGGCAATGTCAGTAAAGGAAGTAACTCCTGTCTACCAGGAGTTAGAAGAAAATTTGTATGTTGAACAGTAAGGTGTAAATGAGAGAGAAAATGTTGATGGCAAGGTGCAGGGGAGCTGGGGTAAACATGCTGCAGGCATGGGAATTAATTTGAGAACATCACTTTAGAGGTATTTTCTTCTGAGTCACTCATTTTGTAAGTACTTTCCAAAAGTTTCTGTTTGTGAGTAGTTATACAATTCAACGAAGCTCAGTGTGTGATGCATTTTGCTAGATACTCCCTTTTTTTTCCTAAATGAAAGGTTGCACAGACTCAGAGAGGTCATAATTGTCTTACTTTCATGGATTTTGAGAGGAGTGACATGGCAATACAGTTATCTCATGCTCAAGTCCTTAATTTTCTCCTGGATGAAAAAAATAGATGGAGCTTTGGCAACTTCCTGCTGTGCTATTTTCCCAGACCTCAGGTCACTTAAGTAGCTCATTTTGGAACTCTTTTCAATACTTGTTTGGAAGCTGAGTGTTGGACCAGTAGTTCAGTGCTGTAAGCAGGGTCACAGAAGAAATCGGTGGTAACCAGTTTAGGTATTTACCTCTTTTTCTGTCCCACGTCTACTCAGTTCTTACCGGAGTTGCATCCCACTTACAACTATTTATCTTTTTTAGAAAATTCTAACCTCAACAGTTTTCAGACTTGGTTACTTTAAATGGCAGTTGAAGGGGTGCAGCGCAGATGACTGGTGCAGTTTTTAAGATGCTCAGATATGTCAGTGGTTCCTCAAGAAGACAAAAAATGTTTCATAAGGCTTTGTGATGAACAGGCAACCTTTCAGCCTCTCTTCAAAGCACTTTTATCGCCATTTCAGTACATAAATTAGATTTTTTTTTCAGGCTTATAGTGAGAAAGACAGAATAACAAAACAGTTTTCATTTAGTTCTGACTCCTGCTCTGTGTTCAGATGAAAGTAAGTCACAGATCGTGATCTTTCCTTAACTCAACACCCAGAAGACAAATTAAAATAAGCACCTGTCCTGACTTTCAGGATGCTTAGTGCTAGTCCCTTGTATACAAAAGCTCACTTGTGTGCTTTGGTTTACTGTGATTTCACAGAATCAGAGAATGTTTAGGTTGGAAGGGACTTCTGGAGGTCATCTGGTCCAACCCCCAAGATTTGAACCACTGAAATAAATGGCTTGGATTTAAAACAGTATGCTAAATCTCTGAGCTACTGCCTATGAGGTTTGGGGTGATAGATTGCACTTGATGCTGAGATGCAAATGCACCTTTGCAGAAGCACAGCCTAAGTTAGTCATTGCAACAAAGAAAGCAACAGCAAGAAGGAAGGCTTGGATTTCATCTGGTTCCTAGAGGAGGGGGTTTTGGAAAACAGTGATTTATAAATTATGAGTAAAAAGGACAGACTAAAGCTTTCAAATGTTTTCAGGCTTCATTAGAACAGTGACTCCTGCATCTCTTTGCTGTTTTCAAAATTTTACCCATATGTCTTGTTGTCAGTACTAGTTCATTAAAAAAGAAAAGGATTTATTTAGAATCATATATTTTATTATGTTTCTGACCAATCAATACTGTTGTCTTCACTCTCTGCTAGCAGCTGATTTTAGAGAAAAGGGAAACTTCTCCCAGCTTAAAAAACTCTTTCAGTTATCACAATGCATATCAAAATTTGCAGAATTATGCATGAGAGTTGGGTTTAGCTACTCAGGGTACTTGATTAACTGTATCTTTTCACTTGTGTAGATGCAATGTTACTTATGGCAAAAAAAATGTTTCCAGTCTTTTAAAGCATCCAATAGCATTTGTCTGACTTTCCGCAAATATATTACATTTACTGACTACATGCTCCATCAAAAGACAATTTTTTTTTCTGTTGTAAATTTACTGATGTTTGATTTCATCGTTCACTGTATTCTGATATTATGAGATCAGAATCTTTAACACAGTGCCTTCACAGAGATATTAAAATACATCAATATCTTGCAAAGTTTTGTTAATTTTATGTGTCACTGACTGTTTCTTGGAGCTCCAAGCATTTACAGGATCCCATTGTTGTAGGGTCCAAACTGAAAATGAACTACCCATCTGAAAGAGCATGGACACTATAGCTTTAATCCCAGTTTTCAACACCATCCATACTCCTGCGCCATAATTCTAATGTTTTGATGTTTCTTGGCTGATAATTCAGTCTCCATTATACAACGGACACATTTAAAGGACACATGTGAACAACAATGAAATGTTTATTCTGCAAAATAGTAAGCAATTCTATAAATTTATTAGATCAGCAGTCTCACTGACTTTACCTGAATTTATCATAAGTTTGCAAGTAAACACCCTTGTAAGCATGTGAAGAATAAGAACCAAGTTGTACCAACTAATCCAGAATAAGACAGGATGTGATAGTTTACTTCCATTCTTTCTTTCGTCCCTCCTTCTGTCCTTCCATTTCATTATCTGCCAGTGCTCAAGTTGCCCACGCTGATGCTTTGTTTTTTTTCTCGATCTTTCTTTGCACATTCAAAATTTGCTGTATGAACAATTGTGACTGTCTTTAGATCAGGTTTCCTAGTATGCTTACAGCTCTTTAGATGTATAAAAACGGAATGTGATCGGCCTCTGAGGTTTCCAGTTTTCTCATGCAACTAAGTTCTTTTATTGTGTGGTGTTTATAGTATGGTACTAGCCAGATGCTGAAGGGAGTATTAGGGCCCTGTTGCTCTACTTCTTCTACTAACATAGTGTTGTTTTTCACATTTCACACTAATTTTTACTGAGTATTTTTTTTTTGTTTTAATCTGGAGAGCTTCACTTGCATGCAGTCGCCTTTTCCCTATTATGGGTATTGTCCCTAAACAACAAGATCACAAATACTGCAGTTCCACCTCTCTAAGGAAACTCATTCTGCACCTTTCTATCTGGGAGCAATTATTTATTGCAACAATCAAAAATGCATTTATTGTGGCAATTAACTAGGTGGTGTAGACTGCTTGTAGCTTTACACAAGGTTACGCCACAAGACATTAAAGAAGGTTAGCAGAGTCACATATGGAATAAGCTATTATTTAAGTTAGGAGAGTAGGATCTTAACTGACCTGCTGGTGTGTGCCGAAGCCCCTATCAAGCCCATCCACTGAGGTTTCCTTTCCACGAACGTGCAGATGTGTGAGGGACCTGTTGGCTGCACACTGTGGTGCCAGGGGCAGGAGCCACCTTTGTCCCCAGTCCTTCTGGGCAGCCCTCCCGGCCAAGCGACCAGCTGGGACGCACCGCTGCTCCTCCCTGGCAGCTCTTACAGGTGCGCGCACAAAGCAAATGGGGTGTTCACACCCAAGTCTCTCCCTGTCTCTCTCACCCGTACAGAGAGTGTGTTGACATGACTGTTTTAATGTTTTACTTGTGAGCATTACTTAGGTTTGTGTTGTAGCAACATTGCTGTCTCCCATCTGAGCTTCTGCAGGACTTGCCTTTCCAAAACTGTGGCTTGACATGCTTTGCTAAAAACAATGATGAATTAGATATTACTGCTGTCTTAGTTTAAAGAAAAAAGAAGGTTGAAAGTGAACTGTGAAAGAAATTTGGTTCCCTGCCAGATACTTTGCAACTGTATTATTTTCCCTGACCTACTGGTCTCCTGCTCTGTCTGAGACTAACAGCCCTTTTCCATCTTTCATGTAAGTATACTCATTGGCCTATGAGTTACTGTTACTCCTGCATACTCTTTAATTCAGGGAACTTGTATAAGAATAAAGCTGGCACCTAAAACTGCATTACTTAAAGTGACCAGAACTTTTCTGGCAAAATATTTTCTCTTTGAATATGCCATTTTACTAAAATCACAACTTCCCCAGGAATTCAGAAAAATGTTGTTCTGGAAAATAATTGACTTTTTTTTTGTGTTGAAATATTTTGTTCAATTATTTTAGACTTACTTAAAATACTTTTTATTAGGAAATGTTTTTTCATTATAAATTATAATACCATAACATTTTAAAACATGAAACATCATTTTTGACGGAAATAATACTCTGAAAATTTTGTGTTGCAAAAAGTTCCAAATACCACGTATTATTCAGATTATCAAGAAACACCAACTCTGTAATGATAAAATGTGCAGCAAAATGGAAGTGTCAACTTTTTATAGCTCTAGTGATTATGCAGGCTGTCCGAGCCAGCGCCTCAGCTGTTGTCGGTGGGGAGGAGAGTGGCATGGCAGATGAGCTAGACTGCACCAGCAGGAATTTGTCCCAGTGTACTGATTTAAATAAATTCATAAATAGATAGAAATAAACCAGTCCAGAGCCAAGATAAAAAAAACATGTATATACCCAGAAAGTTAGATTCTAAAGTGTATAAATATGTAGTAAATGGCCAGAATTTTAAAACTGCTGATTAACAAACAACTGTTCATTTTAAAATGTAGGCTGATTGAGTGGAAGTCAGTCGGAATTTCCCCCATTCATTTCCATTGCTCTGTTTAACTACGGAGCAATTCTTCTAGTCCTTCTTCCATGGTATGAGGAATTGCCGACTCTAGGTCAAATATTTCCTTTCAGTCACTCAGCTCTGTATTTGCTACGTGTGATCAGATCAGAAGTCCATCCAGCCCAGCAAGCTGACTCTCATGGTGACTGATAGATGATGCTTAATGAAAAAAAAAAAAAGAAAAAGTTCAAGCTTGCAGTGTTCTTTTTGTTAATACACCCTTCCAGCTTTTAGCTTTCCAAGGGTGAAAGTGCATACTATTGCAGTGGCATCCAGACAGTGGTGCCCCCACAGGACTACTCCTCCATAATTTTTTTATCCCCTTTTGAACTAGGGGAAGTTTATACTGTTGGCTCCCATGGAATCCTGTGGCAGCATGGTCCAGTCTACTAGAAACCGTATGAGGGTGAGACCTCTCTGGTTGGTGGTGCCAGCCACTTTCAGCCAGGTCAGTGGGGACACTGTGCGCTGGAAGTCTACTTGCTCATTGCTTTGGCACAGCAGTTTCCCATTGTGTTTGTTGACCATTAGAAAATTTCTGTAAAAAATAATACTTCTTAAAATCCAGGAAGTACATTGTCCCCTCTCTTCTTTTATCTGCTACTTTTTATTTAAATTCTGGACCAGCTGAATGAAATGAGCAGTCCTGACATTGGCAGACTAATTTTAAACCCACCACACACAATCTTGAAGTGTTTTGCTTTTGCTCTGTAACTGTATTTTTCCTCCTCTCCTAATAAAATCCAAATGGATTGGCCTGAAAGTCATTCTAGCATGAGGGACATCTGTCACTTATGATCTAGAAATTCTAATTTTTCCCAGAGCTGATTTCTTCACAGTCAGTCAGCCTTTGACACTAAGCTCCCATTGCTTTGCAGGCTCCTGGAGCTCTCAGAATCAAATTGTGTCTTCAGTTTCTTCTGAGGCTAATATCCCACCCGTTTGCGTGTCAAAATGTGTTTAGACTTTGATGGTTTTCAAGACAAATTGGATTGGCTGGCCCGACAGCTACTAGGGACCATGATGGGTTATGAGAAACAATAGATGACATGACTTTCTTATCTCACTAACGGTTGTGCATCAGAGAACTTTAATAACACTGTGAAAGTGGCCCAGAGTTTTTAATATTTCTTCTTTAAGACAGGACAATGAAAATGTCATTTTTAAAATGTTTTCAGTGATTGGACTGAAGAAATGTAACAATCTAAAGATAAAATTCTCCCTTCTTTCCATTAGCTGAAATCTAGAGAAGCTGTTTGGAAATTATTTTGTGCAGTCAAGTGGCTATTAAACCAATTTGACTCCATGGTGAACTCTCCCTTTTTGTGATTTGTATTATTTTTTTGTGATAAGGGAACTACTTCCACATGAAAATGTCCATCTTTCTCTAATTGACAGAAAGCTTTTGAATGGGTTTCTAAATTACACAGTGTCATAACTGAAACAAAAAAAGCATTTTATTAATTTTTACATTACATAATGAAAATACTCAGGCACAACTCAGTTTGATTTTCAGGAGTACATTTTTTTCTACCTCTCTTTTCTAGCGACTGAAATTAAGAATTGGTTATTTACAATGTGTTTTTATCCTTTCCCTCATTTTCTCATGTGAGTTCTTGAGTGACTGTGCTTTCCATGGCATCACAGTCCTCTAATCTGAGTAGGTGTGATGTCAAGAAAAGCCATTTTCCTTGGCATGGTTGAATTAAAGTAAAAACATTCAATCAATTCAATCACTCCTTATCTTCCTCCCTCCTGCCCTGACAGTTGTAACTGGGCAATGCGTGTAGTCACGCGAAGGCTCTTTTTCTATGTCTCTTTGCAAAGCCTGAAGCGGCCTTAAAAAGAAGGGGAAAAGCCTGAGTGTCACCCTGTGGGCTGAATGGGTTTTGTGCGTGAGGTCCCGTGAGTGCATGGGTGGGAAATCAGAGGCTGTATGAACTCCTGAGCGTGCCTCTGGGCATAAACACTCAGCTCATTGCTCTGCGGGGCACCGAACGCGAGGCCTGGCTCTACCTGTGTTGGCAGTTTTCAGTCACAAGGTCACTTTTATGCAGCAAATGCCAAATACCTCCTGCTGAGAGCAGGCCTGGGTTACTCCAGGTTACCCGCAGAGCGGCCCTGCAAGACCCAAGAGCACAGGGAGTGGAAAGGCAGTTTTCCACTTTTGCCCTCCACATTACATTTTGCCTTGAAACCTCAAAGGACAACAATGGACTTCCCTTCCTATATGAAGTCGAGTGTAGCTTAGTAGTTTTGGACTTGTTTTGGACTATTTGGCTTGGGTCCTCAAATCCTGTCTTATAAATATCTAGTCTTCTGAGTTTATATTGTAGTGCACAGCACAAAGTGACTCTAAGTAAGTTAGTTTTCTCATGCTTACTGTTCATGCATCTTGTCCTGGATTGAGCATGCTTTATTTCCGCTGAAGCAAAGGTCTAAAGAGTTGGAACTCCCCATGAAGCAGGAACTTTGTGGTTGTTTTGCCAGGCCATGGACCCAAGCAGAATAGATACCTGACATAAAATTACTTTGCATGTGCTTTGTACCTTTTTTTGATTCCTTTCACATTCTGGGAATGTGACTGAATCAGACGTAATACATTTTGAGGTCGTAAGATTCAGATCAAATTGAATGCTACCATGATGTAACACCTAGCTTAGTTTGCATTTTGCCCCACTAAGAATAATTGGTAGTTGTGTGAAAGAGTAAGATAACAGTGATTTGCAAAAGTCAAGACTTACAAATGAGACCTGCAGAAGCCAGGTGCTGATTTGCTAATGCCTAGGTGCAGTGTTTCTATTATCTTTGAGCAGCAATGGCAACCTTAATGGATGCAGAGTGGAAAGTGGTGTGATGTGAATGAGTTTGACTGAGTCATGTTGTGCTGCTTTTTAGTGTTACCAAGGGTGTGCGATATTTACCCTGCTCTATTCTCCTCCGTCTTCCAAGGGCAATGACTGACAGTCTCAATAACAACAGATCACCTATGGCCAGGCAAGGGGTCCCTGCCAGCAGTTCTAATCAGAGTTTTAACACAGCTTTTGCAGTGATGAAATGGTGTGTTGAGAAGACAGGAGTACTCCCTCAGGAAGCGTGAGCCTTTCCTCTGCAGTTCTTTACACTGCTGAGGATGGAGTCATCATCCAAGCGTGCAGCCCAGCCAGGCAGACCAGTGCTAGGATGCATGTGGATTTGCTGCTCTGGGAATGTTCCTTCATCACGCATGCGTTTTTAGGATGTGCTAAGACAGAAGTTAGCTCAATAACCAGCATATTAGATGTAGGAGTTGTATAAGCCACAAAAGTATGGCTTAGAGGGAACATGGATGTGCTGAGGTTCTTCTACCTGTGCTAAGCCATCATAGGCAAAAATAAATAAATCCAGAGTTCCATAATGTGCTGTCTTGAGGTTTACTCAGTTTTTTGTAGTTTGTCGCATTCATGTTTTTTTTTTTTATCTGTCTGCTTTTTATAACCGTACATATTCACCTTCTCTTCAGCTAAAAATATCTGACACAGTTTCTTTAAAAAAGTATATAACAAAAAAATCTGTATCATTTTGGTTAAAGAAAGTTAAATCAGTTAACCCATAAAATAATATTTATGTTATTTGTTTCTTCCACTAATATTTGGCTTTTATGAGTGAGGATTTAGAATGAGTATCTGAAAAGAGAATTAAATGTCCTTTTCCCACAGACCCAGGCCAGGCATATGAGATATTCCTAACACATAATTTTCCTCCTGTATCGTTTCAAAACTGAATGAACTTGTTCCTCTTTGCAATTGCAAACAAACAATTAACATTTGTTGCTTTGACATCTTGGACAGAGATAAACGTCTTAAAATTCAATCTTAGGTGAAGAAGCATTTAAATATTATGTTGAACACTTTGACCAATACAGTTTCTATCTCCCTTGTGAATATAATTTATTTTATGGTACTTGTTACTCTGTTTCTTTCTTTCAAAGAGCTGGAATTGATCTGCTTGTTCATGCTGTACAGCAGCTTTTAGCTGTGGGACCACTAGCTGAGCAGGGTCTATGCAGCTCTATCAGGAATATAAATGTATTTCATTTTCATTTTTGGATCATCTTTCTTTTTCTTTGAAAATTTAATCCTTTTTTTCTTTGGACCTATAGGTTCAAAGACATTGTGCCCAGAATGAACTGTTATGAACATTTACTTTGATCTGCATAAATAAGGATTTTGGCAAGTAATTACTATGTCTTTCCCACAGCATTTTCCTATGAATATGCCAGTGGTTTTCGTGGATTGCAATTGTGACTGGAGTTGCTAGGATTTGATTATGTCATGTCTCAGTATTTCAGTCTAGTACTTCCCTCCTCAAACATTGAACTGGTAGCTTTAAAAATGTCTGTTCCAATGAAAATATAGTTCTAGTGGATCCTCCTTAAGGCAGTACAGATATTATTATCAAACTATTTAAAAAAAGGCTTATGTTAACAGGTTACAGAGATAACTGCTCCCGAAAATTCACGAAATAAAAGCTTAGAGCATAAAAATGTTTAGCCTTTGCTATGTTTGGGAGAATTTGAAGAATGATCCCAAATTTGTAAGCAATCTATTAATAAATCTATACCTTAAGCAGGTATTTTACTGGGCAAAGACATTCAAACAGAGATAACTTCAGAGGCCTTCAATCGTGGCTGTTGAAGGGCCAATATGTCAGTCACAAAAGAAAAGCAAAGGCATATTCAGTGGCTCAAAGAAAAAAGAAAAAGCTAGGCAGACTGACTTTTTCGTCCAATGTGAGGTAAGGGTAGGCTTATCTGCAACACCTCAGTGTGTCCCCTGTTTTGCCTCTGTTTGAGAAGTGAAGGTCAGTTGCACTGAGACATGGGCGCGGAACAGCCACGAGGACTGCCACTGATGCCAAAGACCCTGTCAGTTTACATACATCTTTTAATTCTCTCCCCATGAAGTGTTGGATGATTTCATTCATCAAGCAGCGTTTCTTTATCTGTATGATTTTGCTCAGGAAGGGATGATATTAGCACTAATAGAGCACAAACTGATTTCTTGCATGAGTGTAAAACTTTCATGGAGAATGATTAGTGAATTCTAAATTAATTACATTTTTAATGCTTTACTTGTATATAAAAGAGCTTATGCCATTTTTTTTGCAAAACTCTCAGTGCTTTCTGCTTTGTTGCCTCAAAGGCATCCAGCGGAGGGAATGTTTGAGTGGATTATGCCTGGGGATAATTCTCGGCTGTGCTTGCTGTGGCTCTGAGTCGTTTGCAGTGCAGGCTTTTGGATGGCTCCCCAGTGAAAGTACTTTCTGCCTCCATGGACATTGCACCTGGCAAAAGTCGGGCAAAAGGAACAAAGAGATCTCGTATTCCCAGAGTTCTGTTATGTCAATTAAAGGAGAGCTACCAAGAAAAGAACAGGAGAGTCTGTGTTTGTTTCAGCTCCACTGAAACCCAAGGGGAAAAATACCAGTGCTTGGCAAATATTAAAGGAGATACTTCATATTGAAAGAACATTTTTCAATGAATTGTATTTGTTTTTTTCATTTTAAAGAAAAAACATGCTGTAAAATACAGACTATGGCAATGATGTGAGCGGTGTGCACTGTTGTTTAATTTTCACTTGGAAGAAGCATAAAACATGTCATTAAAAGGACATCAAATTTCTTGTTCATCCTAGAGCACTGCTGATTCAGTCTGTTTCCTCTTTGCTCATGAGGGCTTCAGATTCAGTTATTGGATAACTTCTGTTCTGTGTCTTGAACATTGAGTTTCTGGCATTTGTTCCTGGGAATATGGGAATAAAATAGCTGAGAATATTTTCTGTCAGCCAAAAATGCAGAACCATCTGAGAGGTTTCCTAGCTGTGTTCAGCAGCATCAGAGGGTCCTGAAAGGCTTTCAGAGCCATTTTGGGTGATGGGGAACTCCACAGAGAATTCTGGGGACATGGGAATAACACTGACAAATCCATAAACAGTATTTAAAAATAACTGACTTATTTGCTCCGATTCTGTTTTTTCCCATGGTGTCATATAATCATATATGGGTTCACTGAAGGTGGTCAGCACACCAGGGTATCATACCGGACTAGCAAGGCTGGCAGGACATCCTACCAGCCCGCCAGTTGCACTGTCCAGAAATTCAAATTTTAGTAGAATGTTCTGTGAAACAACTGTAACAACCACAGCAACAAACAAACAAACAAACAAAAACAAACGACAACTCATTTGGTGAGTATTGGTGTAGTGAGTTTTGTCTTAGAGTACAAAAGCAAAGACAAATGCCAGTGGATGTGGTCAGGATCTCCTGACCCCTAACTGATAACATAAATCAAGTTACAATTCTAATCTAAGTATATCATCCTGATACTGTTGGACCAAACTCTGATAGCTTTGTTTGGGATAAATAAATTCTTACTTCCTCATTTGTCTTACCAGTTTTCATCAGCCTGGTTTCAATGGGATTACTTTGGGAGAAGTATTATTTTGAGTAGGGAGACCAAAATATAGTCTTTAATTTGACATTAAACTGCAGAAAATAAATTTGATGACTCCTACAAACGTCTAGAGCCTGAAACTCTTTTGGTAACAGAAGCTGTCCATATGGCATATTCAGGGAATTAGACTTTCATTTCTAGATAGGAGTCTTTAACTTCATACTGTATTGCGGTATTTATTTATTTATTTTTCATTTAAAAGAGGTTCTTATAAATAATTCTCCTTTTTTAAAAAACCTTTTTCTTTTCTAGAAAATTCATTTACCACTGCACAAACTATGACTTAAAAAAATTTGTAAGATTTCTTTTTGTGTATGTTAATTTGATTGACATTTTAAGAATCATTTCTATAGCCACTGTAGCAGTAGAGATTGTTTTATTCATTTTGGGAAATGTCCACAAAATTACCAATGAATGAACAGTGAGGAGTGACTAACACATTGTTTTCCACCTATGATGAAGTACAGCTCTGCAAAATTATGAGATAAGAGAAATTATTGATCCCCCTCAAATGTTTATTTCTGGATTTGTTTTCAGCTCCAAATTGCTATTTGTAGGCCAAATCCTAGGCTCCTTTCACTAGCAGGATTTACAGTGAAATCATCAGATGTTGGGCTGAGTAACTACTGGGCCAGAAGATAAATTCTGTGTGAAGTCAATGAGAATTTGATGAAGAAAATGACTAAGAAAATGGGACAGATCCAAGTTTTTGTCTTATGATGTTTTAATCAAAGTAGATACATTTTTTGTTAATATTGTCTTAATGCAGGTCTCATTTTACAAAATCATTTTTAAAGTGCTTGTTTACCTTTGATAATATGCACAGAATTAACTTGCAATCTGTGAAGGGAAACAGCCCTTGAGTGAGGAGTCTGAGATCATGAAATGACAGTATCTTACAGAAAGTTTGATCCGTTGTTTTTTTTTGTGGCACAGGTATAAGTGTCCTTTACAAAATATTCAGTGACCAAAGCTCTTGATATTAAATCTTCACTCAAAGAAGGTGTTGAAAAGGGGGTAGTCTTGCTGGGTGAAACTTTGATGGCCATGCTAGTCCGTTTGCTCCTGTGTATTGAACTCTGCGTTGTAAGTACTGGCCAGAAACATACTGGGTTCACAGGTAACTCCAAAATACCCTGCAGGGTATTTTACTGGAAAAGGTGGATGAGCACGACCTCTAGACTTATCCAGCCTGGCCAGCTGTAAACAAGGAGCCAAGTCACTGCTGCCAGCGCGACACAATGCCTGAGCCTTGCTGGTGCCAAGAGCTATTTGGCTGAGCAGTGCTGCAGCTTTCCCCTGCAGTGGGACAACAGCCTATGCAGTGTCAGCAGGAGCACAACCTCCCAAAGGACCCTGGGGCATGGAAATTATCTGAAATTCTCCCAGAGCTTGAGCTGCTGGTTAAGAGTTAGTGACCTTACAAAAGTTTTGCTGCCTCCAGACTGGTTATACTGGGAAAGGGATGTTGTAGGTCTGGATGAACTCTTTTTGCTAAGCTGACAGCTCCATTTCAGAGCTCAGCCTTCTTTGGTTTCTCAGCTGAGTGAGGACCACTGCTGCTTGCCTAAGTCTTGCAGCAGCATTGTTGCTTTTTCCAATTGTTACACAAACACTTTTGTTCGGCTCCGCCGGTCCCAACCTTGTTGCAGCTGAGCATCACTGAAGCAAATCAGTCACGTTCTGTGTTGGCAAATAGCTGACACTACTTCCCTTCAAAAGACAGAGCTGTGATGGAGAAGAAATATGTGTTTTAGAATATTGTTATAAATGATCTATATTAATCAGTAAATGATCTGTCTATATGTGAAACAAACAGCATGTCTGTCTTGTGCCCTGATGGGACCCTGTGTCCTCCCTCTCAACGGTTCTTGTGCTCTCCTCACCTGCACGACCACCTCTCTAGACCAGGATGCTAACTCTGCTCTTCACTTGCTGTCTGCTTTCCACATCCAGCCTACCACAACCCCATTCCTAGGTCCACAGCTAGACCATGGAGGTAAGACCACATAATCACTGATGGTGTGTGGGCTAGTGAGCTCAGCACTGCCAGGAAACATTTGGAGGCTCTGTGAAGCAATTGTTTGTAATCTCAAATTGTGAGATGCTTCTTGGCATGATTTTGGCTAGTGCCAGTTAATAATCTCCCAGACGTTTCCTGGGCAAGGGTCAAGATTTAGTGTGGGCAGGGGACATTTCCCAGGAGGACTCTGGATGTGACCAGTCTGTTTGGAAGGGTGAAGGAGTTCAGTCATGTGGATCCAGGCATTCCTGCAGAAACACTTGGAAAGACTGGGGTCTGCAGCCCACACTGAGCTCCTGCAGATGCAAGAGGCAACCTGCTCTTCTGCAGACAGGTTTCTGCAGGCAGGGATGTCTTTTCCATATACCCACCTCTCTGCAGGTGTGCAGCTCTGTGCCCCTGGCACTGTACCCGCTGGGGACAACTGATACAATCAGTTAATGTCTGTCCTATACATCAGTGTTAGTTACTACCTCGGGTCTCTGTTGTTCTTGCTGCGTTTCAGACTAATCTTTTTCTTCCCAACCCATCCCACCTCACTGCATGTGCTGTGGCTGTGCAGTGCTGGTTCTCATCTAGAGTTAGAGAAGCCCATTAGGCTCCTTAGCACCATTTTCCCATCACAGTGCTATGTTTCTTCCTAGCAAAAAAAGTTTTTACAGCACATAAGATGATGTTGTTTATGGGCTTGTGTCCTGTTTTGGATCCAATATCTGACTACTTTTCTCCATTACGAAAGTCAGCAGTGATACACTGTTAAATTGTTTGTGGCATTCTCCAGGATTTCATTGATTAGTCTCAGACAGTCTGTGTGCTGGCTACTTTATCTAAGATAAGATTTTCAGTTTGAAATTTTGGTCTGAAGGTGAGGTCCTTAAAGTGCATGCATGTTGTTATATGGTAACATCATAACATGATGTTATCTGGGAGAGGCCCAAACAGTCCTCCAGCTAAGCACCCCTACATATATTTTCTATTTGCCTTTATTATTTATACTTAAGCATTACCCAAAAGGTGCTATAGATCATACCTGTAAGTAGGTATGTAGGATGACACAGTCTCTGCATCAGATTGCTCAGATTCTAAGCAGATAGGTACTATATAGGAAGAAATAGAACATCCTAATATGTTATGGTTGAGCATGGATATACGTTCCGTTTGCAGTTTAAGCTTGGTTTGCTATGATCCTGTGTATAACATAGCCATTTATGATTCAATTTATGACATACAACATGCTGTGTTATTCTGTTATATTGTTTTAATAAATACTATAGTCCTTACTTTTCCAGTACTTTCTACCTGATTTTGTCCATAAGAGAAACCCCCAGAACCGATGCCTGAGTGACCCTGCTCCCTCCTGGTGCTTCCCTCTGTAGTGAAGAGCCCATAAGATGTAGGTCCTCTGGGTGTGTAGTTTAATGCCACTACCAACAATGTGGCAGAAAGGCAAGGAACATAGGCTCAAGAATTTCTCAAGACAAGGACTTTCTTGTGATATCAGTTATGACTACTGGATGGTTTTGAACAAAATATTCTGGGACACGTTCTTCTCTCTTTTTTTGACCGCCTTCTAATCCCTTTGTCTGTAACCACCTTCAGCCTGTCTGTGTTTCACCAGCAGTTTGGAGTGGGGGAGTCCTCCTCCCTTCTCTGTGGGCAAGGCTTTCTTGTGCAGCGTGGTTCTCCTTGAACAAAACATAGCCGTGGTTCTTCAGGGTCTCCAGGCCATTGCCGGATGCTCGCACTCAGAAGCCTCAACACCTCAGTCATGTTAGGGTCGTATCTGAAAATGATTGTTCTGTGGCAGTGAGTCATCCAAATTAATGGACACACCACTGCAGATTTTTACCTCCTCGTATAGTCTTCACAGTAGCAGATACTGAGGAGGCTTCTTTAAGCAGACGCATGGACACTTTCCTATTTAGAGTCCTTTTCTGAAAGGTGACTTTAGCGTGACACTTTTCCTGGCTGGGCAATATTCAAACTCATGTCAGAAATAGCTACCTGCCAGATTAGAGACAGCCTCATGCTTGCCTTTGTTAATTGCTTTCTACGGTATATTATTACAGCAAACGTTAGTGGTTGCTGTTGAAATAGAGCTTTTGCACATGACTGGGGAAGCAGAAGGATTACATGCAGAGGAAAAACAGATTCCATTTTTTAAGAAGCTGGAATGTTATTAGCATTTTTAGGGTATCTTCATGTGTTTGTGAATTGCAGCTTCTGAACTGAAAATTGTACAGAGGACCAGTATTTGATAATTTGTTATAAAGTTAAAAAAAATGATAGTTTCTGCTCCCTGCATATATTGAAAAGTGTATGAGGTTTACCTCTTTGAAAGAAGTTCTTAGGAATCATAAAAAAAAATGCCTTGGGACTTCTAAGCTTAACAGATCTTTCTCCGTGTAATTCTACAAGCGTTTGTATTTGTAGGGAGTAATCCATCTAACGGCTGCCTGGTGCTTTCTGTCTTGAGTTAGAGAAAATGAACAGAAATAAGGCATTCTGCTGAGCAGGACTGATATCCTGCAGTGGGTTATAAAGGACGTCCAGTAAACTGTCTTCCCTTTAGCAGAAGTAAGAATGAGAAATGAGTTTAATTTGTATGTTTTTTCACTTTGAAGAAATGTATCAATAAAGGATATTTGTCAATCTACTACTGCAGATCTGTGAGAAGAGCCTAATAAGATAACTCTGTTCTTGTTCATGAAAATGATCTAGATTTAAAATAACTTCTCCCGTAGGAACAGGATGGGGAGGATTGTTTTAAACTGGAATCAGAAACAGCCTGAAAAGTTTATCTGAGTGCCCTAGTTACTAGGACCCATTAACTATGAATATGTTTGTTATAGATGTGTTTTTGTATAACAATGGGATTCAAGTAGAGCTAAAATGCAATAGGAAACAGATGAGTTCTTACATAGACAAACAAGAAGCTGAGACAGCCAAACAGGATCTTGTACTTGACATAGCACTTGCATAAAAATTTGATGCACAAATGGTTAACTAACACTGGTCTTCATAGGTAGCAAAGTCCTGTCTCCACTAAATTCAACAGGATTTGTGCAAATGACTTCAAAGGAGGCAGGATTGTTACTAAGGTATTCAGTAAGAAGATTACAGGCAGAATGCATTCCTTCAAGTAGCCTACTGCTGGAATGAAAGAAGCACTGTACTATAAAGCAGAAAGTCAAATTGTAATTCAGAAAGTCTGATTTTCTGTTACCTTGCATTTTGTTTAAGAGATAAAGGACAGTTATTTGGTAGCCTTTCTTATCTGCTTTGCACAGGAGTCTGAAAAGAAGAGGTGAAGAAATATCTTTTTACTCACACAGTGTAATGCTGTTGATGCTCCATCAATGTGCTTACCCTTAAGAGTACCAGATTGCTTGATTTTCTTTATAATTTAACCTTAAAGAGTTTGCATTTTCTACTTCATAGATTTCTGCTAAGTAAATAGGAACACATCAGCAAAGTCATACAGTATGTATTGTGATTATATCACTGTTGATATTTGGAAATTCAGAATTTTCTTACTTTTTTCTTTTTCTGATAGAAGAATTTATTAATCATATTAATATAATATTTTAAAATTGTATTGTGGTTGATGTAAAATATGGCATATGGCCATGTTTACTTTTGGAAAAAAAACATAATGTCTGCAGTCATTGTTTATACTATACCCTTGAGGTAATCATAACATGTGTATACCACAACACAGTGCACCTTCTGCAGATATTCTGATAATATATGAACAAACTGTACACTGGACTCTGAGACCACATAAATAATTATTAAGCATGCTTGTATTAGGAAAAGCACTGATAAATTAAAAATAAATGTAGATGTTGTGAGTTCACATTGCAAGGATGTGTAGTGTAGGTAGCTCTGTCCTGTTTAGACATTTGCAAAATTTTATTTTTGAGGTATTTGCCTGTCAGTCTCAAATAAAAAAAAATTCCTTTGCTATCTTGCTAAATAAAATCTTACTTATTTCCTATATATTAAGAACATGAAAAGCCATTTGAGATGAACTGCTTTGTAAATGTTCTTTAGATAAAATAGAATGTTATGTACCAGTAATTTAGATTTTTGTTCAGGACAGTAGGCCTTGGAGGAAGCACTCTTGAAGTCTAGAATTGCACTTGAAGTTTCATCCTTAGCTGGCATATGAGGCTGGTTTGCATTGATACTTGTATTCACCAGTAAATTTCCCTAATACTTTTTAAGGTAGGTTTAATTAGAAATTTAAAATGTTTTCTTCTCTGTTATTTCTTAAAATATGAGTCTCTTGACTCATATATATGCCATTTAGTGTACAATTTTCTTGTAGAATGAAGTTCTCAAAATCTTAGTAGAATTATGTATATGTCACTCAGGCTGTATATATTAGACACTGCACCATACTAAGTAGAGTGGAGCTAGTATGAGTTTATTTTCAAATCTAAACCATGATATAAACAAATTTTATTTACATGAAAAAATGTCCTAAGTCTTTTTATAGCAATCTTGCCGTCTTTTGAGCAAAGACTGGTGAGAGAGGAGTTCTAGCCCTTTGGAGTAGCTCGTGGTGCTCAGCACCTGGGCTCCTCCAGGGCATCCATGCCCATTCTGGAAGGCACCGGGTGTGAGGAGTTGTTGGGACTTCAACAGTGCTTCAATCCGCATGGCTACAGGCAGCTAGCTGCTAGTGCACCACAGATTAGAAAGCTGAGGCTTTTGAAAGAGAAATGTTTTTCTTTTTACTTCCTTATGTCCATATTAAAGGTCTATTACAGTTGCCTTGTGCTGTGTATCTTAGAAAAGTTTCACTGACCCCTTAAGTAAAAGTTCATTGATGCAGTAAGCAGGAAGGAAAAAAAAAAAAAACCAGAGAAAATTATTTTAAAAGGACAAAGTTTTTCTCATATAACTTGATGACTGGAGTGAAGTTACAACATTTAACTTTTTATGTGTTTGTGATTTTTATGATGTGGCTGTCCAAGTATTATTTGTATATTAATAGTCTCTTTCACAGAGAAGATAAGCTATAGTAATAAATATGTTACTGGGATTTGAGCAAGTTGATGTGTTTGGCCATTTCAGAAATCCAATAAGAACAAAATGTTTGCTTTGTTTTGGTATGAAATTGTTGGCTAAATACAACATCACATGATAAACCATGCTATGTGTTGACATAAGGCCAAGCCAGCAGTACTGATATCATTTTCATAGTCCAAACCATTTATAGTTTGTTCTCAGATCCAGGCAACAAAGACCTTGAACTGAGTCTATTTGCTGGGACAATAGAAAACCCTCCCAATAAAAAACTCTTAAGAATATCTAAGAAAATAATAACATATTAAACACAGTGAGATTTATAAGTTAAAAAAAAAAAAAAAAGAAAAAACCAAACCCTTAAAGACTCAATGACAAGCAAGTATCAGAAAAAAAAGCACAAAGACTCTGTTAAACACTGCTAGACCTAGGAAGCAGAAGTGTAAAGCGGTACCACATAAAGAAACATTCCAGCCAAAGACAGGCATGGCAACGGCTGAATACATTCTATAAAAGTGGCTGCTGTTCACAGTCATTCTTTGGAACTGAGTCTGTCAAAAGAAAAGACAATAGAAAACTAAATAAAAATGTATAATAAAATTGTATCTAATGTTTTCCAAATCCAAAGCAGAAACAGTCTCTTTATTTTGCATTTGCAGGTTTGTCTGCAAGGGCAAGACTTTAAAAGCAAAAACACCATCTGAAATCATGATCAGCATAGCAATGTGCTGTGCTGTGTTTTTGCATGAATATTTGGTGTAGCGTGAGGAACTAATGATGTGGAGTGGCAGACACATATGTCCATTGTTTTTTGTCCCCTTGACAATTTAGTTCTTAATCCAATGTCTAGATTTACCCAGTCTAGATTTATCATTTATAAAGTATATTGTCTTACGCTCATCTCATCTTGCAATTTTCTTACAGCATCATTGATTTTGAAAGGGATGAAGAAAGTGAGGAAAGTGACCTTTTTGCTCATGGATTAAAGTAGCTCAGCTTTCAGGTAGCACTGAGAAAGCAAAGGGTGTGGGCTAATTCCAGCTATTTGCAGGCTTCATGGGCAGGGACCTGCTGGGACAGCCCCTCCCAGCTCCTCCTCAGGTGGGTCTGTGTTGTTCTCACAGTGAGGCTGAGTCTTAGAGGCCTAAAACCAAATTCTGCTTATAGCTATTACCAGGGCAAGTCTGAAGGGCTGGACCTGAAGTCTCTCCTTTAATTGTTTGTTCAAGTTGAATTGATTAAATAAAATACAGAATATTTTTGAATCATAATGAATGACTGCATGGAGCATGATCCATTTCAGACAGAGTGCAAGGGAACAAATAGAATTTAACATAAAATTATGAGCTTCATATTCAACAGAGAAACAAGCCTAATATGTAATTTATGTTTTTTGAGGCAGCATCATCTTTCTTCTCTGTGTTTATATAGCACAGCAAAGCACCAGTCTAATTACTTTGTTTCCTAGGCACACTAATGCATTAAAAATAATAAACTTAATGGATGAAACCACCTACCTACCAGAATCAAGGAAGGTATCTTCCATGGACTTTGTTCAGAATTTCCATCCTCATACCAAAATTTACCAATATGAGCAGTGCAAGCTGGTTCCTGACTTCTGGTATCAGGAAGAGGCATTCTGGGGTGCTCAGTGAAACCGTTCTCACCGGGGATGCCCGTGAGAATGGTGCCACTCTGCTGAAGGCATCCATTGAGCTTTCTTTTTATCACATTTGCACCTGCATTTGAATCCATTTTCAAAAGAATATGTATGACTCTGTCATACCTTCTTCTCAGGAGCTCTACGGCGTGGCCCCATTTAAAAAATGTCTCAGTTTTCCTGCTCACCCCTTTGAATTTTCAGGGTACTACCTTGCTCTTAGTAATTTCAGTTGATGTAGTGTTTTCTCTCTCTTCTTTCCAGGCGTTAAAACACTCAGCACCCTTTCCGTGGAAATCTTTATGATTTAAATCACACTTAATGTTTTAGTAAAGTCACTGTATTTCTCATTTAAGGAAAAAAAAAAGCTTTTTTTTCTTTTTTCTTTTTTCTTTTTTTTTGAAATCAGAACTAATAACACATCCTTTTAAAATCTGGAATTTTGGCTTAAATTTTCTCTGTAGCAGATTAGAGACTGATTGGGACACATTGGAGACATTAGCTGCTTTTCAGATCAGCTCTATGTAGTAAAATGGGCATTAGTCCCGTCTGTACTTAACAAAGCTGTAATCTGGAAAGAGTAAATTAGTTGCTCACAGCTATGAGGTGAGTAAGTAATGTATCTAAAAGATTGTAGTACCATGTTCAGCACATTTCTTCATCCTTTTGGTTACATTCAGCTATTTTAGTACCTTTATGTAGTCTTCTTACTACAGCAATCTGTAATTTACTCCTTCTCCGATGTTCTACGTGTTTTAGTTTTCCATTTGATCCTCTGTAAAAATTCTGTTTCTTCAATACTTCTGACTTTGATAAAATGATTTTTTCATTTTATGTTGACTGTTTTTCATTATAATTCCAGTAACTGTGCATATTTTTAGGACCCCAAAGGGTCCAATTTCCTGTGACTGCAGCAACTTTTTCATAAAATGATCAAGTGACAATTTAAATCAGTTAGATTTTATTTTACCACCCGTTCTCCTATTTGCAAAACTTTTCCAGTACTTTAGTCCCCTGATGGTTGGAGATGTTTTCTAATTTCCTGCTTAAATGTATTTGTTGTTAGCTTGCATGCATTTATTGCTGTGCAGAGAGTGTTGAAGGTACTCCTAACCCACAGTAATCCACATCCTGATGGCTAGGGAACTCTCTTATGAGATACGAAATATGAATGGCCGTGCCCTAGGCAGAGGAAGATTTCATTAATGTAAAACACTGTCAGATGAGAAATGAGACCAATGGGGATTTTTTTCTTCTTCTTCTTCTGTTTAATCATAGCTTAATCTTTACTGTTTTTATATCACAACTCATTAAGCCTGTGGAAAGCACAAAGCTTTGAGATGACATATACAGAAGCTGAGGTTCACTGCGTGAGTTTGCCATGGTTTGCTTTAAGAGAGTGACTGATTGTGTTGTTTCTTTGGCTGCTACTGCTGTGTTCTTTAAAAGCCATATTCCATACATAGATTTTTTTATTAATATGAATTAGCTTAAAAATTTTGCCTTGACATTTAAGTCTGTAATATTCAGGGTAGCTCAGAACCAAAGAAAATTGATTTGACCTGCTGTCTATACAGGCTGAAAATCTCCGTTTGGATTTGAGGTGTAATCATCTACAAAATTTAAGGCTTGAAATAGACCTGTTTTAAAAAACAAATAATGATGAACATAAGTCTCTGTGAATAAAACTAATTCCATATTTACAGTTTGAGGAACACATCTTTGATTTTGTATTGATTTTATAACAGTATGACTCTGCTCATTTCAGAGCAATTACTCTGTTTTACATAAAATGTGCATAATGCTAAGATCAAGACTTTAATGTAGGTCTTACTACTGTGTCAGAAAATATTGGTGACTGAAAGTCACATAACTTCTGTTTTGACGTTTCCAAGGAAACGCAGCTTGTTTCCATTGCCAGTTGGTTTCACCATGTGTGGAAGATATATATTTTTTCTCATTGTGTACTCCTCTGGATTGCTTTAAAATTGCCTTCTGTGATGACTGCATATTTCACTTTACATCTGCAATGTCTTTGCATTGAATTGAACCACGCTTTCGTTCTAATCTTGATTTGCCTATATAGCGGGCACCACGTGGTGCTGTCTTCTAGTCGCAGTATATTGTAGGTGATTTTACATTTCAGGGTTTTTTACTGTTTTTGTTTTTTTTTTTTCCTCCCACCCACTAAAGGCTTCCATCACTCAGGCTCTTTTGCTCCTACATGCTTCTGCAAAATGGTTTCTATGGTGACACTGCTAAATATCTTTCTGTGTGCCTTGCAGTGCCCTCTGTCATCTTTGCCTTCAGAAGAAAAGTGGTATCATAAGATCCCATCCACATTTCTTTCATAATAAGGCTAAAACAACTTTTTTTTTTTTTCGGTGTATATTTGTTTTACAGAGCATTTTTGGTGCATTTTTTACTTAAAAAGTTTCTTAATTAAACTGCAGTATGCATGACTTTTCAGTTCCCTTTTGGAGTCTGTTGCTCTGCCCATATTTCTTCACCTCTGTAGAACTTGGTTTGGTAACTGCTCTCTGCTTGCAGTGCCTGACACCTCTGGCAGAAGAGGCACACTCTAGAACATGGCCACGCTCTTAACTTCCAAAATGCTTTCAAGGCTTTATTACAAGTTGATTAAATTCTTCATGTTTGTGAGTATCGCGCTCATGCATATTTATGTTACTTTAGGGAACATAGTAAAAAGGTGCAAGGATCAGCTACATGATGCCATGAATCAGCTTCACAAAAATATTTCTGTTAAGGCAGCCAGTATTGATTTATGGGGCATAACACTACGCCAACCTGACAGTTCACCTGCATACTCTTACTCTTTGGGAAATGTCAAGTAACTCGGACAACTTGCCCTGAGAGTGATACCTTAGAATCATTGCAAGGTAAAGTGTGACCTGCAGCGTAGGTTATGGTGTGTCATCTTGCTTTCTTCATAGTAGTTTTTTACGATGGTCATTCCTGTACCTGTCTTGCCTCCAAATGTAATGCTTCTATAAGTTCGTTATGCATGGTGAAAGAGAGAATGAGTATTCCTCCAGCAGCATAATAACATGGCAGTTTTGTTTACCTATACATTTTCTTTTCCTTCTTTCTCTTCAAAGAATTCATTCACTCATTCTTTTTTCAAATTTATTTAGCCATCTTTCTTATATGATTTCTGTTGTGCTAATAGCATTGCACAAATAAATCGTTATTCCTACTGATGTGTGCATAAGAGCTTTGGGATAGTTTAAGTGAAGCACAGTTAACTTTTCAGTGAATATTCTGTCTTGCTTCACAATCGAAAGGGATTTTTTCAGGTTTTTTTTTTTTTGGTGTTTGTTGAAACTCTTAATACAGTAGATGAAATACGGAAAATAATCTTAAAAGTAATGCACAGATTATGTATTATAAAAATGAGTGATTAAATTATTTTCTAGCTGGCAGAACAGGCTCTGGATGAATACTGTTAAGACTGCTTCTGGAGTTTTGAACTGGTGGTGGCTTTTGTCAATCAGTTGGAAAAAAGGACTTTCTCTCACAACATAGTTGTTACTTTTGCAATCAACATAAGGCTAATATTTTTTATTATTTCTGTATTGCAGGACTGAGAATTTACTACAAAGGGGCACAGTGTCTATCTAACATTGGGAAAAAGTCTCCTCCAAAAATAGTGTTTTTTTCAGAATTCTCAAATCTTGTTATGATTTGGTGTTTTCAGATGGATCTTTGCTGTAAATAAATTCTATTAACCCAACTTCCTTGAAAATTGGAATCGAAAGCTTGGAATTAATGTAGGTCCTTACTGCACCTTTGGAAATATTCTTAACAGTTCTTCATTTTTGCTATTCTTGATAATAAGTCTTTCATATTTTTGCCTATAAAGGTTTTCAGTAAATGAGTCCAGTCTGGAGTACTTTTGTCTGTGATGTGATAGAAATTTGAAAGCTGGAGCATTGCCTGGTTAACTACCAAATACGTAAATAATATTTGCATATTGTAAGAACAGTAGCTTGCTGCTGAGCAAACCCTAGATAACTGCGGCCCCTAAATGAGTTAGAAATGTGCCTTACAAATACCTTCTTGGGGAGAGGTAGATTTTATTTTCTCTGTATACTAATAAAACAGATTATGTCTTCATTTTGCCTCCCTTTTGTCCAGAAAGGCAGGTAGTGACAGCACAAAGTAAGCAAGCTCCCAGTGATGCCTGTAGTACCCCAGAGCTGGAATTGCAGGAGGATGTCTGTTCAGCCCTGCACTATGGCAGACACAGGGCATATATTTGCTAAAATTTGCTACCAGCTGTCTGATAAACACGTTCTTAAAGGGTCTCTGCATTTGTTAATTTGGATGAGTTGACAGAGAATGGCAAGACCACATGCCCGATACAGATGCTAAATTTCACATTCATGTATCACGCACAAAAGTACTAGAAATCACCAGCGTAAGGGTTGATTTTTCCTACTTAATTAGGATTGGTTTGCTTTAAACTTTTTTTTTTTTTTTTTAAATGGTGCCATTTTGGTGCAAATTCTCTAATGCCATGGTGGCCTGAGAGAGACACTGGAAGTGGAACATTTCAGCCTGAGTTTTTCAAATATGACAAAATTATAAGCAATGGAAAATGAGATCTGTTAATGGGAAATGTTTGTCAACTTTAGTAGTAAAAGAGGCTTATAATATTGCTTATGATGCAGACGGAACAGCTTTTAGACACTGACTTTTAACTTTCTCAGAATGTGAAGGGTAATGCAACTGAAATACTTAGATGGTATTGGCTCATGACAGCGAACAGTTCTTTACAGGTGTAATTAAGTAGATTGTGGCCTTTGCCATCTGCTTAGGTTACATTTATGAGAAAAACACTTTCCCCATGGTGCAGAGAAACAGATAATTAGGTTTTGATAGCTCAGTTGCATGTTAACATTCATACTTAGAATTCCTCACTTTAAAAAAAAGAGTCACCAGCAAAACATCATGTGCATGTATGTGTAATATATTCACTGCAATGCCTTGATTCTCTGAAGATACTCAGTGAGCTCCATACCTGAGCCTTTGACGGCTTTATAGGTGCTTCTGACCTTAGCTTAAAATGCCTATCTGGGATGGGAAAGATGGCTTAGAAGGTGATACTGAGGACAAAAACAGATGAAAATCTCCTTGAGGACAAAGGTGATGACTCCATCCATATTGCTGTCTTGTTGTTTGCACGAAAGACCCAAGAGCCAGAGGCTATAAAGTCCAATGCTAACCAGTATTATGTGGTGCCTAGTGTGAGGTGGGATGCTTGTTCTCTGGGCCTCTCTGAATTATGCACCTATCACATAGGTCTCTGCAGTTGTGAGGTCTAGATTCCTGACAGTCCTTTCCAGTCCAAGATTTCTGGGATTTCTCCCCTCCCAATAAGGATAATGCCAAAATTACTGTAAATCTGTCTTCTAAATACCAGGAAGAGGCCCGAAAGACGTCTGAGTTATTGGAGCATCCTTAGCAAAGATTACTAGGCATTTCTGTTTTCATTTTGCATTACTCTTTTTTTCAGGGGAAAATATCTTTATGAAGAACAGCAAGAAGTGTACTTCTGAATCATGACTGTACCATGTAAATGGTCAGTTTAATCCAGGATCTTGACTCTTTCAGTGATGGACAGCATATAACAGGAGACAGTTAAAAGGTGGAATGCACACCAACATATTTGCTTTGGAATTTTTTTCCGACTTTCTATCTAGTGCAAAGTGTGAAGGCTATCTAGTATGGATTAAGTGTGGATGTTTTCATTATCTATGTAAAAGACTAAATGTTTTTTCACTCTTGGTAAATCTTTTGCCTGGGTGATTCTTTATGATAGCTGAACAGGGTTATTGTTCAGTGTTAACAGAAGAGGGAATATTCTTTTATTTTTTAATTCTCTTTCTTCTAGCACTGAATGTTGCTTTTTTCCTACATTATGAGGTAGGAGTATTAAACTTACAAGCTCAATACCTTTAATGTCTATATTACAGATCCCCTCCAGCCTTTCTGGCTGCTCTACGTTATAGCAGTTAACTATAAGTTTTGCCACCTCAATATCACTGCATTTTTTTTTTTTTTAGGTCATTAAGGAAGAACCAAATGCAAATCCTTTAAATATCCTCATCTTAACAGTCCTCCTTTGAAAAACTGATTGCTCTCTGTTCTCCATTCCTTCCCTTACACTGCTTCTGAACTATGACAGAATACTACCCTATCCAGCAGTTACATTTCCTTATTATGTTCTTATGAAAAATTCTGCCAAGGGCTTTCTAAATATTACATATGCTCTCTCCTTTTGCTGTGTGTTCCTTTCAAAAATATTATGTTTCTTTGGGAAATGTCCAATTTACTTTGTACAATAGTTCTGTTTCATTCACTCACTTCATTATGAATGAAGTGACCTAGGACTGAAAAAAAGTTTTACTCACCTACAGCTCTTATAGTCAAGCACAAAACTTTTTAGCTGACTGAGCTGCTAACAAAAAAGGAAAAAAAAAAAAAGCCTTCCCAGCCTGCTGACTGTTGCTATTTAATTATCCAGTTTTTTTCCAGTACCAACTCTTCTGACATATCTTTCTCAGACTGTACCTCTTTCATCAGGATCTGCCTAGCATCCTTTGTGTGAAGAAAATTACTACAAAGACATCGTCTCACTTCCCTGAAAATGTCTTTACTGTCTTTGGTGAAGAGTTTTGTATGCTTTACGCCACATGCTGGTGTGGTAGACCTATGAATTCATTGCTCCTTCTATAAATAGAAGTATGAGAGGATGAAGAAGCTCACCTGGATGATTTGGAAAGCTGCCTACCATCTGGTGTGGGCATACCTTGCTGTTGGTACTATGGTGGCAAAAACCCTTATCAAGTCTGAGCTTGCCTGAGTCTCCTGTAGGGCTGCAGCAGGTGGAGCTGACGTGCAGCATGTCTTCAAAAATCTAACCGCTTCAAAAATGGCACTTCATACATTTAAGAAAATGAACTATATGATGTGATTGTCTCCAGCAGCAGGGAACTAGGCAAAATTGAGTGGCAGATCCTTAATGACCTGTGAAGCAAACTAATGAAAAGGACTACAAAGTGCACACAGAATGCCACGAGCATTTTATATCCACTCTGCCTTAGTGAAATGCACAATGAGAAGGAGACTGTCTGGTTTTAAGTATGAGTCTTCATAAGCAAGAATAAAAGCATGGTAGACATGATGCATTATAATTTCTGTTCTATAAATCAATTTTTTTTAAACTTATACAGATTACTATTACTGAAAAATAAACCTGTATGCTATGTGGAAAAAATACTGTGCCATGTCTCAACTTAATGCCTTGCCAAAGGGCAGAGATATTAAATGCTGAATACCACGGTTTTATGATGGACTTCATTATAGTTCAGGAATTGCAGAGGTTGCTGGCTTTCAGAAGATAATACCAACTACTTTTATTATTTGCAGCCACAGAACATGGTGTGACAAATTGATATTTGAAGGTAACGACCAAAATCTACGTGCTGTGTGGCAATACAATATCAGTTTCAGAAGCTGCTAAGTTACAAACAAAGACCAAACTGATACATAATAGGAGCTGTACTCCTAAATAAAGATGTTTTTGAAAAATGTACCTGTAGGTTGTGTTGTGAAACAAATGGAAAGCAGTGATCTCAGAAATGGATGGTTTTCTGAAGCAGTTACATATTTGTGGTAGATAAGCAGCACTAGCTAATGGCAGCTGACAGTGTGATTATTTGACAACCAGAAATGATGCAGGGCCTGATTCTCAATGCTACAGATCACTCCTGGCCATTCCAACCTAGGTAAAGTTACATTCAGTCTGTCAGGAGTGTGATGCATTCATTTAGCATTTGAATGAGATGACTGTTTGAGTTTGTAGGCGGGGAAGAACTGGGGTCATGACAATTTCATAGCTGGTTTCCAAGTTTAGCTTTAGGTACATATGTTAGGAAGTTGGCCTAAATTTAGGCTGGCATAACTCAGGAGGTCTAAATTTCATGCCAAAAAGGGCATGCCATATTCAGCTTGGTGTACATGAAATTAGCTTCCAAGATTATTTGTAAATTTTACTCTAAGTCATGAGAGATGACTATCTAAGGTAGCAATTATTGTGGAGCACTAGAAACAGACCAAGAGAGCAAAACAATTAGTGCTGTGGACTCAACACCTACATTATTTGTATTTCTGTGGGTTTTACTGTGGATAAGCTTTAGTCTGGCCTGTGAGCTGGTTGCCCTTTGGAGGCAGGAGTTCAGCAGCGAAACTCGTAGGCTAGGCTTTGCTTCTGAAGTGCAGTCCTGAATGAAATTAAAACACTATTATAGACACATCTCATCTGAATCTAACATTTTACTTATTTAAATGATACATTCATTTTGTTATTAATTATTGAGCTATGGGCTGTATGAACCTTTCATTCTTTTCTGTACAGGCTCCAGTTTCAATGTGAAAGTTGCAAAAGTTAGCTCAAATGAACCTTGATCTTTCATGAAAGTCTGTAAGTGCTTATTCTTGAATCCTGAAACACTTTGTTGGAGTGTGTGCAAACAGGAGAAATCATAAATTTCAGATATATCACTGTTCCTAGCAGTCTGGCTACGTGCTGAATATATAGACTTTTCAATTGTCTTCTTGAGGCATATGCATCTTGCCAGATACTGTACAGATGAATGGGCACCCAGGACTTGATTCAGTTGTCCACACTGTGTCATCTGGTAAGGTCGTGATGCCCTAAAGCACACAAGGCTCACAGGGCTGGCAGGAAGAGCGGGAGACCTGTGCTCTTTTGGAGCAGCAGTAGGAAGCCAAGAGTGATACCACAGGGCACCTCAAATGTTGTTAATGCCAGTGCATCAGCCAGAGAATTAAACCTTCACATCAGATTTTGAATACCTACACTTTATGCTTTGTGGCACCACAATTATTAGTATAAGTCCTTATTTATATGTCACCCCAAAACTCATACAATTAGCAATGCTGAAAACAGTGGTGTACCACTGTGATATAAGACTGCACGCTACTGTAACATAAAATAACACCTCATGGTGATGAAGGTTCACTGTGCAATCAAATGAGTAAAGTTAGCAGGGATATGTCATATTCGTGACTGTCAAGGTGTCTTTTTTACTTATGCCTTTTTCATGTGTATCCTCTGCTGGTGGCCATTAGCTGTTACTTTTTTTTAAAAAGGAAATCTCTTCTCCCTCAATTTGATTTCTCGTCACTAAAGTATAAGTTCGCAGAGTCTTATTTACAGTAGCATAGTTCTAGTGCGGGGTTCTGTGTCTTGTCTACATCTTTTTTTTTTTTTTCCCTGGTTGACTGCAGATTACTGTTTTAAGAAAAGGAGTTATTCTATTAAAAATCTGTTTTTTAATATAATATCATTAGTGTTCTGTTAAAATTAGAGTACATTTGTTCCCCTGCTAGGACATTTGCTTCATAAATCAACCACTGAGATACTGAGTAATGGCTTTTTAGTGTTTGTAATCATCTAAAATACAAATATGAACATTATGAATATTGAAGACTTCCGTGATACTCTTTGGACTTACTTTAGTGATAGAAGAAGGCTGTACAAAGATTTTTTAAACATGCTTGATCTTTAAAATGTGTTTTCTAAAAGTAGAACATCCATTCATTTGCTTTGGTTTGGCTTTTCCTGTTTTATATTGATTTTAGTCAAGTACTGCTACCCATCAGTAGATCTGTTAGATTTAAGTACCTCCTTGAAGCTTGGCATATGCTTACATGGTTCTCTGAGAACGGAATTGTCCTGAATGCACCAATACTCAAGGATTTGACCACAGATAATATTATTTCCTCTCCGAAGATATATCCATTACAGAAAGGAGGTGTGTTGACTCTTTCATCAACTGGACAGATCAGAACATGTTTAAATTATTTCCTACAGAAAAGATAATAGAATTGTTGTTATGACTAGCAAGTGATAGGCTCAAATCACTAGTCAATCTTTGTTATTAATAACAGAGTCAAACAGTACGGCATATTTGGAAAGTGTCAGCCTGGCATATTTCATTTTCTGTGAAGACTAAATGGAGTGAGACACTTATTTGTGGCATACTTCACTTCCACAGCAAATCCAAATAATGGCGACATTTAAAAAATATATTTTTGCAATAATACCATTACAAAATCATCTAGGCTTGATATGAGTGGCAGAGGGCATAATGAATCCGTATTGTTTTCTATGGGAATGTCAGAATTGTTTTAGAGGAGATAAACTGAAATACATTTGTTAAATGTACCATAAAAGCATTGTTACCCAAGGTTTTTATTTTTCCTTTCTAGCAGCCTGGTTTGATGAATTTTCCTGATTAGCTCGGCAGAACTTCATGTGAAAATTAGTTGAGACTCACAAGCAAAAACTAGTGACATACTCAAGAGTCATTACGGATTGATTAATATGAGGAATTAGCAGATCTATCAGCTAGGAAGAGTTATCATTTATTTAATTTTATTTACCTCACACCCAAGACCATGGTAACTGACTCATAAGCGAAATTAAAAAGAACTTATCATTGCCAAATATATGTATTGACTCTGTTTTGTTGCTCATCCCACATTTGCAGTACGTTTTCTCTGCTGTACGTGCATGTGAGAGCAGAGCCGGTATGCAGAGCATGCTCCCTTGCATCCTGAAATGCCCACGTGGGAGTGGGCTACCTGCTTGAAGAGGGGAATAGCAAAGTGGGCCAGCAGCCCCGACCCGCTCAAGACTGAAAACCCAGGCCCAGTGTGAAAAGAGGCAGTGAAACATGTAGCTTTTAGGTAGTACATCGTTCTCTTCCCTGAGGGGGCTGACCTGGGAGAGGTGCCTGGGCTCCTAGGAAGAAGAGGCAGAGAGGAGTCCAAAACGAGCCCTTCAGTGCTAGGCTGAGAAGCAACACGAAATGCAGACTGCAAGGGCATCGATGGAAACGCCTCATCTTTCTGGAAGCAAGGGCATAAATCAGGGCAAGAAGAGGAGAGGCAGAGCCCATTTAGGATCTAGAAACCAAAATCCCCTCCCAAAGACAGATGTGAATTTAATTCTTGTGGACTGATGAGAGCTAGAGCCCGCATCTATTCCGGCAAGCGTTCAGCAAGAGTACTATGTAAAACACTGCATAACGACCGCCTCTGCCACCTTTTCAAATAGGGGTGTCTGTGAGTGAGAAATCAGTGCTGTCCATGACAGCAAATGTACTCTAAGGGTACCCATCCTGTGAGGCTCTGGGGGGACGGAAGCTGGGCTTTACTGCTTCTCTCCTTTCCACTCTTAGACAGGAGGTTGGCTGCTATGGGCCCCAGCTGGAGCACCTCTGGGACGTGTACACAGGCACCTGCAGTGTGTTTAGGACCAGCAGGGAGATGTGCAGGGATTTCATGTGCCCGTGACCACTATGTGAGGTCTCCCAGCTTGCTGTTTAGGGCTTGTGCTGAAGGGATGCTGAAGTCTTGTTTTAGATATCTAAATCCTTTCTTTGGAGCGGGCTCTTGGTTTCTGTGGCTAATCAGAATAATAATCGAAGAATCACAGAGACTTTGTGTAGATCACTCCTCAAGCTACACTCTTTGTAGAATGGAAGGAAGACATATGCTGACAAAAGCAAATGTGGTTCAGTTCTGTAAATCAACGACAGGAGGACAACTAAGGGATGTTATAATAAAATCGATATGCACTTTTTGATATAGTTCCCTTCATGCAGTCTGTACTATAAATGGCAGGCTACTAAAAGACGTTCTCCATGTTGTCATGCATTTTAACTCCCTAATTAGGCTATTCAATTTGAACTACAGATCCAACAGTCTTTGCATTTTTAAACCCCTTGGCTAATGGAATAGATGGCTTCAGCATTGTCCGAGGAGACAAAAGACATGCTACAGGCTGTGCCAAATTAACTCCATTTCTTTAATTTAAGGGGCACATACTTGCTGCTGTATGAAAGCTGGTATGAAATTGGACGTGGTTGGCTAACAGTAATGATATAATTTCTCATTTTTGCTTTATTATGTCTGCTAAATACAAATTTACCTTCAGAGTTCAGTCAAGAGGAAAAATATCGACAATATTAGCATCTGAGGGAAAGTATATTTGTTCTTTTAGCAGTTCTTTTTCTTCATTAGTTATTTCTTGAAGAGACTTAGTTTAAAGAATATTAATAGTTCCTTTTCTATGACTGCAGAGATTATATTTTATGATTTTCCTTTGAACACTTATAATCTTGTAATAGCTGCTTTTTCCAGACAACGTGACAATAATTGCTAGATTAAAAAAAGAATGGTTTGAACAAGCTTGAACGCTGGTTTGATCCTATTTCCATTGAAGTCAGAGAGACTTCTTCAATAAGAATAGAGCTAGAGCTGGAATTTACTTCATGATTGTTTCTTTTCTCCTGCCAAATCCTCTTTCACTCATCCAAAACAGAGAAGAATTCCGCTTTCAATCACAGTGCTGCAAATCTGGTGTAACTGCACTGACTCAGTGGGCTTATTTTTGTATAGATCTGTATAAATGAGAGAAGGGTTTGTCCCGGTTGGACTGATGCTTCTTGTTAGTGAGGCAATGTACTATATAATTGGCTCTATCGGTAAGACTTTCCCAGTATTAACTTCTTTTCTAGTCTATGTATGGAAACAGATGGAATATATCATACTCTCTAACAGATACGAAAAGTATAGTATTCCAGAAAAAAAATTGTTTTTCTTTGGCTGAAGCTTTTCATCTTTCATCCTGAAATTAAAAAATAGTAACAGAGTGACATACATTGCTATCCATTGCTCATTTTCTGTTGCTCAACTGTCCTAGGTGTTGTGACTGCTGACAGAATCGTAACTGTTTGAAGGGTTGGATCCTAAAATAAGAAGCACACACAAGGTGTTGTCTATTTTTTATAGCACCCACAAGATGGTATAGATAGAAAGTCTAGAAACACAGCATTTGAATCTTAGACAAGTCACAGTTAATGCAAGTGAAAAACATGAAGATGATGACAGATCAAAGAAAGGCAAAGTCGGAGAAATATAGTGAAGGTGGGATTTTAGCTTGAAAAAAGGTATAGTTTAGATAATAAATGTTCTCTGCTATAGTTAAAAGAAAAAAGGAAAGGAGAGGGTCTTGTCTAGACAGAGGAGGGAGTCAATATAAAATCTTGAAATTAACCTTTATATTGTTTAACTTTATGGAAAATCAGTTTTGAGTGGATGCCGTGATAATGTGGGAGCTCACAGGTGATCTGACTTACTACATTTTAGAGCCAAGAGCTTACTTGGCATGAATTTTTCATATGACCCTTGACATACTTATTTTTGCTTGCAGTTTCTCTGCAAACAAGAAGGGACCATACTTAGACCATGCTTAGAAATCTAGAATAAATTCCAACAATGAAAAAGGGACAAAAATAATTTTGTTCCGGTAGTTCTAATATGCAAAGTAATTAAGGGTGACACTGATTTGTCTGCTTCACTCCTCTTTCATGTGTTGACAGATTTCTCTATACTTCATGTTTTAGCTGTTTGTTTTTCACCTATGTGCATGTGTTCCAAGAATTTCTGCTACATAAGTTAAGCTTGTATGTCCTTACTGATGTTGTTTGTTATTTGTTATTCACTTATCATTTAGATATTATAACACTTTCAGGAAGTTTAAATTATTCGTCGTTACAAAAGGAATACAAAATTTAATTCTGATTTGAGCATACCATTTCAAACCACCTTGGTTCTCATTAGGGTTTTGATAATCTAATGTTAGATTCATTACCATCTAAAATTATTGCAATCTGCTGCCTTTTGTTTTAATTCAAAGTCCATAATTGTGCCACATCATGTCAGTAATTACTGAGGCTGCTTTGGGAAGATGTGCAAAGATATGGCAAGAAAAGATGATCAAGCCAAGTTTAGATTTGTTATGTGGTTGTACAAGTGCGTCAGAAACTACATTTTATTAGTATATCTGTTTACACTTGATGTTGCGTAAGTTCCAGAAAAGGAGGAATTATGCTGGAAGATTAGGAAAACAAATTAAATATAGTCTTGAATCATCCAAGATAGAAAGGAAAGGACTCCTAGACACATGAAGATGAAGCTTCTGTTGTATTTAATCCTTCTTTACTCCACTTTCTTTTAAAGACAATATATGCTCTTCCCTGCATAGAACCCGCTCTTCTGCTGTGGAAAACAGAATAAAACAAACACAAATCATTCAAAAATGAAAAAAAAAAAAGGTTACTGACTCCAATGCATGTTACAGATTATATAATTTAAAACACACAAAAATGTTTACTCTTCCTAAATAGAAATCCATTTTATTAATTGTCTTCTCTTCTTAAATGAGTAAGGCATTCTTTCTGCCCAAAGAGGAAGATAAAGTGAATTTCATTTCCAGTCTTTTATTTCATATTCTGTATCATGAACATTCCACTCTTGAAATGAGATTCTGCAAAGAATATAAATGTGAGATACAAATCCAGAATAATCTACTGGAAGAATGTAACATTACATCACAATGTGATCCACATTAAAAAAATATAGCTTTGAGGCAGCCTGAATCCTCTAATGGGACACAACATTGTGGGTAATGTAGTGTATTTGCTGTTCTGTGTAAGTTTAAAAAAACAGTGGATATGACGACCAAGCACCTGCACCTGCGCAAGTGTGATGGTGGGTGCTGAATATGAAGTATTTGAAAGGCCCTAATTTTCATCTCATGAAATTTCATTTGTCTTAAAAATTTCCAGTGTTGGTGGCCAGAAACAGTTGCTTTTGAGAATTTAGGTCATTTGCTGATTTTACATTTTCTTTTTTGCATTCCAGTACTTGTGACCACCTTCCTTTTAGAGGCATGTGTTCTCTTGAAGTCCGATGAGACTGGTTTTTAGAGTAATTGAAAACAGAGTCTCTGGCTAGAGAAGCAATAGATCTTATGCTTTTTAGTTTCAGATCCACTAAATAAAGGACTTCCTATGCTCTGCAATTGGAAGTAGAAAGAAGTAGGAGAATCCTGTAAAATGTCAGAATTCTGAAGAATGTTTATACTTCTCAGAGCACTTAAAATTAAGAAGGACTAAGGAAAATCAAACAGAAACTTGGTAAGAAATGCTTTTCCTTTTGTCTCTTCCATGAAGAAAGGAAAAAGCTTCAAGTCATGGCAGTTCATAATCAATTTGTGGAAGCAGCTATAAATCAAGTGCTGCTTTATTACACCACTGTATATTTGGAATAAGTTGGATTACTGCAGTGGGCATTATTTTAAATTCATACTACTGAAAATGAGGTCATGAGTTTTCCTGAAATTACTAGCTTAAAAGGAAAGACAGATTTTAATAATAAGTAGAAAAAAGGAAGAGAAAAAATCATGTTTAAGTCAAATGTCAAGAGATTACAGTAAATAAACTAGAATTACAGTCTTCTTTAGTCCTGGTTTAAGTGCTGCCAGTTATTGTGAATGATACAAAAAAAGGAAAAGAATCAAGGCAGGCTGGAGACAAGTATGAAGACTGAATAGTGTTAGAAAAGCAAGTTTCCCTTTCAGATTAAAGATGTTTTTGCCAAATGATACAGAGAGCAGATTGTTGTTGATTACTGGTATGTGAGAGAAGATATTTGGAAATTGCCTTGGATCACATGGAGAAGTCAGTAATCAAAGAGATGAAACTATATTTTCTGAAGGCATTAGGAAGCCCTTAAATGCTACGGGCCAGAGTAAAGCCTCCTCACTTCCACTGTTGAACAAAGACTAACAACACAAATCCCATTGAAGAGTTCACCATCTGGTTTTACAAAAAAAGGGGAAGCAATTAGTGGCTAAATCAGAACCAGATCACAGAACACCAGAAAATTAACTGCATGGGAGCAAAGTTGAGAACCTCTCACAGTAAAGCTTAACATGGGGAAAAGTCCTGGGTTTTGCTGTGCCAGAGCTCCCACTGTGACTTTGTTGTTAGCATTCCATAGCTGGGTGTTTGGCTTTCTAGCTGGGTCACTTTGAAGTCCTGATCTCTTCCTCTTCACCTCAAGCAGCAACTTTTAAGACTGCTTCAAGATAGCTCTCAGAATAAATCAAACAAACAAATAATAATAAAAAAAACCCAACAACTCACAAAAACAAGCACTTCCCCTCACCCACAAAATACATCAACAGCCCTCGGGGTTTAGTCTGAGGTGTCTGGTGTTGGTCAATAGCAGATAGAGGGCACAGGGGTAGAAGGACCACAGACTAATCTAATACAGCAAATTTTGTACTGTAATCGTTGTGTTATGACAATACCAACACAAAAGTACCATATTAATTTCCTTTTACAAAGAATACAGTGTATACCAAGGCTGATGTATAAATAAGCCCAGAAAAATCATTACTTCTTTGTTAGGAATTCAGCCTGGCTTGTCGGAAAGTGTGCAAAGCTAATACAGCTTGCCAGAGACAGGCTGTTCCTGGAACTGGCTGTTTAACCAGAATAATAGCACAGCAGCATCAGCATGAGAAAGTGTGGCACGTAACGTTTCTGGTTTGACCAAGAAAAACATAGTCTGATACAACCTGCATAGGTGAACAGCAGTCAAGGTGGAGAGGACAAGCGGGATGTCACTTCAGTGTTGCATCGTACAGCTGAAGCAACCGAGTTAGTTGCTGTTAGCAGTGTGGCATTAGGTTTGTTAAAGAATATCCAGTGGAAAGGAATATCCAGAATTCATCTGAGATTAGTTTTTGTAAGCGTACTATGCTGCATCAGGAAAGAAAGACTTCTGTTCTTCTTGGCCCAAATATTACAAAGCAAGATTTAATTAAAACATTAACAACTCAAACCTAATTTCAATCTGATAATATCAAACTACTTGTTAATACAATTTTCTTAGCCTGTGTTTAGTAGGAAATATGCTTTCAAGTAATACGTTTCCACCTTTTTATTACTGTAACTATTGAGCAGGAACTGTTTCTGTTAATCACAGCTCAGACTATAGTGCCCCATGTGGACAGTGTGACCCTTTAATGACCTATCCTTATCAGAAATAATCAAAACTTCAAATTCTTTAACTAGAGAGAATTCTGCCATTTCATAACTTTTTTCCTTCAAAAGCTAATATTACAACTTGTTTTTTTCAAAATTCTGAGACAAACAAATTACTGAATACAGTGTTTGTTTCAATAAAGATAAAGCCATTCATTTTAAATTTTATTTATATTCATGATGGAATTAAAGAGCTATGAATTTTAGCCTTTGTGGATATGTACTTTGTTTTAGCCTTTGGTTTAATTAATGTATACCCATGAAATATCTTGTTTTCCTTGAATCATCATTTCCTGACATAGAAAGATATAATGCCAGGATATTTTTGACCAGCTACTGTCACTATCGGTATTAAGGATACACCTACCAGTCTTATCTCAGGGATGGACTGTATTTGAGGATGACTGAAGAGCTAGTTAAAGTCAGTATTGTTTGAACTTTGTAGCTATAACAGCTTTGAGTATGAAAGTATCACCAAATGTGACAAAAAGTGAAGTTAAAAATATATTTCTCATATATATTGCAGAATTACAATTCTCACTCCAGAAGGATTAGTTTGCAGGTTGTTTACTAATGAACTTCAATGTTAGGGTTATTTCTGGAAGATTAAGTCTACTGCAAACTGAAATATTTGGAACAATCTTGTATCTCTAAAACTTTTCCTTTCTTCTGTGATCTGGCATTAATACAAGGTTAGGAATTTTACTTTGTGTGACAAGAATGTCCTGATATAACGAGTTAAATATTTAGGCACTGTGAGTCAGCATTGTTGTCATTTCTTCTTGTGCGAAGCCAAGACAATTTGCCTGACTTTCGTGCTTTATACATGTGAAACTGAGATTTGATGTTGCTCTGCAACAGAATTTAGCTTTCTGGTGATCCGAAGTTAGCAATACAGCTCTGGGAATATGGAAGTTCTTCTCTGGCAAGCTTTCACAGAATAAACTTTGACTTCTCTGTTGACTTCACTTGTTAGTTGCTTTTATGAAATACAAGCATTAGGATGTTGTGAACCTTGTCAATAAGAGAGGTGATGTATTTTATGTATGGTCATCAACGTTCAAATAGTATATAATCTCATAGCATAGAGAAGAACCTGTGGTAGAGTTCTCTCCATATTAAGTTTGGCTGTTTAGCAATTTATTTCACTAGGTCACGATTTTTACTCTGGGTACCTAGATTTAATTGAAGTACTTTGGTAAATGTGGTCATTTAATGTATTTCAGCTGTGTTTTGTGTGAAATACAAAGATGTTTTAGATTGATTGAGGGGACATCAACCAAAGCAGAAAGGAAAGAGATTTCACTCTTCCATCTTTTCACAAATCAGTAATCCATCAGAATGAGTTTGTTAAACAATGGCTTATTTTCTTGCCCGTTGAGCAAAGGATGTTTATTTCCTTTCACAAATATGTGTGGGAAGAAATTGGGGAAAATGGCTAGTTTAGCTATCACAAATGTTATCAGAGAGTTGTTTACACCAGACTATTTCAATTTACTATAATAAACTGACACAATGTATACTTGTTGTATATGTTGGTAGATATAACCCAGAATCTTTTGTTTCCTCCAATAAAAGATATATTTTGGTCATTTGAGAAAGGAGGGATTTTCCACTCATTTGCGACTCTCTGTCCTAGAGCATGCTGCCATCAGTAACAGCCTCCTCATTAGCTTCATCTGACTCCAATTAGGCCTTTTCATTGATACAGCTCAGGAGCATCCCTCCCAGAGCCATGCATTTGGAAACCTTCTTTAAGCAAAGGTAACATTCTGTCTCGTGGGAGCATTTGTGTTTTAACACAGAAATAGAGAGTCATTGGTCTGCTTTTCTGTACCATTTTGTCTTACCTGAAGCTGGGTAATCGTCTTCATTTTCTTTGTTCTTTGGTGAATGTGAACTGTCTAATTTACAAGACATGTTAATACAAGAATAGTTTTTTCTTTAAAAAAAAGTCAGATGGTCTGTGAATAATCCCATTGATTTAAATCAAAAGACTGCTGCAGTGTGATTACGAACTCCTAAATTTTACTGTCCCTTATTTTGATGATTATTCTTCTGATGGAATACTGTGCAAGAATAGATTATTTGGGAGAATTGGCTTATTTTTACTTATAATGACTTTAGAAATAAATCGTGTGATCATGCATGAGAAGCTGAGATCCTATCTTTTGTATTCTCACTGCATCAACCAGTGTCATTTTGAGGTTTAGAATTTTATTTCATAGAATCATCACCTTCATAATGCAATAACATTTAATATTCCTTAAAGTGCTGTACATACACTTAATGTTTTAGTAAGAGATCATGCAAAATAATAAAATGACAAAAATTAAACATTCTGAAGGACATCATGTCTAGCTAAATATTGCAAGTTATATGTGAAAACTAGGGAAAGATTTCTATTTTTTGTGTTTGTGTTGGTATGAGTACCATAAAATATAAATGATCAAAGCTTAGATAAGAGGATGGGTTAAGATTTCCAGTGTAAATGTAGGAAAAATCTACATATTACAGTGTAGTACATCACTACAATATCAGTGCACATTAACTGAAGACAAAGCTATATATTCCTAGGCCCAGCATCAGCTTCGTTGGTTGCTGAATCCAAGTAGATCGTGACTTCTGCTCAAGGAGCTGAGTGTTTATGCGTTTGCTTGTAAATGAAATAAGCCTATGCCATGTACGTTTATGTGAGTCAGTGTCAGACGGTAAAGCAAAACCTAAATAAAGAATGAAAATGCAGCACAACTAATGAAAACGCGTGCCAGAGGAAGTACGCACTATAGATGGTTAATAAAACTTAGCCTTATGGTGAATCACCACCACCGAAGACTGCAGATTTCCAGGTAAAAACTAAGGTAAATTAATTTGCACTAAGAGCATCCATTTTCTTTTAGACTCTTCTCATGGGGTGTTTGTCATGAGAAATTCTGTGACAGGGTCCTTTTTCTTCCAGGAGCTATTTTAGGAGGAGCTGCAAGGAGCCCCTGCTCCTTTGTCCAGGGGCCAGTCAGGGACTGAGGAGAGGAGGGGACAGGCCCGGGAGGAAGCTTGCTGGTGACACTGCAAAGCACACACTGCTGGATTGCAGTGAAGGACATTGTTAGGGGTCTGTTTTCTGCAGCAATATCCCAGGATGTGGTAGTGCTGGTTTCAAACAGCATGATGAACAGGACATCAGCCCTTTCAATTTACAGCAACAGCATTACATCTAGCCTGGATATGTCTGGAAGACTTTTGTCAGACACCTTTCCTGAGTAGTCTATGCTATGTAACTATTTGTGACTTTGCAAACACAGCTTCCTGTCTCCATCAGACAGCACGGAGGACTGTTAGTTGAGTTTGATTGCCTTTGTTGAGCTGAGGTATGTAATGAGGTTGCTGAATGTGGAGCAGTAATATAATCAGTGCCCAGCTCTCAGCAGTGGCAGGATGACTTCAGCTCCTGGAGGAATTCCCTTCAGATTTTCATGCACTTAGACTTCAGAAGGATCTTCTTATAATCTTCTTCTTCTTTTTCTTTCTTTCTTTTTTTAATATATTTACAACACAGTACAGTGGGACCTGTTTAAAAACTTCCCAATTAATAGTGTGGGAGACTCAACAGTCATGAGTGAGAAAGGAAGTGCTCCTGACTCTTCTGAAGGGAACAGAAATACAAAGGGTGAGATTTTGAAAGGCACCTCGATCCTATTCTTAAAACTGAATTTTGACATCAGGATTTTGGGCTTAAAAGCTTTGATACTCAAAGAATCGTAGGAGTCAAAATGCTGATTGAAATGCTCCTCAAGTGTTCTACCCTTTAGGGAATTCACAGCTCCAAATTAGCTGCAGGTGAGGATTTGCATTAATTGCATGAAGTTGGTCCTGTCTGTGTGTGTATAGACAGCTTCAAATTAGCTCCACTCAGTCTTTTACCCTGAGAAGGGTAAGCTGGCCCTGATCCAGAAGCCAGGTAGCTGTGTTAACATCATGTTGTGCTTGAGCAAATATTTTCTACTTCTCAGCAGGGCTCTTAGCTGAGGCAAAGTGCTGTGCTACAACAGTCCTGTGGCGTCTGGGGCTGGGCTGGCTATGGTCTGGCCTCCCACAGCAAGTACTGACCAAATGTGCAAACCTCCCCTGAAGTATCTGAGGACAGAAGTCTGCAAGCTGACTGGGAAGCTTCCTAAGGCAGCAGCTCACAGCATTTATATGCTGATCACTTCCCTCCTTCGCTGTCACAGCTGGGCCTCCCATTTGCATCCAGACACTTGCCCCATCCCTGTGCACTTGAAGGACCAACCTCCCTCAGGCTTTGGTGGCCCTAGGCAGCAACGCTGAGCAGCTTAAACCTTGGGGATGACTTTGTGTTTCTCCCTCCTTGTCAGCCTGGGTCATAGAAACTTGCTTTAACTGCTTTCTTCATTTTATACCAGAATAATAAGGCAACTGAAACTGTGTCTTGATTTTAAAATACCACCTTTCACCTAATTCTTTTAATTTCCTTTGTTATCATTTCAAGCAAAAAAAATGAATTAATTGCAATGAACAAAATGGAAGCTAAGCAAATATTTTAACACAGAGATGTGCATATTCACTACATCCTGGCTGTTCCCTCTCTCACTCTATGTTCTATTTATAATAAAGTTAAAGGCATTTTAATGTTTTTGTTTGCTTTTTATTTCTTGATGGGTTGTAAAATAAATACATTGTGGAATTCATTAAAAATGACACTGTCAACCTGGGACTATTAATGCGTTCTTCCCAAATTCTGATTTTTTACATAGCCTGGAAGAGACTCAACATGAAGATTGTGTTTTACTGGTACACGTCAAGTATAATAACTAATAGAAAGTTACGGATGAAAGGTCTACTACTGGTATAATTCATTGTGTTGAACATACTGAAAGAAATTTAGTCTTTGTAAGAAAAATACAGAAAATTTAATTTTAAAGGCCTGGTACAGTTCCCACTAATATCAGCTGTGTGTGTTTACAATGACTTCAGTAAGAGCTGGAATGGCTCTTTCTAATTATATCTAACATCAGAATGATTGGACGGGGAAAAGCAGAAATTTCTTGTCCTGGTGTTCTGAAAATTTATACTGCACCAAAAAATCAGAATTGATTCATCTTGGTATCTGATTCTAATGATAGAGTCTTTTATCAAAGCTGCAAAAGTACTTGATATATGTGATAATAAAGAGAAAAACAAAGTAAAAATACCAGCAGAGAACTCTACATCTAATCAGTTTCCTTGGTGTGGTGCTGGCAGGAATTTGGAGCAGATTTATATATTTAAGATGAAATAGAACAGGGAAGGAGTTGGAACATAGAAGTCCTAAAGGAGAAAAATGTCTGCAAGCTAGTTAGTGAATGGTCTAAAAGATCTTTTTAATCACAGGAGTTTTAAGATACCTAGGTTGGTGATGAAATGTTACATCTCCTAATGGTTGCTGTATATATCTGTTCTGCACAGATCAAAGGGGAAAGCTGCTTCTGCTGCTCATTGCCTGCTATTCTCATGAATAAACGGATATTCTCATTTAACCATTTCACTGCATTTTGATACAAAAAAAAAAAATTCCACAAAGAAATAAACTAACCTGGAAAGGAAAGATACTAGGCAAAGGATACCACAGAATGAGCAGGAATACTTTCTGATATCAGCTCAGATTAGATAGCTGGGATAGGTCATGTTCAAATGAGAAGCTTTTGCTAGGAGCTGAATACCACTAATGGAACGGTTAGGTGTAGGACTGATATGTGCACCTCTGCGAATCTTGTGGTGAAAACTGTAGGAGCTAATCAAAAAAGTAACAATTCTGTGGCAAATGGGAGCCTTTCCACTGCTTTCAGAGTGTACTGGCACATTCCTGTGTAGTCTTGCTGTGTTGACATTAATAGGTATGAACAAAACTCTCAGTCTTTAACAAACTACTAACAGGTGTCAGTTATAAAGGCCTTAACAGGCATAAAGTAATTAGAGCCTTGATCACATGAATACATGAAGCTTTTTTGTTTTTAACCAGGTAGATAGTCTTGGTAGAAGTCAAGCATTTTGTAATATAAGCTTACTGGGGAAGTAATGGTGCAATTTGGTGTGTTTGCACAACATTTAGCACGAAAAGGCCCAACTCAGAGTAGGGGTCTCCAGAGTACTTTCAACTCCTGAAATTTTTTTCCCCTGCTGTGACTGCACACTGCTGTATGGCAGCTGCACCAGCAAAAAAAATGGAAGGCCTAGATATATGGAACAGGATGAATTTTAAGCTGTAGGAAGGATTGAGCCCATCCTTTAGTGTCTTTCCATCAGCTACAACTGTTGTTGCATAGCTCAAATGTTCCTTTTTTTTGTTTTGTTAAATAATTCAAAAGGAATTGAAAGGTCTTTGATGCTGGGTTTGAGTGATGCAAACAAAAGATAAAAATAAAATGACATGTTTGCTTCAAAACGCCTTTGAAATGCAATTAAATTATTCTTATTAATTTATATTTGACATATATCATTAAAAGATTTCTCTGCAAGCACAGAGATTTGCCAGATTTTCTTTTGACTAAGTACATTTTAAGAGTCACACACAGCAGAAACCTTTGGAAGTCAGGGAATGACTGTTATAAATGATAATGCATAAAGTTCTGTTAATGTTCTTAAAATATAAGCAGATGAAGAAAAAGACAAGAAAAGCATTGTGTTAGAGACCATACCTATTAATTTGACATAATTATTTCAGGTAACCTAATTGCAACAAGTACAATTTTTACCCCTGTGAATTTGGCAAACTGAATGCACATTTGTGTCATCCTCCCTCACTGCCTTATCAATCTAACAGAGATGTGTTTGAACTGAAGAACTAACTTTTCAGAAAGCTTTAATGACTTTCTCAAATGTTACATTCTTGTTTTCTCATTCTCCATCCTTTTTTTAAAATGGAAAGAAAAATGCAACAAAAATAACCCATTTTTCCCCTCAGGAAAGACTTATAAGTAGTAGTTTAACATACGTTCATTGGAAACATAGTTTAATTCTACTCCATATGTCTTACATAAATGCAGAGAGAATTTTCCCTTACAATTTGATTGGTTGTACTATGTTGTAACCAAACTGCGATAGGGTCATTTGTACAAAAAAATGCATTTTGCTTTGGTTGAAATGCAAAATTAATACAAATGTGTGATTTGAGGACCTCCTGTTTGGAACATGCTTATAGCTTCCACAGTTCTTATAGTTTCTGTCAAGAAGTAGGGCTTCTGGTTTTTTGGAGTTTTCTTAAAAGGCTTTTGGCTGACTCAGAGTTACATGAAAAAGTTGTGAAATATCCCATAAGCTGGAGTCTTCTCAGAATGTGCAGCTGCTCACAGTAGTTAATCCTCCTGTCTACTTTAAACTTTATATCAAGAATATAAATCTCGCTGAGAAGTTGTATGGGGCTCCTGAAGTCCATAACTTCAGGAGCTGTGTGCTGGTCTAAGAGCAGAAACCTTAACAGTTTCTAAAACCACGGTACACGAGAAAGCCAGGCCAGCCCTACTGGGTTGCTAAGTGCTAAAACCAAATCTGATCAGAGTAGGAGAGAAGGATTTAAGGCTAAACATATGGGCATTTCCCAGAAAATTGTTTTCACTGCTCCACTCCTGACCAACACGGAGATTTTTTTTTTTTTTAACCCTGCTTCCGTAAGTTTGTAACTCTATCTTGTTAGGATAAGGTGGATGGCAGTACATCTGCATAGCATATCCTGGCTTTTAATGAAGTAGCTGATAGATGTGTTATTGATACCTAAAAACCTACTATGCTAATCCAAGTGTATGTGACCTAACAGCAGCCTTAAGGGATTAAGTAGATTTTTCAGTGAAAGGAAGAACACTCGTTTTAGTAAAAATCTTTTCTGGGGTGCTGTCGCGGTGCACCGGGAGCCGGGGGCTTGCCATGGCAGCAGGGCAGGGCCTGGCAGCCAGGACCCGTCCCACCGCCCCAGCCAGGAGCAGGCCCCAGGGGACACCGGGGCAGCACTAGCATCCTCCCAGGGGATGGGGACGGGGATGGGACATGGGCCCACGGATGGGCCTGGCTCAGGGGAGCCCATGGCTGGGCAGGGCAGGGTAGTGTGGAGCTGGAGCCCGGCCCTGCTGTGGCCTCACTGGGGCAGGGACTGACATTCCCGGGGCTGGAATGTGGTCCTGGCCATGGGCCGGGTGAGAGGAGCGCTGCGAGGTGGGCCATTGGTGCCTTCACGGCCTTGATAGATCATTTTTAAGTGTACTAAAAAAAATCAGAGTCTGAGTCTATTGACTTTAAAAGGTGTTTTGAAAAGATCTTGGAAATGCAGGGGAGTTTCTTCTTGTTTTGGTGACTGTCTTGTGTTCTTCTGGGCGATGCAGCCTGGCCCTGGCAGCTTGGCAGGCTGCTCTGTCCTTCTGCCATGCAGATTTCACACACTCTTTTGCTTTGGAGTGTCTGTGAGGAGATCAGAGCCAGGCACACAAAGGGTTGAATTATGGCGCCTTGCTACCTTGTGAAGAAAGGGATTCCCTCAAAAGAATCATTTTGATTTGTCATGGACTCATCCAAGAAGCAGTCTTGATTCTTAAGTCTCCTTAAAAGCAATTTCTGTGTCTTGAAGCAAGAAAGAAGAAATTGTAAATCATCCTGATCCTCTCAGGTGTAACCCACCTTTTTCTTTTGTTTATCTAGTTGCTTTGACAGGCTAATGCGCAAAGGATAAACCTATCTTTTACTTAACCTTGCATATTTACTTGCAGATGACTTAGTGCTTTGATTTGCCATACATACCTATGCTTCATGTGGAGGAGGTCCTATCTAAAATAAATTGTTTGTTTTTAATCTTCCACATTCTTTTCATATCAAGAAATCACTTTGGAGGTCCAAGTTTACAACCAAGAGAATTCAATGGTTCTCTCATTATCAGTCTCTCTCTTTTATGTTATGGAAAATGAATGTATTTCCATCAATGTTTCCGATTTCCTGATGGTGGGTTCCCTACAATGTTCATGGTGCCATTCTATATTCATGAAGTATCTAACACACATAAAATGTTAAATTTGCTCCCTTTGGTTTGGAGACGGTTGCACATTACGTAACACCCCAGGGACTTCTATAAATAAACAAAAATTTGTAACAGTCACTTTGCTGCTTTGTGGAATCATGTTCTTTTGACAACGTATTGAGCTGGAAATCCAAACTTGTAAGCAAATGCTCAAGGTTCAGCTTCAACAAGAACCTGAGAACCTCCTGAGTTGTGCTGAGCAAACTCTGCCTCATTTATTCAGTTGCATTGGGCCTCAAATGAAAAAATATTTTTTTCATTTTTGTGGAGAAGATATATATTTCTCTTGGCTCTTTCAACAAAAGACGTGTAATGGAAACTGGTGTTTTGTTATGATTCTTTTATTGAATTTAGATGCTTTCTTTGTGTCTACAAATAAGATTAGGTTTTCATTTGAATCTGATTTTTTCTTATTCCCATGAATCTTTCTCCACAGTTAGTTCTGCTGCCTGTGACTTTGACTTACCCGACTCCACAAGCAGAACTGGAGTATTGGAGAGGTTGTAATGTTTTTTCCCGGTTCAGATGGCTTTTGAATATTTCCAAGGAGACTCCACAGCCTCCCTTGTCAACCTGTGCCAGTGCTCTGTGTCCACACAGTGAAGAAGTGCTTCCTGATGTTCAGAGGGAACCTCCTGTGTTTCCGTTTGTGCCTGTTGCCTCTTGTCCTGGCACTGGACACCACTGAGAAGAGCCTGGCTCCATCCTCTTTGCAACCTCCCTTCAGGTATTTATAGACATTGGTGAGGTCCCCCCAGCCTGAGCCTTCTCTTCTCCAGGCTGAAGAGTCCGAGCTCTCTCAGCCTTTCATAGAATCATAGAATATCCTGAGCTGGAAGAGACCCACAAGGAAGGGTCATAGCAGAGGTGCTCCAGTCCCTTGATCATCTTCCTGCCCTTCATAAAACTCTCTCCAGTATGTCCATGTTGCTGTTGTACTGGGGAGCCTAGAATTGGACAGAGTACTCCAGATGTGACCCCACCAGTGCTGAGTAGAGGGGAAGCATCACCTCCCTCAACCTGCTGGCAGCACTCCTCTTAATGCAGGCCAGGATACCATTAACCTTCTTTGCCACAGGGGCACGTTGCTGGATCATATTCAGCTTGATGTCCACCAGGAACACCAAGTCCTTCTCTGCAAAGCTTTTCCCACTGGATATGTAGAACAATCTGTCTTCTTTGCATCAGCTCTTAGTATGTTTGAAGAATTTCGTATCCCAACCCTGAGACTTTTCTTCTTTAGGGTAAACCTTCCCTTTTTTTTTGTATGTCATATTTTCTAGACATTTCATCAACTTCACCAGACTCTCTCCAGTTGATCCATCTCTTTCTTTAAGTGTTATACCAAACGTGAACAGATTCTTCCATCTCTGGCCTGAACAATGGTGGTCAGAGCAAGATTACTTCCTGTGTTTTGCAAGCTATATTCTTGTTTATATAGTCCTGTATAATGTTCTCATTTTTAGTTACAGCATGACTAGTTGACTTACCTTCTTCTCTTCTACTCTGTAGACTCTGAGACATATTCCTAGGGACTGTTAGTCTTCATTTATTTTTGTATTTTATTATTTCTGTCTTAGTGTATTCGTTGCCCTTGTTTGGAATCCTGTTCTTAGCCCATTTCTCCAGTTTAAGAGATTTTTTGAATTCCGTTGTCTCCATTGTACTTGCTGCCTTTCTTCTAGATGCATCACCTGGAAATATCCCAAACAGAGTCATTATTTTACTTTCTGGAAGTTACTGGCTGCCTTGTCCAGAAGCTCACAAAATCCCCTAAGCCCCTAACTGCTCAAATACTTTAGAATATCTTTCTGTAAATGTCCACAAGACACTGCCATGTATCCAAGAGGACATTCAAAGAAGTGAATCCAGCTGGTTTAGATTTTAGGTTAGCAGCTAATTCACCTTTCTAAAAGTTACCCCATACTCTCATCCTCAATGTGCAGTCACGCTTTCTTTTTCTGGGCTTACGTTATTTCCTTTGTCCCTTGAAATGTATGATGGTGTCCAGACTTCTTTGTCATAAGCTGATTTTCCACCAGTCCCCCCCAGTCCTCTAATTAATAATACACCTTTTAAACAAGAAGGTCTATTTATTGTCGTTGAATTTGTTCATTGTATAAAGTCAAGCATGTGAGCGCAACTGTTTACAAAAGTGTGGCATAGCACTCTAGTTCTCCTAACCCACTCCAAACAGAAAATCCTAAAAAGAGAAGGCTTTTTCACAATTCAGGAAGGATTATGTACTGATCAAAGTCAGAGCAGAAGCTCCATTAAATTTTGTGGGAGACATGCAGAATACATGGGCCGAGCCTAATGGCAAAGAAAATTAATTTTTAAACCTTCAAATCTTTCTCAAAAATACCATCTCATGTTCCCATTAGTATTTTCCAGAAGATCCATACTTAATCCTGGTGTGGTGTGAATCTAGAGCTTGCAAAGCCTGGATGACATGTACCTGTTGAAGTAGCTGTTGGTGTACAGCACAGTAGGAGGCTGTCTCATGTTGTCAACAGCAGCTTTGGAGTCTACCAGTGTTCCCTGGATGGGTCTTTCGGGAGAGGGAGGCTGGAAGAGTCCCAGAAAGTTCGGGACTTTTCTGTGTTCTCCCCTTTCTTTGCAGTGGTTTTGCAGTAAAACACAGCAACATTTTTTATTTTTACTTTTATTTTTATTTTTTTTATTTCCAGGAGCTACTTAGGATGCACCATCATTTCACAGCAACATAATCATGTAAAACATAAGATGCAATTGCTCATTTCAAAATGTTCCCTGTTCCATTATATCACTGTAGATCAGGAAAATGTCCTCTGAAAACAGTGGAATTATTCTCATTTTATTCTGTGAGAAGATAATTAAAGAGACAGGAAAGCAATAAAATGTAGCAGTAATGAAATATAACAGATAACAGAAATGTTTCAATCTTTCCCTGCTTACAAGAAAGATAGCTGGTGTAATCCTGATTGCCTGTAGGCTTATGTCTGGGTGTAGAGCTGTCCAGCTCTGGGGAGCTGCCCAGAAGTGCAATTTGCTATGGCTAGCTTCAAGAAAACCTGGTGTTCCATTTTGTTCCATTATACTTCAAGATACAGAGAAGGATGTAAGAGGCAAGACACTCCAAAGGAAACAGACGGAGATAATGCTGAATCATAGCTGCAGTTGAAAGCCCACTAGAATAGGTCTGAATCATCTCTGAAACTTCTTTGGAAGGGAGAAGACTTTCCAAAGACTGAGAAGAAGGATGTAGTCTTTGCTCGTCTCTGTTGTTGTGCCTTACAAGACCTGAATGTTTCTCCCTAGGTAAGCTGGGGCAGCTTTTTTTTCTGCTGTTCTGATTTATCCTCTTGAAGTGACTGGCAGGCCAGTTTTGGAAAAACAACAAAACAAAACAAAACAAAAACAACAACATCAAGAATTACTAATATGACATGAAAGGAATGATAGAAAATATCAACAATTCCTGTTAAGCAGAGCAAATGATAAAAATATTCAGAGAGTGAAGTCTAAATAGCATTGAACCTTTGACACTCTCTTGGTTTCGGCTGAGATGGGGTTAATTTTCTTCATAGTGGCTGGTATGGTGCTGCGTTTGGGATTTAGGAGAAAAATAATGTTGATAACGCAGCGATGTTTTAGTTGTTGCAGAGCAGTGCTCACACAGAGCCAGGGCCTTTTCTACTCCTTGTGCTGCCCTGCCAGCGAGGAGGCTGGGGGTGCACAAGGAGCTGGGGGGGGACAGAACCAGGACAGGTGACCCAGACTGGCCAAAGGGATGTCCCACACCACATGGCGTCATGCTCAGCAATAACAGCTGGGGGGGAGTTGGCTGGGGAGGGGCTGCTGTTGCTCCAGGACTGGCTGGGCATCGCTGGGTGGGTGGTGAGCAATTACATTCTGCATCACTTGCTTTGTATATGCTTTTATTATTGTTATTAGTATTTTCCCTTCCTTTTCTGTCCTATTAAACTGTCTTTACCTCAACCCATGATTTTAACCTTTTTCCAATTCTCCCCCCATCCCACTGCAGGGGAAGTGGGTGAACGGCTCTGTGGTGCTGAGCTTCCTGCCGAGTTAAACCACAACAGACACTTATAAGAAAATGAGCAATTTCATAGGGAGAGTATCTTTGCAAAAGTTTCTGAACACGCTGTAGAAACACGCAACCTTGTTGAAGCAGGGGCTCAGCTCACTTGGACAGAGGAACAGGCTATTATTAGTTTGGCATTTTACAGAATTACCCGTCTTCTACTGTTTCTCACACATAAGTCTCAAAATGTGTTATAGGGAGGTCAATATCATTGTTCCTGCTGTGCTGAACGCACAAATAAGCACTCAGATTTGATAATTTGCCTGGGGTTACCCAGAGGCAGAGCAGAGGACTCCTGTTTAGTATGTTAGTCACTCGATCAGTGCTCCTGGAGAGGAATCCACCCGGGGATGGTTGGCACAATATATTCACAGGTACAAAGATCACATCAAAGAGTTTAACACCTAAAATTGACAAAAGGGAAGCAGGAGCACAGAGGGGTGCATTAATTTTCTTCTAGTCTCACAGCAGGTTGACAGGAGAAGCATGGCTCCAAGCCGGGTGGCTTGCCTTGCTGATGGGCAGCCCACCCGGACCAGGCGGGCTCAGCCGGGGGCCATGGTCTCACTCTCTCCTCCTGAGTTAACATCCTATTTTCACCTGGAGGTGGAAGAGAGAAGTGATAATATGAGATACATTTATTTTGTACACCAGTGATGTTCTGGGCATGGAAAACAGAAAAACTCTGGAAAAGGCAATAAAGTAAGAAGAGAATTTAGAAATGCCATACCATGTATTTCACATTTGGCAATTTGCACTTCAGAGTTAAAACAATTTCATGTGTGTCCTGTGAAAGCATGAAGCTGCATGCGTGAAGAAAGCATCTATTTCCCTTATGTGTTAAGCAGGGAGCCATATGTTTTAAAAATTAAGAAGAAAATTAAGAAGAGTCTTGGAGTAGTGAATCTGCCCAGCTAGGTAGCTGGCTAGCTTTCTCACAAAGATGGCTCTCCCAGAACAAAGTTGAGGAAACAAGGCTTAGAAATGTAGCTATTAGTAGGTATGTGGGAATATAAATTTGGAAAAATGACTATTTTAATTACTTCTATTTACTTCTATTTACTTTCATTTGCTGAGTTCCCAGGCTGATATCAGAAGTCATATGTGTGTGGTTGCTGGCAGGGTGGGATATGTTGCAATGGAGGCAGAGGAGCAAGGGGACAGGATAGGCTCAGTCCCTATATTTGCAGCAGGATCTGCAGTGACAGCATATTACCTGATGTAAGATACTCCTAATAGAAACATGAGCTTCCCAACGTCTCCCCCAAACATGGAAAGTCCCTCACAGGAGTTGCTGTCAGCACAGCAGGATCTTCCAGGCCTCTGGACACTTAAATCACATCATTATTACAGACACCTCTGGATTCTTTGACTGACGTTTTCCTATTTTGCTTGGGAGGATTATGGATGGAAGGAGGATTAAATGATATGGTGAATCATGTGAGGATGAGAAAGTGTCTGTGCGAAGCGTGAAAGTGTGACTGGAGGAGACTTTTTTGTTTCGGGAGGGATTGTGTGGGATAGAAAAATACAGAACTAAGACATTATGGTGCCTAACACTTATGGGAATTCTGTGCTTAGATGCACAAAGTTTGTGTGTTGCATCTGTTTTGACTATGAGATCCTTGGGATAAAGACTGTGGGAGTTTTAGATCACCTAATGCAGTATTGCCTTCTCTTTGTGTACTCCTGGAACAAAAACATTAATGATTGTGGTTCGTGGCAGAGGCTGTGGCAGGCTGTGTTTACAAAGAGAGCTACTTTATCCTATTTAATTCTTTTCTGCTTAAGTAAAACATGTTCACCTTATTTTTTTTTCTTTTTTTTAGTACTATAATTAGGTGAAAAATAGTGCTTTAATTGACAGTTTCTCTTGCGTGACCTGAGTAAGTTAATAAAAATCAGAATATATGTAACCCCAAACTTGGAATATATCATTACAGTTGTGTTTCAATGTGCATTTCAGTCTGGCATTTTTGTGCTGAACTGCCGTCATTGTGCAAGAGGTAAGAAGCCAGGGCCTCATTTGTATCAACCACTGGACAGCATTCAAAGGCTGGGACATCTAGCCATTTAGCAGACAAATGCAAAATCAATAAAACAGTGTGATGAACCCTTGATCTTTTCTGATACTCCTTTCCTACTATTCCTTCTTCCATACTGCAAATACAAATTGTATGGATCTGTATCAGCAAGACATTTGCAAACTCTAACAGAGTGTCACCCTTCCAGTGCTCTGTATATATAAGAAGGCAAATAGGAAACAGGAGCACTGCTACACTTTTTCCATGGCTTTTATTATTTTATGGAGTTCTTTCTCATGTCTGTTCTTACTTGACTCCTCAATAGCATGGCCACATTTGAATTGGTAGCTGTTTGCTGAAAAAGAACTACTTCACCATTTACTAATCTGCTTTCAGATAGTTGTAGTTTCCCTTTAATTTTATGATTTTCGAATTTGTATCTAATTAACAGAGAAGAAACTACTCTCGAATTTGCTTTCAAGACCAGGTACATTCCAGGAGCAAAACGTAGAAACATTATTTATACCAAGTCTTAGAAATACATGTTATTGTGGTTGCTTTCTTATTTAATTGGTCTGGAATGGAATCCGACATCTGATTTGGGAATATTTTTGTGTGAGTATAGGCTATTTTCTGACTCACCTTGGTGAGTAGACTACGTGAATCTCATTACTTGAATAGGCGAGTGCAAGAGGCTACCGTATAAAAGGCTGCAGTTTAAGTTTATCATTTTATCTGAAGAGTAAATAGGGGGAAGATAGAATGGAGATCCACCTATCAGGAAATTTTTGCTTTTCTAAACTCTATTTTTATTTTGCAGGTGATGGAAATTAAAGGACAAATGATTCATGTGCCGGAATCAAATTCAGTTTTGTTTCTGGGCTCCCCATGTGTGGACAAGCTGGATGAACTGATGGGTCGAGGCCTCCATCTTTCGGACATTCCTATCCACGATGCTACTCGCGATGTCATATTGGTAGGGGAACAAGCAAAGGCCCAGGATGGCTTGAAAAAACGAATGGATAAGCTGAAGGCAACACTAGAATGCACACACCAAGCCCTGGAAGAGGAGAAAAAGAAAACAGTAGATCTCCTTATTTCTATTTTCCCTGAAGAAGTGGCTCAGCAGTTGTGGCAGGGGCAGCAAGTTCAGGCCAGGAAGTTTGATGATGTCACCATGCTCTTCTCGGACATTGTTGGCTTCACTGCCATCTGCGCGCAGTGCACACCCATGCAGGTCATCAGCATGCTGAATGAACTCTACACACGATTTGACCATCAGTGTGGATTCCTGGACATCTACAAGGTAATAGCTCAAGTCCTAAATTAGCAAAATCTAATTGAAACTAAGATAGAAAAGCTTACCAGTAGCCATCTTCCTAAATTACAGACCTTCCCTATAAAAATGGGAAAAGCAGTTATTTGTTTAACAGTAAAAGTTAAATCTGAAATATGTCCATTGAAAATCAAACACTTTGATGTTGAGCTGTCGTCATGGTTCCCCCACAGGAATATATGATATACTCCTTTTCTCCTATAGGGACATATACCTCCTGTGTTATAGTCTGGTTTCCTTTAAGTGACACGTCATAGAATCATAGAATCATAGAATATTCTGTGTTGGAAGGGACCCAAAAAGATCATCGAGTCCAGCTCTTGGCCCTGCACAGGACCACCCAAAAATCAGACTATGTGTCTGAGAGCATTGTCCAAATGCTTCTTGAACTCAGGCAGGCTCGGTGCCGTGACCACTTCACTGAGGACCCTCTTCCAATGTCCAGCCACCCTCTCAGTGAAGAACCTCTTCCTAATAATAATAACCTTTTCCTAATAATAATGACATCAGTCATAGTGTACTAAGCGTGATGAAATCCACAGTGATGATCACTGTGCTGTAGCCTAAGCTGCAGCTCCTGGAAGACACTCAAATATTTTCTGTTTCAGCAAAAACCTGAATGTTTTCAGGTTTAGGCACTTACCTTTTCCATGACAGAATTAAAAATTTCCATAAAGAACAGAGCATTCACTAAAAAAAGAGTATAATAAGGTTCAACCTTCCACTGAAAACCAGGAAAAAGACAGCTGTTGTGTATTCATAATAAATGGGCACGGCACTGGAGTGCCATGCTCCTTTACTTCTCTGCAAAAAATGAGTTGTTGCATGTGTTGGTCCTGTTACAGACTTCATCACCTTCACTTCTCTTCAGTGGATTTGGTTTCCAGGTATTTGAGAGAAAAAAGAGGGGAGGTAAAATTTAACAGATGCAGTTAAGGTATTACCTGTGTAATTATCCTGTGAAATCTACAGAGAATGTGTTTTGTGTATAGCATATATTTTAGTTTTGTAAGTGGAAAAGCAGAGCAAATTTCTTTGTATAACTATGAATGCACCAAAGAAAAAAATCATAGTTGTAAAATTATACGTTGAATTTGTTTTCCGTCTGAGACTTGCAAACTAAATCACCAGTTTTCAAACTGTTTCAAATAGTATTTGTTCATAGGCTGTAGAGAAAAGGTCTTCACAAGAGTGGTATCCATTTAGTTTTTAGCTTCTAATATACTTTAGCATGCATCCAAAAATATTAATTCTCTACCTAAATAATAATAGCTGTTGTTACTGCAAAGTTATAATACATACCACAGGTAGAACTGTATATGGTATAGATGCAGGTCGATAGGACACTCTAGCAAGGTAAAAGATCACACTGTAAATAAGTTTTGCGCTGGGGGTTTGTATTACTCATGCTCAGAAGGCAAATGCCATGCCAGAAGAGGACTACAATGGAAGGTAGTAATCCTCATTTGGAAATTGTGTGGTGTTATAGCTAGAAAAGATTAGAATTTTGATCTTGGTTTGTATTAATCTGCTGTTAAAGCACTGATTCACAAGCCAGCTCTGAGGGTGGGACTTGAGGGACTTCTTACTCACGGTTAAGAGCCATATCTGGTGACCCTGTTTCACATGCTGTATCTGGTATATGGGTGCAGTTAGTGTTTTCCCAAATGATTAATTTTAGTTAACTGTTTTGAGGTGTTCAGGACGTTTTTTTGTTAAAAGAGTTGCGTGGCAATAGGAAATAAAGTATCTCGTACTCTCTGACCTGTTTGGAAGGAAGTTTGGCTGAGTCCTGTGAGAACACTATGAAGGAATATTTTTACATAAGTTACGAATATTGTGTGATTTAGACCATGTATTACTACTGCCTTTCACCTTGCTTTGTGCCACTTTATAAGAAAGATGTTACTGCATAGCAATATTGACCTGACCAGTGAAACAATATGATGGCTACTGAGATAGGCAAGATAAGATTTATGCGTCCAGAAAAGGTATAAGTAGTCCAAAAAATTTAAAGATCCCCACGTAATTCTGTGAGCAGAGGAATAAACAAAGCCTGTTTTTCTATGGAAGAACATCTAACACCCTTTCTCCACTGTTACTGCCTGAATATAGCTAGTTCTTCCTCAGATCAGTTCGTCCCAGGTTTTCCTTCATCTCCCCACTCCCCGATGTCCCCTGAGCATCCCTACAGCCCCCCCAGTGCCGGCATCCCTCCACAGCCCCCCTCCCTGTGAGCAAGGTGGTGTGTGCTGTGGTTATTGTGGAGCTGCGTGTGTGCCCTGCTCGCTAGTCGCTGAGACCGGGTGCCAACGAGATTGTGATGCTGCCGGGCTCGCACAACAGCCAGTTCCGTGGCTGGGGACACTGTTCTGACTCTCCCACATCCATCCAGTCATGGATCTTCTCTCAGCCTGTGGGAACTTGGTCTTTGAAATCTCTAACTTTTTTTATTATTTCTTCTTCTTCTTCTTCTTTTTTAATTTTAACTAGGAGTCTAAAAATGTTAGTGTGGGGTTAAGTGAAAGTGATTCAGTTAAGCATTACAGAAAGACAGTTCAGGCATTGAACACTCTTTCATTTCCTTAGAGAAACAGGCTTAAAATAAGATGACAATTCCTTTTGAAAAAGCATTTGCATTTTAAAGTAAAAATAGCTTGTGTGTTTATATCTCTTTCATTTGTTTCAGATGATATTCTGGAAGCTAATTTTATTGATAGGAATGATCACCACCACAACAACTATTTTTAGAAGTTTTTGTCAAGCAGTGAATTTTAGATATGTAATCACCAATGTTTGTACCCGCAGCCTGCCTCTAAGATATAATCCTGTAACTAGGCTACAGAAATTTATCATGTGACCTATATACACATCAAAACACAACAATTTTCAAATTTGCTTGTGTTTGATCAACATGGCAAGAATAACTTGCAAAGATTATTTGGAGAGTCCTTCTGAATTCCAAATTAATCATTTTGTAAACAGAAAATTAAGCAAAACTCATTAAATAAATTCTGTGCTGTAAATTATTCACCCAGCGTTACTGTTTACCCAGCATTTTGAATTCAGAACCTCAGTGCTTCTAATTTTGGAGTCAGACAATGAACGGTAATGAACATAATACTTTTCAGTTGTCTCATACTATTCATTCAGGAATATTTACAGAGAAGTATGGCATGGAAAGAAGAACAAAGATGCTTGTATTTAACAAGTGGAACATGGAGGGCAAGCATAATGAGCTGTTGGGAACAGAATAAAAAATGCTTGGAGAGGGCTGAAGGCGGATGAATCAGACTTTGAAATTCCTTGGAAATGAAAATAAGTAGCTATAACTGATGAGACAGGGAAAGGGTATCCAGTGATGGATGCACAGGTATGAATGACACAGGCAGATGATGGGCTCAGAAAATAAACTTCACAGGAGCATTTTAAACGGATACCAGAGATCACAGATTACATTTCTACAGGCTGAAGGAGAACATTGCAGTAATTGAGATACACCGTGATATGAGCCTGGGTGACAGTTCTAGCAATTTGTGTTTTAGAGAGTGAAACTTTAGAAAGAATCTGCTTACATATAGCTTTGATGAAAAGATGAATAGGCACACTCTTGGGGTAATCACAAAAGAGAGAGGGTGTGAGAGAACTGAGACCTGGCAATGCCTTTGGAAACTGGTGCTGCTGACTATCTGAGCTAATCATATTTGGCTTGGTGCTGAGAAAAGGATGCTGTCCAGCAGGGATTGCAAATTATAGCAATGTAGATGCAAATCTAAAGACTGGAGCTGCTTGGTAAGTTAGTGTCTGTGGATGTGCAGATAGAAACATGGACTCCAGGAGAAGAAGTACTAAGAAAGATAAGGTCTCAATAAATTTTGAAAGCAATTGCATTGGGTAGAATATGTGCTGGTTGGCCTGACTGTGTCTTTGTTTTGACCTGTTTTTCTCTGTATCTGAATTCCTGTTGTTTACAAGCCAAGAGCTGGGAAACAATGCTTCAGCTAAGCCACCTATTTATTAAATAACCTATTTAGATATGCTGCAGCCAAGGCTAGAATATAAAACTTAGCCCTGCAGACTGAAATCTTCCATGTTCGAGCTTTCTGCAGCCTCTGTTTCTGCAGGTAATGTCTTTGACGCAGGATCATTTTATATATTTTTGTTGTTGAGCCTTTTTGCCTGGGTAGGCCTGCTTTCTCAGCTCTTTTCCCCTCTTACCTTTTTGAAACAACCTCATTTCCCTTCCTCGTGCTTTAACTGCTGCATAGCGTAAAGACAGCTCATGCTGTGGCTGTTTTTTTGGCCATGCATTCATTGGCTGGGTGGCTGTGTATGCTGGGTGGGTCATGCCAAGACAAACAGAGCAGAACCAGGTCTGCTGCTGTAGGTGTTTGTTTCTTGGTCCTTTCTCTGGACAATGCAGCATTTGTTGTTGAAGACATTTCTTGAAGGTAGATTTTCCCCTAACACTGAACTTCACTTTCTGTGAAGTGATGAGTCCCACGTTTCATAACTGAGCACAGAGTCCTAAATGTTTTGGACAATGAACCATTGTCAACTGACAAAATTTCTTTGCTATATATCTTTGGTTTCAAAGTTTTAATTGAAAATTTATTGAATATTTATTGAATAAAGTCAAGATAATTTCATAGATGAATTTTATGTCATTATATATTTACAACTTTGTAATATAAACTTACATTATCTGTTTGGTTTTATTATTTGGCTAAAATGACTCTCTGAGTGGTGACATACTATACCTCAAAGTCCTTTACCAGCTTTCTTAGGGTTCTCTCTAGATATTATTCCTGGCAACATTATTTAACTTCATAAAAATTAAATAAGATAGTAATTTATTTTTTTTCTGAATAATACAGTATGTCAGATCTTCATTGTCTGATTTCATATACTCAACTCTGGCTACTGCATTAACTTTTGCTCCTGCTAAAGACCTGAGGCTAAAAAAGGTGAGTGATACTCACCGTTTCTGAAAATGTTGCTTATATTGATGTTGTAATATAACGTTTTTAGGTTCTAATTTTAAACTCACATTTTCTAAAAATATTACTTTGCATTTTTATACTGATTCTGAAAGACCCAGTATAAAAATCAATGTTCATTTTTCTACTGCATTTTCAACCAGCAGAAATCAGTATTCATTTTTAGTTAAAACAAAAACAAACAGGCAAACAAACAAACAAACAAAAAAAGAATACTTTCCTAATTCCTTAACTATCCCTCCTTGGGATCTGATATTAGTACACATTCATATACAAGTTCTTAAGCTTATTTTTGGTACTATAATGACTCAAGAATACTGCAATGACAGGGAGTCATGAGCTTCAGACTGTTCTGAAGTTTTTCAAGCTTAATGTTCCATAAGTTAAAAAACATAATTTGCAAGTTTTCATGTAAAATCTATGGCCACTGCTTTTGTCTGCTTTCCATCACTTCATCAGATGTAACCTTGTGTGTTCCATGCAACTACTTGACCACTTTGAAAAGGATTCAAATTCTTTTATCTTCAGATGAGGCATCTGCAGATTGAAGATTGTATGAAATGCAATTAAAATATGCAAATTATACTGATACTCTTATAAGCAATACTATATACATAAAATATTATAATATACCTTTTTAAAGATAAATAGGTACAGGTTTGGGGATTACCGATGTAGTAGGTGTTGCTTCTTCTTGTTAGTTTAAAGTCAGTGGGGTTTTGAGTGGATAATAGAAAATTTCCATCAGTTTCCATCAAGCAGAAGCTCTCTCTCTGTGGTGCCACCCAGCCTGGTAGAGATGCCCTTCAGCAGGATGCTCTGTTCAGGTCCCACCACAGAGGGGTCCTGAACCTTCTTGCTTTCCTTGCTCCGAGCAGACTATAGTACTGACTTTCTCCAGCTATCTGGCTGTGCACGGACTCCTTTGCTGTCACACAGAGTGTCTCATTCCATTATGAAGTCAGGGCAAAACTGGGGCACCTATACTTTTGGGGGATCTCAGAAGTGTGTTGGGGTCAAGTTTAAAAAAAAAACAAACCCACAAAATATTCTGTTCTGTCTGGAATTACCCTGCAGATCTGCAGTATTATCACTGGAGAGCTCTAGGATATTTCAAGACTTCCCATTATTTTCTCTAGGGTATTTCAAGACTTCCCATTTTTTTAAACATGGTTTTTTTTTTTTTTTTTTTTTTTTGCAGTCTTGTGGTGGATTTACACTTTTGGTCTTTAGGGAGATGTGCAAATGAAGTAAACAGATACGCAGGCTCCAGAAGAGTCATTCTTTATAAACATACGGACCTGCACAAAGCACTAAAATATCTGTGCATGTTCCCCTGCTCTAGGCAATTAATCACCCAAGAATCCTATAAAAGAGTCCAGGACTTCTGCTTCTGTGTATGGTTTCTTCTTCAGGAATACCATGCTTGTGTATATTTCATCTCTCTTTCTCTTTTTACTTCCTCCTTCCATTTTTCTCTCACCTGAGAAGCACACATTTGTTTATACATGTCCCATTCCATTTCTCTCAGACTGCCTAGGAGCCTTAGAGCCTGAGTCCAACTTGCAGGTTGTGGGAGTGCTTCCCATGTCCTCAGTTTGTGTGTGAACCCTGGCTACGTTCTGACTTTTTGTTTGGGCAGCACCCAGAAGTTTATTGTCCTTTGGGGCTCCCTGCTCCATACTGGGAAGAAAGTCCAGTTATAGTGGCTGGAAAAGAACCACGGCCAAGAATATGCCCTGTTGCAGCATGCAAGTCTCCCTGATGCTATCTTCTTTAAAACCTACCATTAATACTTAAGTCCTTTGTTTTCTTGTGTCATGTTTTTCCGCCGTCTGAATTTTAGTCCCTCTGAAGAACTGGAGAGTATTGACTTTCTGTTAGTCTAAACTTTTTCCGTTTCAACAGTCCATTATTGTCTCAGTTCTAAAGGATACATAGCACAACCCTGACAACTGAAGGCTGGTCCTTCGTATACCTCAGCCCTCCGTGATGCAATGTTTTCGTTCATTCAAATATTATTCATGAGCTGTACCCTAATTTCTTAAATGAATACGCAGAATACTTAGGGAAGTTAGGAGAAGCTAGCTAAAGTAGGAATTTCAAGACAGAAAAATGAAAGCTCATGTAATCTTGAGGAGGATGATGCTGTTCAGTAGTAGTTTTAATACCAGGGACAGCAAACTAAGACCCTTCTTACTTCTGGAGAAGGCCTATCACATTAAACTGAAACGTTTGTCTTAAGTTATACATGATTATTTTAATGTTTGCTTATTTTGTTAGACAGTTATTTACTTTGACATTGCAACTACCTCACATAAGGCAAAATGCCAACCAGGACATTTTTTTTTTGTCGTAAATATTAGGTGTGATTTTTGGAGTTTCGTACTTACCTACAAAAGAGAGAAATCATTTATGCACTATGACTTGTGTGTTCCATGACTGTTGTGTGCAAACCTGATGTTAGCATAATGTAAACTACGTCTTCTAGCATGTCAGTATTTTAACTAGTGAAAAAACAACTTTTAAAATACTAGATGTTAAGTCTACACTGCAAGTACTATTTATCTATTTTCCTTTCATAAAGAAAACAGCACTCTGTGAATTAATGTGTAGATGAAAGAATTCCTCCATATGCTGGCTACTGAAAGATTTATGCTTAAGCCTGCTAAGTAGGTGCTATAGAAAGGAGTTTGAATAAAACTCTTCCTCTAAAATGCTCACGAACTTACCAGCATGTAGCATGTAGCATCATTAAACTCACTAAAAATAAAATGCCCTTGGGCCTGGTAAGAGCAATTGTTTCATAATTAGACTCTTGGGAAGGGAGCTGGGATGTGCAGTAAGATATTTCTTTTAAAAATGAGCTTTACCAGATGAACAGGTTTCTGAAGTTAATAGACAGACACTTGGAATTCACTTCTGCTGACATGGGAGGGGTTTTCCTGAACTATTTCCAAAAGCAGAATTCAGCATCTTAAAAGTATTGCAGAGTTACCTTGAAACTGAGGCACAAGTTTTCATCATTTAGGAGTTAATTTTGAAAAGCTGAGAGGCAGAAGCTAGGAGAACCAAACACTAAGGTAGAAACTAAAGATTATTCCTGAATCCTGTTTTGAAAACTTCTGAAGCCTTTGAAAAACAGGAGTTTTTTAGTATCCAAAAGATTTAGGGGAATCTATAAATAATGCTGTATCCAACATGTAGAATTCATTTATGGAAAAACAAAACAAAACAAAACAATAGCCCAAAGTTTTTTAAGCTAACAGATGTTTTTAAGCTTCACAGTGTTGTACAATTCCACAGTATTTCAAAGCTTTTCTGTGCAACAGAAAATCATATAGAATACTTGAAAATGCAAACTACACTTTGCTTTCTGTTCACACAACATAAAGAAGACACATGGATGTTGGTTAATTTATAAAAGGTCAGTATTCTGTCTTTGTTATATACATAGATAGAAATGTAGGTCTAGAACCTACCTTAGGATCACAGGATGGTTGAGGTGGGAAGGGACCTCTGGAGACCATCTGGTCCAGCCCCCCTGCTCAAGCAGGTTGCCCAGGACCACGTCCAGGTGGCTTTTAAAGATCTCCAAGGAGGGAGATTCCACAACCTGTCTGCGCAAACTCTGCCAGCGCTTCCTCACCCGCACAGGACAGAAGTGCTTCCTGATGTTGAAATGGAGCCTTCTGTGTTCCAGTTTGTGCCCATTGCCTCTTGTCCTGTCCCTGGGCACCACTGAAACTGTCATCTTTGCACCCTCACTTCACATATTTGTAGACGTTGATGAGATCCCCCTGGCACCTCCTCTTCTCCATGCTGGATGGTCCCAGCTCTCTCAGCCTTTCCTCACAGGAGAGGTGTTCCAGTCCCTTCATCATCTTGGTGGCCCTTTGGTGGAATCTCTCCAGTATGTCCATGTTTCTCTTGGGCACAATACTTCAGATATAGGATCCTGTGGGATCCTCCAGGCTTAAGCATACTTAGACCATGCTCAGTAGAGGTTTTTCTGAACTACATTTCAAAGAAAGAGCACACACACATTGCCTCTCAGTGAAATAACCTATCCAGTTTCTCTTCAGCGTGTTGCTTTAACATTTCTTTTCTTGGAATTTGTATTTTAGATTGACTTATTCATATCATTTGACCACAGGCAGCTCAAAGTACTTCGCCTCTTCCCTCCCCTCAACTTTGTGATTTAATAACATCCCTGACCTGCATGCCAAAACATGCATGCCAAAATACAGGATTTTTTTTAGCTATCAGGATCTTGCTCTTGCTGCTGACAAACAGTATCTTAGCACTAGGAGCCAACAGACAGACTTGTGTGATCTCTTTCTTGTTGCAGAGTACTTTCTGGGAGCAGGAACATGCACTCTGTAGTGCACTTTGAAAGACACGTGGTACATGAGAAGATAACAGCTCAGCCAGAGTCTTCTGGGAGTTTCACAAACTAAGCCTTTCAAATCTTTTGCCATCATGGTCCACGTAAACATGTTTTTCAGCTCTTTATCAGAAATAAACATGTTGATGACAACATGGGAGCAGTTTTGTTTATCAAACTGCAGTCTGGGCATGGAAGCAGACAATTAAGTGAAGACATGGAGATTTGGGTCCTGCTGTAGTAAATGGGTAAAAAAATGGTGTTTCCAGACTTCAGGATGGAATGAATCATGCCATGGAAGTTCATTTTTCATTGAATAGCTTAAATTAGAGACTTAATTTTCGTGTGGCTGAAGCTGGGTAGTATGGGTCCCATCCTGAATGGCAATATTGAAAGGTTATTACTGATTTGCAGAGATGTATTTGGGAAAAGGATATGGATAGAAGGAAATATGGGAGATGTCAATGACATCTTGAGGTAGAATACGGATATTAAATGCATTGCTGTCTGTGGTGAGTGCTGAGACTGCTGACTTAATATAAAACTGGAATGGAGAGGATCTCCCTTTTCTTCAATCTTTGTCCCATACCAGTTAAAAGGGTATTCTGTTAGTGGAGTCATGGACAGGAATAATAAAGTCCAAATGGTAAGTCTGAAGCATCGCGTTGCCATATACCATAGCCTTTTCCTAATTTTTTAGCTCTACAACTTCTGGCAGAAAACAGATGAAAGAAAAGCCCAGTGGGAAATACTAATGACTTCAAAGGTTTCTTATAGAGTCAAACACAAGAATTTCAACTTAAGGCTGAATTTTATTGTGTTCCTTTAAATGGAAAACATTTCAGCTTACATAAAACAAATGCATAGTTTTGAGGTACTGCGTAGTTCAATCTTGCAGTTGGAATGAAATATGGATAAAGAGGATAATGAAAATTTTGGGAAGGCCTAGGTCTGTACTACAGTACCTGAGAACACTTCCCAGCTTCCAGTTCAAGGTGCATTCCCATCCTGAATCCTGGTACCATGCTGGGATGAAACTTGAGAAACAATCTCCTCATACATTTGTAAGTTCCCATGGGAATGCAACCTAGGTGTGCAGGAAGCAAAGATGTGCTCCAGTAAGTCCAAGCTGAGGAGTCTACATGGGACTTAACTCTAACGAAGAGTCAGCCAGAACATACCTTGGCTTTGCTCATTGTGAAATTATTTCCAGGTCTTAACAAATTAATAAGCTTAACGTCATGGATTTTTGTTGTTGTTGTTGTCATTAATGTAATCATAGAATCATAAAATCACAGAATGACTTGAGTTAGAAAGGACCTTAAAGATCATCTAGTTCCAACCCCCCTGCCATGGGCAGGGATGTCACCCAATAGATCAGGTTGCCCAGGGCCCCATCCAACCCCACCTTGAGCACCTCCAGGGATGGGGCATCCACAACTCCCCTGGACAACCTGTGCCAGTGCTTCACCACCCTCTGAGTGAAGAACGTAGTCCTGATATCCAATCTAAGCCTCTCCTCTTTTAGTTTGAAACCATTCCCCCCTTGTCCTATCACTATCTGCCCATGTGAAGAGTCCCTCTCCATCATTTTATAAGCCCCCTTCAAGTACTGAAAGGCTGCAATGGGGTCTCCCCGGAGCCTTCTCTTCTCCAGGCTGAACAACCTCAGCTCTCTCAGCCTTTCTTCATAGGAGAGGTGCTCCAGCCCTCTGATCATCTTCGTGGCCCTCCTCTGGACCCGCTCCAACAGGTCTATGTCCTTCTTGCGCTGGGGGGAATCACTTTAACTTCATGTTCTCCAATAAATGCTGTTCTGAGCCTAGATTTGTCTTTGAGTGGAAAGGAGCCCGATATATGGAGCATATGAAGGTTTTCCTATCATGATAGATGAAGGTTCATCTATCTTTCTAGGGATTAGCTTTTTATTTCTAGGGGTCAGCTTTGCTGAAGAACTGTTTGGTTTCCTAGAACTTGCCCTGTTCTACTTCTAAAATTCATCTGCCTCTGTGACCTTCCATGTTCATCCTGCCCTTCTGGCCTTCCCATGGTCTTGTTAGAACCTTCTCTTACATGGTTCTGAGACAGAGAATGTGAAACTATGCTATTTACAATAAAGAACTAGTCATCTAGTCTATCTTCACAGTCAGCTGAGGAAAGTGTGATTTTATGGAGTGAGCATGAATCTTTAGTAGTGTGAGATTCATCTTTTCCCAAAGGAGATGCTTAGCACAGGTCAGATGACTGCTAGAATCCCCATTTCTGCCCATGGATTACAAGCAGAACTGAGAGTGAATAACTCATATGAATTACATTATAGATGTCTCTGGTTATGTGAACCGAGTCTCCACCTGATACACTCATCAACAGCCTATGTGCTTGACATGTTGCTTTTTTCCTGCTTATGCCATCTACTTTTCATGTGATTTGTTGTTATGGTTAGTTAATTATGTTATTTTCTTTAATGCTATGTCATATTCTTTAATGCACGGAGTGTATTTTGACTGAGTAAAATGAAGTTTCACTGCATTTTAATTTCTCTCATGCAATTGTCATCAATCCAAAGTTACCTCTTTCCTAATTTCATTGCTTTATATTATACTGGTACTGGCGTAACTCCCTTCACCACCGAGCATTGTGCTGTCTCTCAATAGGGTCCCTTAGAATACTTTACTGATTAGTTCAAAGCTTGGTTTTCCGTGACTTTTACAAATGGATATGATGATCCTTGTGCAAAGAGGTATGTACTGCACACTCCCATTGAAGCAATCAGTAACGTCTGGGATTGACTGTAAGAGGCAATGGAGTATTCAAGGGACCCTAACATTAGTGCTGATTCTGTTCACTTTTAGCTAAGAAGAGAAATATAAACATTTCGCCAATCAAGGAAACTGAGGTGGTAATTTTACTGACAGTCATTACAGAAAGATAAAGAAAGGCTGACGTTCTGGCAGATGCCAGTCTGCTGGTTGATCACCAGGGAAACCAGTATGTTGCAGCTCCAAGCAATGCAACTCTGAGGCTCAGCTGAGCAGCAAAGTTATCTGTAATAAAACACACAGAAAAAAAATTTTTTTTTTCAGAAGTTCTTTTC
>VXAL01000812.1:16203-29943 GCA_013399475.1 Chauna torquata | reverse complement strand
AAAAAACAATCTAACTTAATGCTTCCTCTGTTGAACAGTAAAATCAAACACTCTCAAATTTTCATTGATGTGGAGCTACAGCAATTGAATAATTTAAAAAAGAAGGAACAATCTTTTTAAAGTATATCAGCCGAGTATAAAAATAATAGGTTTTTATTAGTTTGTTTGTTTGTTTTAAATCTAGTGCTTTTCCTATTGTTGAGCCAAGCATGAGAAAAAGCCTGACATTCTTTCACAGTTCAAAGATGTCATGAAAAATACAGCAATTTCTCTGCATTTAGGCTTGTATCTTCTTTAGATAGTCTCCAGTTCAGAGCAATAGAATGTTTCTGTTTTCCAACATAAGCAGAAGGATGAGTAGAAGGACCATTACCATGACCATGGTTAGGACTAATTAACAGGAAGGCAGATAGTTTTGAAGAAGGGAGAATCTGGAAGATGATTTCCCTATTAATAGTCAAGAGAAGTTCTAGCAGAGGGAAAGGAGAAAATCTAACAACCTATGAGTAGAGGAACAGTTGAAAAATATGTTTAAGAGGTGAAAAGGAGAGTGGTGTTGGAGAAAAAAACTTATCAACCAAAAGAAAACCTTGAAGTCACCTTCAAACAAAAGCTGTTTTCAATATTTCCCTTTTCTTATTAACAACAAGACTTGGTGGAAAAGGAACATGAACTTTTTAATTGGGAGAGAGTAAAATAGATAGCCTGATATCATTTGTACAAAGGATGGCTGCAGTTTAATACTGCTACAGGCAATAGTAAGGCTAATGTCTTTAAGCCAGCTAAACTATATCATGAAATGTTTATCTAACTTTCAAGATCCCCACAACTATCATAATTTCTTTCCATGATTTCTCTCTTACCATTCCTTTTCCTTAGATGTCCTGTTGATTTTTCAGGGTTGACTTTAATGTTGTCCCAAAGGAAATAGCTGAAAGATCCAATATGGTTTCTTCTTTAGAAGCCAAAAATATTTTAGCTCTTTCAACTTTTTTTTTTTTTTTGCATAGAAGTAGGAATAAGTGACATATGGAGACTGCTTCTTATCACTGTTAAGAATTTGACATTATTTTCCTGAAACACTCTATTTATGAAAGTCAAGTTTTAAATAGAGATATATCTCTTATACAGGGTATTTATGTATGATATTCACTATTTGCCAACAGAAGTAGACTGTGAACCTTAGAACGTATTTAGACCATGCTACTTGAGTGGTAGGTATTATTTGGTTTCTCAAATTTTACTTTGCATCTGATTGGCAAAGTTTCAGTGTGTTTTCAAAAGCAGAAGCCTAATAAAAAATTGCAAAGAACACTGTTTTGACTTCCCTCTTTCTGATGTTCTTGTGGCAGTTACACATACTGCTGTTAAGAAACAACCAAATAGATACACAAGAGTATGCTGGTGACAAAATAGGTAAGAAGTTTGCTTTCCTGGCCAATCCCTCAGCAGTCAGTAATATACCCAGGGGACAGGTTAATTACATGCATATTCGATCAGGCTGTTGTTAAATTTGGGTTCTGGACAAACTGAACTGCTTGTTGAGTGAACCATTCAACATCAAAGAGCAGCTTACACATTATACTATTTTCTCAGCATTACCCAATCTCTTTGTTCAGAGGTGTAGCCTTATGTACATGTATTCAAAAACAAAACAAAAAAAAAAAAGAAATTGCTGGCAACGAAACTGAAACATCCAAGGTGCTGTTTTCCCCAGTTATAATGTGTAAAAATTGCTTTTATTTCTTTTCTGAAATCTTTTGTCCATCATTCTAAATCTTGAAGTGCAAATTTCTTCTCTATTGCAAATTTTCTTTCCCTCTCATTTTACCAGAAAAACATTTGACTGCTGAGACCTGGGTTATGGTTGTTCCAGGATAGCCTAGGTCACCGTGAGGGTACCATGTTTCACTAACAACTAGTCTACTAATATTAGCAGATCTAATGAACAGAACACTGCATGTTGCAAAATATCTTTGAGAAGCAAGGCAAATCAACACAACCTGAGTTACATATTTGTAAAAGACCTGAGCTAGTTCGATTCTAGTCAGTGTTTTAGTCACGTTGCTCTCACTGTGGCTATTAAAATGTAGATATATTCTGAAAGTTCAATGTTTTTGCTGGCATTGTAGGGTTCTGTCTTTCTTGGCCCTGAAAACATGGTTCCTTGTGTTGTAATAAAATTAGCTTTTGCTTGAATGTTGTCAAATTTAAGGAGAACTTTTCCATTCTTCTGACCATTTTCTGACCTTCTTCTGTGGAGTTATGGGAAAGCACAGGATGCATTCACTAGGTAACTCCTTTAGCCCTTCTTGCTTGCAATGAGGGCAAGTTGCCAGCCAGAACGAACATAATAACCATGTTTTAGCTGACGGATTAAAACAAGGCAGATACCTGGTTTTGTACCTCCAAACCATCAAGGTTGTCTTGGGCTTGTTCTTACCCACATACTAAATGTGGGTAAGAGGAGAGAGAGGATTTCTGTCTGTGGATAGGAAAACTGATTTTTTGGAGTAGCTTTCAAGTTAACTCTGAAAAGAAATGCTTTACATGGCTTATGTGGTGATTTGTCAAACCAAGGGCTGTTTTCTGATGGGAAAAGCGCTTCTTTGTTTGCTTTAGCATGCAGCATTTACTTCAGTTAGGCAGGATTACAGCACACTACTGTAATGAACTTGAAGCTTTAACAGTGGTTGCACTGATGTCTAACACCCTGGTACTGCCCATCCAGCTCACTGCTGTAGGTGACAGTATAAGAAATGAAGAGAAGAAAGTAAATATTCAGCAGAAAACTTTTCAAACATTGCACTGGAATGAATTCTTGCACCTCAGGCTCTCAAAATAATTTCTACTTATGAATGTAACTGTATGATACCCCACTGTAGCAATCAGCTTGTTTGTTCTGTTTGTCTTCCCAGTGACCTGGGAATGGTATGACCATGTGCAAATTAGTCAGGCTCAGGCTAGTAGAAGAGGCAAAGGAGTATTAGGCTTTGCCACTGAGCACACTGAAAGGACCTGGGCAATAAAGTGTTTTAAATTCTTTAAAATCCATTTACGGACAGGGGCACAAGAAGCAGTAGAAATGTATGAGAAATACATTTCTGAAATAAATATGACTCTAGAAAGCTGCTTCCACTTTAAGCTCTGATTCTTTAAGAATTAAGGCATGGATTTTGAAGGTATTCAAACAAAAGAAGTGTAGCTAGCAGGTCACAAGAGGTGATTCTCCCCCTCTACTCTGCTCCTATGAGGCCACACCTGGAGTACTGCACTCAGCTCTGGGGCCTCCATCATAAGAAGGACATGAGGAAGGCCACGATGATGATGATCAGAGGGCTAGAGCTGAAGACAGGCTGAGAGAGTTGCTGTTGTTTAGCCTAGAGAAGAGAAGGCTCCGGGGTGGACCTCTAGCTACCTTCCAGTACTTAAAGAAGGCCTACAGGAAAGATGGGGAGGGACTCTTTATCAGGGATTGTAGTGACTGGACAAAGGGGAACGGTGTTCAAGGCCAGGCTGGATGGGGCTTTGGGCAACCTGGTCTAGCGGAAAGTGTCCCTGCCCATGGCAGGGGGTTGGAACTAGATGATCTTTAAGGTGCCTTCTAGCCCAAACCATTCTATGATTCTATACTTCTATGATTCTATGATTCATTAAAAACGTTATTATTTTTACCAGAAATCAATAGGACTTGTACACAAGTTGTTTTTGAAATCTCATTGGGTTACTGGATACATAAACATCTTTTGAAATATAATGAGTTCTCAAGTGGTAAGTCCAAGATTACATGGGACTGAAGCTTGAAAAAAGTTGGATTTCTAAACCATCTTTTCTATCTTTTAGGAGATATATATGCATATATTTTTTTTCCTGTTGAAACTGCAGAAGGACACTAAAATTCATCGGCTAAAAAGAATGCAATAATGCACTTAGATAGTCTGAAATTGTCTTCTTTTGCAATCAGGAAAATTATTAATATCCCTGTGTACAGTTCTAGAATAGTTATTAGATATCAAAGTTTGGAGCCCAATGGTTAAATTAATAAATCATAGCTAAATTAATAAATCCCTGTACTTATCTCATGGTGATGATTTAACCTTATTTCATTTAGTTTTCCAGGGCAATGTGGCAGAGAGCTGCTCTGCTCCGCTGTCTGGATCTTTGAAATGGCTATATCTGACTTACTGCATGCTTTAACTCTCTTAGAAAAGCAACTGGCAAACTGTGAGCTAGTTACTATCACAGCCTGCAAATTAAATCAAGAAATCAAGGAAATAGCCTTGCTTGAACTGAAACCTTTTATTAAAAATGCACTTTCTGGTATTCATGAAATATATTATTCTCTTGTAGTGTGTTCAGCTGTTGCTGGAAAGCCACAGTGCTCAGTCCTCCATTTGGAAGTGTTGAACATCAGATGTTTAATTGTCTCAGTCCAAAGACTGGATTTATATCTGAGGTGAAAATGACTTCTTGAGACAAATTCATTGCAACCAGATTTCACTGCTTAAATGTAGCTGTTGGTGCAGTGTGTAGTTGCCCTAGGTTTCTTCAACAGATAAAAGACAGAAATGCCTGGAAGGGTAATGCAGATCGTGGGTTAGCTGTCTCAAGGCTCCTGTCTGGATAAAGATCCTAAGGGGACAACACTCCTAAGAAGGTTACCTAAAAATTAAATAGAACGAACCTGATACTTTTCTGCTATTACTTTCAAATCAGTTCTTCAAAAGCTTTTCAGTGCAGTTTTAAATATTTCAGGTCATTGTTCATACATCACACCCCTTGGGATGATGTTTTACAGTTGGATCTTTTTTTTTTTTTTCCCAAGATGTGGAAATATCTATTCGCCAGAAATATTTTCCTTTCCTATACACATTCTCTTTAACACAGAGGTGACTGTTACCATATTTCACTATTCAATTTGTTCAGTTGAAATGGGTATAGAGGATCAACTCTTTGGGCATAGGTAGAACATCGTAAGGACAATGTCTGCAGTCTCATAATGGTTCTCCCTTTCAGCAACGGTATAAAAAAGACAGATTTTTAGTGTGTATTTGTATATATGGATGTATAAATGCAAACATATATATATGTACAGATATGTTCATGTATATATATAATCAAAATACAGCACCAAATGTGCATTTCTCTGCATTTGTAGAGCTCCAATCTTAGCATTCAAATTAGCAACCACTTATGAAAGATTCCTGTGATGGAGTAGTGAAAACCTGTGGCAAAGCCAAATTGTTCATACGGAAATATAAATGGAAAAAAGATTTAAACTTATAGAATCCATTTTGCTGAGATGCACCTGATGTTATCTGAAAGGCTTAAATTGAAGTTATGTATTCCTGTAACTAATTACAACCATAGATGGGACTTTTGCCATATTTAGTAAAACATAAGGTTTTATTTTTTTACGCTTGCACATTAGAGTTCAGCTAAGTAGGTGAAATGCAGAACAATTAACTTAGGCTACAAGGATATCTGCCAGCAGAAATATTGTCTGAATAGGTTCTGCAAGGACCATGATGAAGTTTTACATCTTTTCCATGGCATTTGCCCCACACCCTCAAAGGTGCAGGTCCAGTGTCATAGTAGAGTCCTTTGCTCCCCACTTCCTCCAAGGAGAGGAAATGCATCTAAGCAGAGGATCTGGTTTCTCTGTTGTTACAGCCTGCAGAAGTACACTCATATGCTGCAGACAGATAGCAGAGCTGGTGGTCACTGCTCTCCACCTTACTAACCCAAGCAGAAAGAGGGAAGAACAGTTTTGTGACACACAGGTGACACATACAGCGAAATCAGGATTAGGCAAATCAGATTCTTTGAGGCGTTTGTATTGAACAATGAAGGACTCCAATTATGATGCTTTAATTTAGGAGTCATTCTGCTATTAATCATCTGATCTGAGCAGTTATATTGTGAACAGCAGCTGAGAAGCAATTGTTACTTTCTCAACCTTGCTGTAACTTTTGCATAGAGCTGTAACATACATGAACACGTGAGGAAAATATTATTCCAGACCTATGTATATTGTGCACACTGTGTTGTTATAAGCTCATTTGTCAAGGTCCGATAACAGGCTTGAAAGCTTTGGCCTCATTCTGGCATCTTTCCATTTCTCAGAACTATGGCTTGGCCTCCTACAATGTTTGGATACAAAACCAAACTGCTCAGTGTTCAGGGGTGCTTCCCACCTGTGCTTTGGCAGAGTTACATCTTCGTTTGCTGCTAAAGATGAGCTATCCTTAGTGATGTTAGCAAGCCCGTTAAAAACACAAACACATTTCCATGTTTGGGATTCCAATTGATATGGGTAAAATATGAAGCTATGCTTGGTGGTGAAAAATTAAAGTATCTGATGATGTCTCAGTATTTGACAGCAACAGAGATTTTATCCAAACAATGTGTACTCCCAAGACAGCAGTGCTCACTGTTTATATTTTCTTTTTCATCATTCTTATTATCAATGCATGTGTTTGCAATTTAAAAATGTGGATCTAAGGATGTGCTTATATTGGTTTTATTTAGGCAAAACTTCACTCTTTCTCCTTCACTGAACTATTGGATTAGGTAAAAATTGCAGGGGTTTGTACATACTTTCAAACATATATTTTGACTTCACATTCTATAAATTAGAATCAGTTGATATGACAACAGCTGAAAGAAGAGAGAAGTTCTTGGTTGTTTTATGCTGTTTATTTCAAGATAAGTTGAATTGGGTCTTCAACATATTAGACTCTTTGCCTTCATACATTCAGTGTGATTCAATTACATTACATCATTACACTAATACAATTTTAAGGCACTGCGGGATACTTCTAATAACCTACAGGTGTTTCTCCAGAAGGTTACATACCTGTCATAACTTCTGTTTTATACCTGTTTGCTCTGTGCAAATAAATATCTCCAATATCTTGGAGCTGCTCACTGGTGTTGGGTGCCTATATTTAGCAACTGAATTTTGCACCATTGAGATTTTCTCATTAGTAGAATAGACTAATTAGTTTACATTGGGTGTTTAGTCCTCAAAGAAGGAATATATAGTACACTCAGAAAGAGAATTTACAGACATTTTCCGTAAGCCTAATCCATGATTTAAGAAGTCCTGAATTGGTCTTCTAGACAAAAAGGGATTTGACTGGATTTATCTATTTATACCTTCATGCCCTTCCTGCCCTTGAAGGCTGGCTGGGCATACACTGGTCTGACATGGAATCTCCAAGGGAATTTGGAGTTAAATAGCTGCAAGATCAAGGGTGCAAGGTAACCATCTCACAGTGTGGAAGTGAGCATTTTTGCTTCCAGCCTGTTCTGGTTCCCAACTATAAGCAAATGCATCGTCTGTTCTTAGGTTTACAAGAGGCAAGTGCCTTGCATATGTCACAAGGAACTTCAAAATTACACAACAGGATCTTTCTCTTTTTAACATTTAATAAAAGTAATTTAATTTTGGTTTTGTTTATTTGTTTTGTTTTGTTTCATTTTTCCCCCTAAGAAATCCACTGTAGCCAGATCTATAACTGCTTGGCGGAGACAGAAAAGGTGTATGACATATCCTCAATTTCCCAGTTCCTAGTTGTTTTCCTCTTCAGCCATACAGAATAGGTTAAAATTATCATGAGAAAAAGTCTGGAAGTAACTTAGCAGAGCTGTTTAATAGAAAGCTTAAGCATTTTCCATTAAAGATCTGAAGAAGACTAGTGTAATCAGTCAATTTTTTTAGATAATCCTCCACATGCGGATGTCAGGGATGTATTCTTTCTGAATGTCTTCAGTTCATTACATTTGTACCTAACCTAGCTGAGTAGATTCTAGACATGACATAATTGTATGTTTTTTGTATTGGGAGCAAGAAAGAAAATCCAATGTTTTTATTTATGAATAATGGGAAGAAAGACATTTGCTGTTAAATTATGTTTAACTTCCAAAGCTGTTAAACTTCAAAGTATAACAAGTACATCTTATTTTTCAAAAAATAAAAAATGAATATACCTTCCTATTAACTCCCCTTGAATTCTCATAGTCAGCTCCTGTGTTTAAGTAAAAATAAAATAAAATAAAATTCAATGCAAATTTCAGTCTCTTTTCCCCACATTTAAAATTATTATTCTTCAAAAAATGTACTTAATTTTGAAAAATACCACCTTAGAAAATAATTAATCAAAACTGTAGTACAAAATGAAGCAACAAAAAGCTATGTCATCCAAAATTTAAAATTATGTGTTTAAAAATGCATACATGCATTAAAACTAATAACAATGGTTTTTAGGAAGCTTTCCATTTTGTAAACAAGCCTTCTTCAGTCTAGTAATCAGTCAGCATGAAGAATTTCAACAGATCCTTTTGGGGGAATAAATAGAAAATGAGCAAAAGTTGGATTGGCTGAATATGCCCCAAACAGAGGGATGCAGATGGGTCACAGTTTGTTAATGTTTCACATCCACGGGGAGTGTATGGAAAGCTATTTCCTCCAAATGACAGAAGTGCTACAGTTAGCACCCAAATCCCAAACATCAAATGTTGTATGTAAGTACTTCAGTTTCCACAGGTAAAGTCTTTAGTATCTCCAAACATATTTTGCTCAGCACATGTCCTGAGAGCCTGAACTATAAGAATTTTTACTCCAAGCCAAAATCCCATCAGGATTCACAACACAGGCAGGAGAACATTTACCTTGTTCTCCTGCTCCAATGAAGCACAGCCTCACAACACGCTTAGCCTCTTTTTTTCTCTTCCCTGATTCCCTGCAGAGTGACCAGGGTAAGGAAGAGGAGCTCTGCTTTTCCTCCTTGGAGTCTTGTAATTGAATCTCTCCTCTGGGAGACAGGAGACCTGACTTCAAAGCCCTCATTGCCCAATATTTACCACATTCCAGGAAGGTGCCAGAATTTTCTGGGCTGGAAGCCCTCTAAATCCTTCCTGTGCCATCTTTCACTCTTTGCATAAAATGATTGAATATTCATTGGAGCAGGGCCTGGAGGCATTTTTTTGGTCTTGTCTTACCTGGGTGCTGCAGAGTTCTGGGCACGTTCCTCTCTTTCTTTTCCTTTCTGCAAAATTAGTCTACACAAAGTGGCTGATCTTTCAGAGGAGAAGCTGTAAAACATCAATACCAAGATACCTTCTATCTCCTAGCTAGGATCCTGTTAGACGTGTTGACTCAAGTCCCCTCAAAAAAAGGGTAGCTTTGAACAGGTTTTGGGGGAATCAATTGTTTCTGTGTTAAAACAAACAACAACAAAAAATGTCTAATACAGTGAACTCTGTTACTAATGAGAAGCTACAATGTCCAGATAACAAAAAACCTGGATAGCATCATTTTAAAGGAGACATCAGGCATAAAACCAAAGCAAGGCATAATGAACTGTGGGAAATTCAGTGTAGGCACCCACAGGTCTTGGAAATTGTCACTGGAGTTCATCTGAAATTATATTCATCTGAGAGCTGACCATGCCAGAGGGATGGATCCATCCAGGGTCACAAAGCAACTACATGGACGCTCATTGTGTTTTGGGAGAGCTGAGGTTCCTCTGCACACAATCAGCTCATATCTTATAGGGTTTCTTAACACAGGTTCCGTGCAAAGCATTCACTTTTGTACTGAGTCTGCGGTCAGCAGGTTCTGGAGAAGAATAGCTACCATGGTAAAGTTGTCCATGAAGTAATAAAGCTTATTTGACCTAAGCTGTCTTTATACTGAGACAGCTTCAGTCTCTACATCCAGGACAAGGTTAACCCAGCATCTGGGCAAGCAGCCTACAGAGAACTGAAAGCTGACTGCAGGCAAATTGGGAACTAGCATAAAGGGTAAATGGATGCAGTGGTACAACTGGGAGAAATGGTTACATGTGAAGGACAGTGGAGGGAATATTGGTTTTCACCTTTCACAATTTGGGGTCTGGTGAAGCTACGGCATAAAATTCTGTATGTATCTTTTAACACTGCTTATTTAAGGTAGAATCCATCCTGTTAAAAAGCTAGACTCCCTGAAACACTAAAAATTGTGCAGACCTCATTTCAGGACAGAAAATAGTAGAGACAAAGGAGTTGTTCTAGTTACTACTTTACTCTGGGAGCCGATGCGAAACAAGCAAAAGGAGTTCTAAGACCTGTCCTTAGCACAGTTCTGTCCGTTGATGCATGCTTTCATTCATTGCATGCAAAGGTTTCATCTGGTGCAAACCAAAAATGTCTTTTCTCTGATTCTTTTTTTTTACATATATTTTTTTTCCAATGCAAGTACAATAACTGTTGATGTTACAACGGTGATGTTGTTGTGTGGCAGCAATTTTGTAGTAATTCTTGAATTTAAACACCCTAATTCCTCCTCAGTAATTTCCAGCTCAGGATGTGTGTGGTAGAATTCCCAGGTGCAAAGTTCATCTGTGGTTTCCTTAATAAAAAATATGAACTGCTATTTATGAAGAGAAATTTCAGGGAACTCCTAGGTTGCAAGGCTGCAGAAACCCAGATCCCATTAAAACTCAATGAAAGGTGGTGCCTACATCCCTTACGGCCTGTTAGTCCAAGAGATTTAGGCACCCATATTCCAATAATTCATTCTCCCTCCACCTCCTGGCAGCACAGACCTTGCCTGAGCACAGTGTGTCAGTCACATATCCCTGCTTGAAAGAACGCTTATTGCAGCCAGATAAGGAATATTCCTTTGGCTCTGATTCAGATGGATTTGAAAAGTATGATTTTTCTTGGAGGAAAAATGAATCCCTTAACTGTTTTCTCTTGCCACCATAGCACAACTACTGATTTACAGCAGCATGAGGTCTACTTTTCCATCTACATAATATTTGGGGAAAGCTTATGGCAACACAACGTGTAAATGAGTATAAGCAGAATGTATTTGCTTTTCCTTCCTGCCAGTCTATACAGAGATGATCTTAACAGTATCTGTTTTGTGTTGAATGCTGCACATCAGAGATTCTTTACACTGATGTTTGTATGGCAGGTGACAGCTCCTATTTGCCTACTGGGAATAAGCTTTACTGTTTGCACCATCTGGGAGGAAGAAACCCCAGCAAATCCACTCCCTCCTGGAGTAAAGAAGATACCAGAATTGGTACTATCACCTCCCTGGATATTTAGCAGCGGAAGACAGTTTTAAAACCTAGATGAGTCTCCTGAAAAATGGTGCCAGTGAGTTTCTGTGAATCAGCGTGTTTGGGTAGCCTAACCTTACCTCTTCCCTAGCTGGCACAGGATTATTTTCATGGGCTGCTCTGAGGATTTCTCTACCTTCTGTTCAGCTGTATGTCTGGGCTTCCAAGAACAAGGTTTGGGTCAATGTATATGTCTTCAAGTCAGTTCTCTACCTTTAGACTTTTCCCAAACTACTGCTCATTTCTGTAATTACATATGTAACTCCATGGGTGGAGGTACATAAAGAAAAATAGCAACAGCAACAACAGAAAACAAACAAACAAACAAAAAATTAGTGAACTTCAAGATTAAAGATTGTTCAGTTATTCTGTATTTTTCCAAAGCCTTGCTACCTGTCTGTACTTACCCATTTATTTTCCTTTCCATGCCAGCGGTCAGGGATTGAGAATATGCTCTACTGGTCAGAGCTAACAGCTTTTGAATTCTTACATGTTCTCAGTTTGAAACATTCCTGACTTTCACAGGAGGAGAATTGTAAGGCTCCCTTTCAACTTCTTGTAATTTATTGCTTCTTTCATGAAAGAATTAACTGCATTTGCTACAAGCCCAGCCTTGCATTCAGTATAACCCCCAAACTTTTATCAACTGTAACATGAGTTTTTGTGAATGTATTTTTCATACAATGCAGTTTCAGGGTCTTTGGGACAGTGCTTCAGATACTTCACCAGAATTCAGTTTAACCATACAGTTAGTGAATAAAACTTGGCCATCAGCATGAATGTTTTCATTTTCCACAGATGTGTTGAAATCTTGTGCAGCATTCGTTGGTCTCCAGCATAAGTCCTTCTGCAACAGGCAGTAGTATGCAGTTGCCTAGTATTAACATTATAGATATATTAAACTTTCATCTCAGCAAAACATATAATTAGAAAAATGCATACCCTTAATTAAGCATATTTTCTATTGGAGAAAATTACTATTACTAGATAGATTATAATCTAGATAGATTGTATCAGTAGTTAATTTCTCTCACACTTAGCAGTTTTCTACATGGAGTCCCTGTTCCGTCAGTATCTAGCTTTTACATATATAATTTTCTTTACTAGATTGAAAAATACAAACAAGCAAACAAACAAACAAAAACCATAAAATCATTATCACTTTTCTGTGCTCTTTCTCAGTGTTTCAAACTGTAGATAATTTATCTTGTTTTTTTTGTTGTTTTTTTTTTTTGATCAGACAAGCTAAGCCCCTTTGGTTGTCTGATCCTGTCACTCTCAGACAAACTTCTTAAGCTTTCAATTATACTTCTGACTCTTTTCTGAACTCTTTCTAGTTGTTTGAGCCTGTTTCTTAGAGCAGAGGCACTCTCATAAGACCTAATATCCCCAGAATGGTAAACATGGCAAATACAGAGGCAGTACAAGCCTCCCATTCATTTCTCTTGGTTTTCATTATATTAATTTTTGATGGACATGAATCAGACAGGGATCACAATCAGCTACATATCCACAGTGACCGCCCCCCATTTTCACAAGTCACTGCATCCCAGGAAGCACTCAAGTGAAAGCATCTAAATGCATTGCCTGAATGTTTATCATATATAGGCGTATGTTTTAATTATGCTTAAGGTGTATATTTTTACATTACCAATATTAAAGGTCATATTAACTAGTTCTCTTCATTAGGGCTCACTCAAGATTTGACTTGTGAAGGTGTTTAGGAATTGGGTATTTTCACAGCAGTTGGTGAAAATATAGGATGCAAATGTAGTCTGAACAAGCAAAAAAAAAAGCTCTCTAGAAACACATCTACTTGATAATTCCCTGTTAATGAGTGTGTCTGGAGACTTAACAGCTAGCAAGGTTCTAATCTCCATCATATGTCACGTGTTGATTTTATAATGTTCAATTTTCTTAGAATGTTGTGTGATAACAGACGAATACTTTACAATGTTTAAGTATATTGCATCATTTACCTTTGTCAATGGGAATGTGTAATCTCGTTGAAAGATAGTTTGACAAGAGTTGCTTTTATAATCCCATGCTGACTGACTTTAATTAAATTACTTTACTTTAGATTTTGAGTAGTAAAGCCCTATATCAGCCATTCTATTATTTTGCCCTGTGTCAATGTCAAACCATCAGGCATAAAATTACCAGATTGTCCCATTTACCCTTTTAAAATATTGGCACAGTATTCACTTTTTTTCCAGTTACCTGGAATACTCCAATATACCAAGACTCATGCAAATAAATTAATATAAAGAAAAAAAAAAAAAAGGAAAAAAGAAAAAAAAATAAAGATTTCATTACCTATCTATTTTAAAACTCCAGATCTTTATCCTTACCTACATACTGAATCAATCCTCAAAAACTGACTACCATCTCTAGGTAAGCCTGGAATGGAAAGTTTAGCTTATACTGTTGTTATACTAGTTTAAACTGTTATTAAGAAGGTATATTTTTTTTAATGAAATATGTAATTAACTCTGACTATTCTCATCCCAACACAAAAGATGTAGAATCATAGAACAGAATCATAGAATCATTTAGATTGGAAAGGACCTTTAAGATCACCAAGTCCGACCATCTACCTAACACTACAAGTTCACTGCTAAAC
>VXAL01000812.1:0-15411 GCA_013399475.1 Chauna torquata | reverse complement strand
GCAGTACAAGCCTCCCATTCATTTCTCTTGGTTTTCATTATATTAATTTTTGATGGACATGAATCAGACAGGGATCACAATCAGCTACATATCCACAGTGACCGCCCCCCATTTTCACAAGTCACTGCATCCCAGGAAGCACTCAAGTGAAAGCATCTAAATGCATTGCCTGAATGTTTATCATATATAGGCGTATGTTTTAATTATGCTTAAGGTGTATATTTTTACATTACCAATATTAAAGGTCATATTAACTAGTTCTCTTCATTAGGGCTCACTCAAGATTTGACTTGTGAAGGTGTTTAGGAATTGGGTATTTTCACAGCAGTTGGTGAAAATATAGGATGCAAATGTAGTCTGAACAAGCAAAAAAAAAAGCTCTCTAGAAACACATCTACTTGATAATTCCCTGTTAATGAGTGTGTCTGGAGACTTAACAGCTAGCAAGGTTCTAATCTCCATCATATGTCACGTGTTGATTTTATAATGTTCAATTTTCTTAGAATGTTGTGTGATAACAGACGAATACTTTACAATGTTTAAGTATATTGCATCATTTACCTTTGTCAATGGGAATGTGTAATCTCGTTGAAAGATAGTTTGACAAGAGTTGCTTTTATAATCCCATGCTGACTGACTTTAATTAAATTACTTTACTTTAGATTTTGAGTAGTAAAGCCCTATATCAGCCATTCTATTATTTTGCCCTGTGTCAATGTCAAACCATCAGGCATAAAATTACCAGATTGTCCCATTTACCCTTTTAAAATATTGGCACAGTATTCACTTTTTTTCCAGTTACCTGGAATACTCCAATATACCAAGACTCATGCAAATAAATTAATATAAAGAAAAAAAAAAAAAAGGAAAAAAGAAAAAAAAATAAAGATTTCATTACCTATCTATTTTAAAACTCCAGATCTTTATCCTTACCTACATACTGAATCAATCCTCAAAAACTGACTACCATCTCTAGGTAAGTCTGGAATGGAAAGTTTAGCTTATACTGTTGTTATACTAGTTTAAACTGTTATTAAGAAGGTATATTTTTTTAATGAAATATGTANAAAAAGGAAAAAAGAAAAAAAAATAAAGATTTCATTACCTATCTATTTTAAAACTCCAGATCTTTATCCTTACCTACATACTGAATCAATCCTCAAAAACTGACTACCATCTCTAGGTAAGCCTGGAATGGAAAGTTTAGCTTATACTGTTGTTATACTAGTTTAAACTGTTATTAAGAAGGTATATTTTTTTTAATGAAATATGTAATTAACTCTGACTATTCTCATCCCAACACAAAAGATGTAGAATCATAGAACAGAATCATAGAATCATTTAGATTGGAAAGGACCTTTAAGATCACCAAGTCCGACCATCTACCTAACACTACAAGTTCACTGCTAAACCATATCCCTAAGTGCCACATCCATGTCTCTTAAATACCTACAAGCATTACAGACAGAGAGGTATTAGATATAGAAAGCAATGAGGTCTCCCATCCGCCTCCTCTTCTCTAGACTAAACAGTCCGAGTTCCCTCAGTCACTCCTCATAATACTTGTTTTCTAGTCCCTTCACCAGCTTTGTTGCTTTTCTCTGCACACACTTTAGTAACTCAGTATTCTTCTTGTAGTGAGGAGCCCAAAGCTGAACATAGTATTTGAGGAGTGGTCTCACCAGTGCCGCGTACAAGGGGACAATCAATTCCCTACTCCTGCTGGTCACACTATTTCTGATGCAGGCCAGGATGCCATTGGCCTTCTTGGCCACCTGGGCACTCTGCTGACTCATGTTCAGCGGCTGTTGACCAGCACCCCCAAGGTCCTTTTCTGCCATGCAACTTTCCAGCCCCTCTTCCCCAAGCCTATACCGCTGCCTGGGGTTGTTATGACCCAAGTGCAGCACCCGGCACTTAGCCTTCTTGAGTGTCATGCAACTGGACTCAGCCCATCCATCCAGTCTATCCACATCCCTCTGCAGAGCCTTCCTCCTCTCGAGCAGATCAACACTCCCACCCAGCTTGGTGTTGTCTGCAAACTTACTGAGGGTGCACTCGATCCCCTCATCCAGGTCATTGTTAAGATATTAAACAAAACTAGCCCCAGTACTGAGCCCTGGGGAACACCACTTGTGACCGGCCAACAACTGCTTTTAACTCCATTCACGATGACCCTTTGGGCACCGCATCCAGCCATTTTTCTCACCCAGCAAACAGTACATCCACCCAAGCCATGAGCAGCCAGTTTCTCCAGGAGAAGGCTGTGGGAAACAGTGTCAAATGCCTTGCTAAAGTCCAAGTAAACAACATCCAGAGCCCTTCCCTCATCTACTAAGCGGGTCATCCTGTCATAGGAGGAGATCAGGTTAGTCAGGCAGGACCTGCCTTTCATAAACCCATTCTAACTGTGCCTGATCACCTGATTGTCCTGTATGTGCTGTGTGATGGCACTCAGGATGATCTGCTCCATGACCTTCCCTGCTACCAAGGTCAGAGTGACAGGCCTGTAATTCCACAGATCCTCCTTCCTACCTTTCTTGTAGATGGGCATCACATTTGCCAACCTTCAGCCAACTGGAACCTCTCCAGTTAGCCAGGACTGATGGTAAATTACTGAAAGTGGCTTGGCAAGCACTTCTGCCAGCTCTTTCAGCTCCCTTGGGTGGATTCTGCCCAGACCCATAGATTTTTATGTGTCCAAGTGGTGCAGTAGGTCACTATTTCCCCTTGGATCACAAGTGCTTCTTTCTGCTCCCTGCTTCTGTCTTCCAACTCAGCAGCCTGTGTACCCTGAGAAGAATTAGTCTTACTAACAGAGACTGAGGCAAAGAAGGCATTAAGGATCTCAGCCTTGTCCTCATCTCTTGTCACTATGTTTCCCCCCACATCCAATCAAAGATGGAGATTCTCCTTAGTCCTTCTTTTCTTGTTTATGTACTTGTAAAAACATTTTTTTAATTGTCTTTTACTATAGTGGCCAAGTTAAGCTCTAGCTGGGCTTTGGCACTTCTAATTTCCTCCCTGCATAACCTCATAACATCTCCGTAGTATTCCTGAGTTGCCTGTCTCCTCTTCCAAAGGTCATAAACTCTTTTTTTTTTTTTCCCCAAGTTCCAGAAGAAGCTCTCTGTTCAGCCAGGTTGGTCTTCTTCCCTGCTGGCTCGTCTTTCAGCACAGAGAGACCTGTGCTCCTGTGACTTCAAGATTTCCTTCTTAAAGAATGTCCAGCCATCCTGGACTCCTTTGCACTTTAGAACTGCCTCCCAAGGGACCCTGTCAACCAGGTCCCTAACTAGGCCAAAATCAGCCCTACAAAAATCCAAAGTAGTAGTTCTGCTGACCACCCTCCTTGCTTCCCCAAGGATAGAGAACTCTATCATCTTGTGATCACTGTGCCCGAGATGACCTCCAAATAACACATCACTCGCAAGACCTTCCCTGTTAACAAATAACAGGTCAAGGGGGCACCTTCCCTAGTTGGTTCCCTCACCACCTGCATCAGGAAGTTATCTCCCACACATTCCAGCAATCTCCTACTTTGCTTCTTCTCAGCTGTATTGTATTTCCGGCAGACATACAGAAAGTTGAAGTCTTCCATGATAATAAGTGCTATCAATCACGACACTTCTAGATCATTATAGAATATTTTAGAATATAGAATTTATGTCTGCTAAGACAAAAGACATATAAGTCTTGCATAGAAAGATATAAGAAATAGATTTCTATATCTTTTAAGATATAAGATATAGAAAGATTATGAAACCATCACAGGCTTTCTATGATTAGAAACAAACACTGGTGTTTCTAATAATACTTCTAATGTACTAGCTGGATCAAAGCTGTGGGACGGATGCAAGCCCCAGTGTTCCCCAACCCTTTGGTCCTTTTTTTCACCCAGGTTGTCTGAAGCCATTGAAGCACACTCATTCCTTCCTGTGTGTGGAGAACCATGTGTCCTTCCACAGAAAACCTTCCCTGGCTTGTAGGTAAGTGATACACATCCATTTCTCACCTCAACATGAAGTTGCACATGATTAGCATGTGTGCTCCCCCTGGGTAACTGGGAAAGTCTCTTTGGTTTCCTTGTTTAATGAGCTAAAAAGCAACCTAAAGAATAGACTGTAGGTTGTATGTATAAGGGGAAATGGGTACCAAGACTTGTGAAGACTTTAGGTGTGGCATTTCTCCAATTTACCATAGATATCCACCAGGTAGGCACTCCCAGCTGAGCTAGTTGCCACTGCTAGGGAGAAGTTCATCTCTCTCCAGCTAGCCACGTAATATTGGTCAGATGAATGGCACCCTGAAATGTTTTCTTTCTGTCCTTAGGTGAAAAGGAGCTCCTCCCTAGAACACATGTGCCTTGCAGATGTCTCAAATGAGTTTCGACGTTTAAAGCTTGGGTGCCCAAGTCCAACACTGTGACTCACTTCTGAGTACTGATCAGTATGTGATACGTATAATGTAGAATGCTGAAACTGCTACCAAAAATTTCTTGTTTAGAAATCAATGGACCTGTTCAGGCCTTGGAAGGAACACATTAAAGAGAACTAGACCACATGGAGATATCTCTTTCTGTGGCCTGAACACCCTATTTTTGAGGGGAAAAAGGTGCAGTGCAAACAGTCTCAGAAACTCCTGTGCTTACATTTTCGGGGGATTTACTGTGTGTATCTCCATTACTCCTGCTGAGGTTTTACATCACTTCCTGATGCCTGTTCATCTGTAGTAATGAACAAACCCCAAGCTTTGCTTTTTAGGTTCATGCTTGACAGCACGATAGTCAAAAATTGAGCACAGTCACTGTGTTAAGTACTAGTAGGTACCTATATTAGTAAATAAATTTGACCCATATTCTCTAGAAGCAGAACATAAACTGATATATCCAATGAGCCCTCAGAGTAAGATTCTTCTTTACTGGTGTATTGTTCATGTATATGAAAGCTTCTTAAACACCTCATGAATACGATTTTTTTTTTATTTCCTTAAATGATATTGTGAAAATTAAGGTTTGCAAACACTTGCAGCCTTCATATTTCTTAAATGATATCAGTCTTACTTTAAAAGAAACGGAATTGCAAATGATCTAATGTCTAAAATCAAAACAATGATTAAACTTTTCAAGTTTCTTGTTCATTCAAAAATATTTGTACAGTCCATATTCACAAGCTTACTTTGTTATTTTTTAAGTTATCTAAAAATCACATTTGATAGCAAGTATGCTTATTTATGTCACAAATCTAGTCTCACCTGCCTGCACAGGATTTTTCTTTATAATCACTTCAGACCTTTCCTTGAAAAAAATTAATCACTTGTCTGTCTTTATTCACTGAAAGAACTTTTGTTAGTTAACTCTGTGGAGGAAGGAAGTATTTTCTAGTAATTGAGGACCAGATCCAAATCTAGCTAAAATGAGAGTAGAGCTGGTTCAGGAATTTTTGGTGAAACGTTTTCATCAGGAAATTCCAATTCATTAACGCTTTTCAAAGGAACATGCTGGTTTTGATAAAACTTTCATTAGAAAAGTCTTCTCACAAGTAGTGCACAAATTTTGGTCAAAATCAGAAACAGACGTGTTTGTCTCCAAGTTACCAAAATGCCAGTGGCTAGAGCAAACACTCACTGCTTGCAAGAACTGGGTTCAGATTCTTCCTTTGCAGAAGACAAGGTAGCCATTTGAGATTGAGTTTCTGTCATCCTTCAGGAAGATATAAAGGTCTCCATCTAGTTTGCTAGTAAATCCCCCTCATTTACACTTCCATAAAATCAGTCTTAGGTACACCTAAAGCTTTTAGTAAAGGCGTATCCAGATCATTGATAAAAATGTTGAACAGAACTAGCCCCAGAATTGAGCCCTGGGGAACATTGCCAGTGACAAGCCACCAGCCTGATGTAGCCCCATTCACTATGACACTCTGAGCTCTGCCGTTCAGCCAGTTCATCAGCCAGCATAGCGTGAACCTGTTCAGCTCACAGTTGGACAATTTGTCCAGAAAGATGCTGTGAGGGACAGTATCAAACGCCTATCCAGTGCCTTCCCTTCATCCACCAAGTGGACCTTAACATAGAAGATCAAATTGCTAAGGCAGGACTTTCCCTTCACGAACCCATGTTGACTATGCCTGATAATAACTTTGTTCTTTAACTGCCTTTCAGTAACCCCCAGCACTGGCCTAAGCACTGCATACAGGCTTCATTCATCTGAAACTGTCTCCCTTTCAGCAGACAGCAGAAAAATCAGGAGCCAGAAAAGTGCTGATCAGTAGACATTCAAAACAAAACAAACAAACAAACAAAAAAAAACACCACCACCACCAACAAAAAAAGTGGGTCAGCTCTTCATTCATCTGCCACTCTCTCATCAACTTTGCTTTACTTTGGCTTTATGCTGAGCTCCTTCACTCCACTCTGATGCTGCACACAATCTTGTTTCATCCTCCTGATGGTTAAGGCTTTCCTGAACACAGCCCTTGGGGGTTGGGAGAATCTGTTGAGTGAGAACTTAATTGTAAAGCAGAATTAAAAGGCATCTTGCCATTATTTCGTAGACTCAACATTGTAACTTCATAACTTTAATGAGACTCTTTGAAGAAAATACAATAAAGAAATATGCATTCCTGTCTCCATGCTGCTTTGAAGGAACTTCAGAAGACGTAGCTGTAAGAACGGGAAAAGGCAAGAACAATATTTTAAAGAGGTAAGGCTCAACTTCTGAACAAAGCCCCAATGCTCCCAATAAGCACTAAGTTATGCTAAAGTTTGTGTCTGACCTTTGTTAGTAAATCCCCCTCATCTGCACTTCCATAAAACCAGTCTTAGGTGCATCTAAAGCTTTTAGCAGACATTACATGCAAAAGTGAGCCTTTGATAGACAGACATCTGAAGTGGTAGAGGGCTTGTTCAAACATGTCTTCTAAGCCTGCAAGTTTACAGGGAGGACACTCTTATCTTGTAGGAGGGGTGAGAGAAGTGGAGAGGAAGGGTACCATAAAATCTTTAACAGAAATTGGCTTGTTGGTTGATGTCTTTTATCTAGAAATTGAAACTTTCATCACAAAAATCAGAAGAAAATAATCTACCTTGACAACATAACAAATTCCCTGCCTGTTCTGGCACATTGCAGCATACTCAGACTTGTTTCCTACACTGCGTAAATGTTCCTGTTAACCCTCTTGCCCATGCAGTCTGATCTGCAAGTTCCTTTTCTGTGCTTTTTTCCTCCCACACTTGATGCTTCTTTTGCATTTTCTTGCTATGAATGGTTAATCCTCCATTACTGAATTGCTCTCGGTGAACTTCTCTTTGGTATTTTTCTAAAATTTTCTCCTTCAAAGCTGCCTGAAAAAAATACAAAAATGGTAAGTTATCAACATACAGACAGAACAGAAGACAGCACACCAGAGGGAATTGTTTACAGGCAGCTCGCCCCTTTTCATGTGATTTTGTACGCTGAAAATGAGGAAATTGGAATGACTTGCAGATATAAATACACAAGGTCACAGCAGCAGCTCTGGATCTAGACAGAATCTAGGCCTGGGTGTGGTAGATCGTGGATTTGCCCACAAATAATGAAACTAGAATGTGAACCAGGTACCAAGAAGGTCCCTATCCTCTGGAGCAAGGTCAAAGTGTGGTTCTTTCTCACAAGATATTAAAGATGTTGAAAATAATCTTCTTCACACTGGGAGGAGAGAAGGCATAGTACATTATCCAATAAGGGCTTGGGTAATGCCCTCAATAATATGCTTTAACTTTTGACTAGCCCTGAAGTGGTCAGGCAGTTGGACTAGATAATCTCTGAAATTCCCTTCCATCTGAACTATTCTATTCTATTCTATTCTATTCTATTCTATTCTATTCTATTCTATTCTATTCTATTCTATTCTATTCTTTAGATTCAGTGGATTTAAGCCAATTTGCACCAGCCTAGCACAATGGCCCTACTGACCTTTCAGGCAATGAATCCAAAATTCAGACAAAGCTTTGTCTTAATCTCACCAATTCCCTCTATGTGAAAGTTAAAATACAGTTTTCCTATTCATTCACTCAGCTTGAATTCCCTTAAGATGAAGGACTGGATGTTTTGATTATTACAACATCCTTTCCTTTGGCCTCCAGACATGCAACTTGCTGTGCTCAGATCTGTTCAGAACACTGCACATCTTTCCTATGCTTTTACCATATAACATTTTCCTTTCACCCTGTCACTGACTTTTCCTTCTTCAACAAGTCTAACAGAAGCTGCTTGTCTTCAATTTCAAGGTCTTTTCCAGGTTTCCAGATTTCTTTCTTTCATTACTTATATGTTAACTCTGCACTCATCCAGTGATTTTCTTCATTACTTGTTTGCTCTCAGACAAGGGCCTTAATGTTTCTTCTCATTTTCCATGAACCTCACCTTATTTCCAAATTCCTTTTTTTTATAAACAATACCACATTAGAACAATTTTTGGTACAGCAGCTCATCTAAGGCCCTTCACCTTTCACATGATTGAAAGTATAACTATCATGAGACCAAGATACAGGTATCTTCTAATGCATAACAGGTTCAATCAGGTGGCATATTAAGGGCTTGTAATGGGCACAAATGCTGGTAACATGTAACATGCTAGGTGAGCATGATAGGTGGTTAAAATGCTGCATTTTCTTTCAGGTAACTGGCTTTACATTCCTCACCCAGTAGAAGAAGCTAGCATTTTAGTCCAATGATACAGAATATTTTGCTGTGATGCTATGTTAAAGAGCAGCTGTGAATGGACTTCCAGAAAAATTCATATGTCCTGCAACACCTTTATCCACATCTCAAAGCAGACTGGGAAAAAGCTAAACAGCAGGCTGGCAACTGAAAGGATAGTTCCGACGGCCCAGACACATCCTGGAAGTCTTGGCATCAGGGACTGCCTCTTTATTTTTTGCCTGTAGAGAACTTAATACAGTGGAGTTGTAGTCTGTGATGGCAGTGAAGTATTACAAAAATAAAAAACATCATCCTATGAAGTCTTCATACATCACCAATGCTTCCTTTCAGCATTTTACTAACATATTGCCTTTGCAAAGAGCTTGTGCCAGAGCCCTTCAGAGACAGGAGAAATACTGCCTTGTACCTTTGCTGCATGAAGTTACTGTGTCATATAAGGACAGCAATCTTAATTTTTCCTGAAAATTCTCCCTATTAACAACTTATTATTACATACTTTCATGTTATCAAATTTTACCAACTTAAAATTTAGGTGTGCTGTGCTGTTACACTTTTCCCATAGGCAATGAAGAGGGTCAGTCATTTCTAAACAGCAACTGTTCACATTTCAAGATGGGTGGGATAAATCCCTTTACACATGCCAATGCCTCTATACTACTTTTTATACAATTTAGACAAGCAGCTTAGATGAAGTGGAGTGAATCAATGCCCTCATGTAGGTTCACTGATGCAACTCAGTTTCTTCATACTATTTGGCAGGATGAGTGGAGGATCAGGCTCATGTATGACTCATGTATGAGGCTGTATGATTCCCTCATCTATGGATGAGATTCATGGAGTGAAATCTTTGCTCCACTAAAGTTAATATGCAGCTAATCATTTACTTCAGTGAGGCCAGAAAGGAAATCAACACAAGAATTTTAGTCATAGTATATGACNGAAGAATTAAGAGTTAAAGGCAGTTAGAGATGTTCCAAATTCTGTTACCTAAGCAAATCTGAGCTTTCCCATTTTATAATAAAGTTATCAGTTGTTAACCATCATTTTATTTTACACTATTACCAGAAATACATATAATAAAACAAAAATAATAAAAAGATCATAATAAAAAATAAAAATAATTAAAAAAAGACAAGTGTACTTGATATTTTCACGTGTTCGTCCAAGTGTAAGGTACAATATATAAATGTCTGAAAGGAGTACAGCAAAGTCAAAATAGTAGCTCTGGCTAGGCTGCTTAAACTGAAAAATCATGCCAAATTCAACAGAAAACTAAACCTTAGATTATCCCACCAAGGAAGAACCATTATGGTAAGAGTAATCATAGGTCCTTGGAATACCAAGTTGATCTGCAAAGAACACACAGAGATGAAATAATGCAATTTCCACTGACTCATAATTAAAAACATTGATGTAGTCACCCTATCCAGTCTTTAGGTAACATGAGAGGAGTTCTCTGGATAAACCACGACATATTTCTGCATCAATTCATTATCACACATACAGATTTTACTGCAGTGATGCACATCAGCTAGTGTTGAATTAGTAGTGCTCACTACAAAGCTCATATACCTGGCATAGGTAAGAGGAGGCCTTTCCAAAAGTTATAGTGTCAAAACAAATCTACAATTTAAATTATCTAAAAGGTAAATGTACAGTCAGTAGCACTTGGCCTTTCACATACTAAACCCTTGATATAATCCCAAACACAATAAAACTGTCACACTTTTTCTTCTACACACTTCTAATAGGACATATATTGATTAGAACTAGCAACATGTAACGAGATACCGAACTTGCTCAAGTGTGCTCATGTATTGAATTTCAGAGATGAGAATTCCTCTAGACTGTTGCTTTGCAGTCAGACATTGGGTTTCTAAATCTTAGATTATGATGGGGGCATGTAAGCTGTTGGCTTCTCTCTGCAGTTCAGAAGGGACTGACTGTACACCAAAGTCTGGCTCAAGTCTTCACCCCACGCTAATTTTTTCCAAATCTCAGAGCATCAGTCATCCTTTTCTCTCTGGCTGGAACTATGCAGCTGAGCCTTATCTGCTCTCCAGAAGTACCTCCTCCATGAGCCATTTGATTAACAGCCACAAACTCTCAATTTTAGTAGAAAAGGTGATTTGCATTATATAGCCACCTCTCCCCAAATGACATTTTTTGATTTTTGTAAGAATTAGTGAGGAATTTATAAATAAAATATTGGTTCCCGATAATATATAACATAAATTTTCCATCATCTAAAGAGAAGGGAGGTAAAGTCTTCTGCTTAAAAAACTGAAAACTTCCCATCTCATCTCTTATCTTCCTCCTGGGAAAGAAGCTATTGCCCAGCTCATCTACACTCTGATGAATAATAGCATTTCTATTACAAATGTAGATTTTTTTTTGCATTTGATTACACAAGCCAGGAGGGCTGTCGGATCAAGTGCTAGTTTCCTGAAGATATTTTATTCAATGCTTACTGGCTTGAAGAGAAAAACTGTGAAATTGAAAAAAAAAAAAAAAAAAATTATTCCTTTTTCTTTTTTTTTTTTTTTTTTTTTCCCCTCTGTAAANATCTTTGCTCCACTAAAGTTAATATGCAGCTAATCATTTACTTCAGTGAGGCCAGAAAGGAAATCAACACAAGAATTTTAGTCATAGTATATGTCAGTCCATCTCTCCAAACAATTCCTATAATAGAGTACCATTTGTACCAAAAAAAAAAAAAAAAACCACATAGCTTCATAAAAATCTGTTGAATACTGTAAGAGGGCCAGAAGAATTAAGAGTTAAAGGCAGTTAGAGATGTTCCAAATTCTGTTACCTAAGCAAATCTGAGCTTTCCCATTTTATAATAAAGTTATCAGTTGTTAACCATCATTTTATTTTACACTATTACCAGAAATACATATAATAAAACAAAAATAATAAAAAGATCATAATAAAAAATAAAAATAATTAAAAAAAGACAAGTGTACTTGATATTTTCACGTGTTCGTCCAAGTGTAAGGTACAATATATAAATGTCTGAAAGGAGTACAGCAAAGTCAAAATAGTAGCTCTGGCTAGGCTGCTTAAACTGAAAAATCATGCCAAATTCAACAGAAAACTAAACCTTAGATTATCCCACCAAGGAAGAACCATTATGGTAAGAGTAATCATAGGTCCTTGGAATACCAAGTTGATCTGCAAAGAACACACAGAGATGAAATAATGCAATTTCCACTGACTCATAATTAAAAACATTGATGTAGTCACCCTATCCAGTCTTTAGGTAACATGAGAGGAGTTCTCTGGATAAACCACGACATATTTCTGCATCAATTCATTATCACACATACAGATTTTACTGCAGTGATGCACATCAGCTAGTGTTGAATTAGTAGTGCTCACTACAAAGCTCATATACCTGGCATAGGTAAGAGGAGGCCTTTCCAAAAGTTATAGTGTCAAAACAAATCTACAATTTAAATTATCTAAAAGGTAAATGTACAGTCAGTAGCACTTGGCCTTTCACATACTAAACCCTTGATATAATCCCAAACACAATAAAACTGTCACACTTTTTCTTCTACACACTTCTAATAGGACATATATTGATTAGAACTAGCAACATGTAACGAGATACCGAACTTGCTCAAGTGTGCTCATGTATTGAATTTCAGAGATGAGAATTCCTCTAGACTGTTGCTTTGCAGTCAGACATTGGGTTTCTAAATCTTAGATTATGATGGGGGCATGTAAGCTGTTGGCTTCTCTCTGCAGTTCAGAAGGGACTGACTGTACACCAAAGTCTGGCTCAAGTCTTCACCCCACGCTAATTTTTTCCAAATCTCAGAGCATCAGTCATCCTTTTCTCTCTGGCTGGAACTATGCAGCTGAGCCTTATCTGCTCTCCAGAAGTACCTCCTCCATGAGCCATTTGATTAACAGCCACAAACTCTCAATTTTAGTAGAAAAGGTGATTTGCATTATATAGCCACCTCTCCCCAAATGACATTTTTTGATTTTTGTAAGAATTAGGGAGGAATTTATAAATAAAATATTGGTTCCCGATAATATATAACATAAATTTTCCATCATCTAAAGAGAAGGGAGGTAAAGTCTTCTGCTTAAAAAACTGAAAACTTCCCATCTCATCTCTTATCTTCCTCCTGGGAAAGAAGCTATTGCCCAGCTCATCTACACTCTGATGAATAATAGCATTTCTATTACAAATGTAGATTTTTTTTTGCATTTGATTACACAAGCCAGGAGGGCTGTCGGATCAAGTGCTAGTTTCCTGAAGATATTTTATTCAATGCTTACTGGCTTGAAGAGAAAAACTGTGAAATTGGAAAAAAAAAAAAAAAAGTTGATTCCTTTTCCTTTTTTTCTGTCTTTTATTATCCCTCAGTGAAAGTGACAGACCTAAATTTAAATCCACAGTTCTTCTTTATAATATATACTGACTGTATGTGCTTAAAATTTGGTATTATTTTTTCATGATATATTCAAGGAGTTTACTATTTGGATTTCATTCAACAAGACTGGTATCTAATGGTAGGAGAACTTTTTTTCCTCTAGAAATGAATGTGGAATATACTTAAGGCTGGAACTGTTAAATCGGCTAGTATTTCATTCCATAATTAAAGTTAAAGGCTCCATTTGCTTTGTCGATTAAATGCATAGTTTTTGAGAATATGAATCATAATGTTTCATCATACAATGAACTTAATGGTTAGTCATATATAGATTATTGTCTTAAACTTAGTGATGTTTATCCATTCCCAGAGGTGACCCAAGGAACTAGACTCTATTAAATTCTGAAAATAATCTCACTGGAGTTAATAAGCTCATCACAGAAAAGAGACATTTCACTCTTTTCTTTCTTTTTTCCTTTCCTCTATAAAAATTAAAATTAAAAAGTGATCCAAAATAAGTCTGTCTGCAGACTTAGACAGAGTATAAACTCGTATAGGTTCTTCCCATAACAGAAAGTGAAAGATCTAAACTCATCTCCTCCCCACACAGAAGTTCAAACTATTTCACCTTTTTTACATTTATATTTACAATTTTATTTTAAGACAAAGACAAAATTACCCTAGCTGAAATTAAAGCTACTATGGGAGCATTTCAACCACTTCTTAATATCTCTTCTTACCATTTCCATTCAGGCTAGGGGAAAACTGCTCTTTTTTTATTATTATTATTATTTTTCCTAATTCTTCAAAATGCATCATGTTTAACTGAGGTTTAGGATGGCTGCAATTTTTAATGTTTCTCTTTTTTTGAGCTTGAGCTTTTCTGTCTTTCCTGAGCTTGAACTTGTATGAAAAAGGCAACAATGGAGGTATATAAAATGAGAAATATATACTCTACTCTCTAATCTGTTTGTTTTCCCTACTGTACAATGGCATCCTCCCTTTTTTATTCCTCTTCGGTGTTACACTAAAACTAAATCCAAAAAGAACTTAGATTTGCTCTCAGAATAGAATCCAGATTGCTGTTGTAAGTGCCAAGGTTTTCTTTGCAACAGCAAGAATAAAGAAAAACATTAAAATAAACTTCAGAAAAGTAACCCAGCCAGTCCTCTGAGCAAACCTAGCTGATTGGGAGATCTAGGCAACAGGAAACATATTAGAAATACAAGCTGTATGTTGTCTGAAATGTTACCTCTCTCTGGAGCTTAAGTGTATTACTCCCAACTTTTGTGGCTGCATATTTACTAGTAAGCAAAATAAGCCACAAACCATTCTGTGATCCTAAGATTAGCTGGCATATGACATTTCAGCTAAACTCTCTTCCCCACCACAATAGGATAGCCACAACAATATGGTCTATTTGCCTGGGCAAGCTTCTAAATCATATGTGGGTATTGCTTGCAAGAGTGTTATTTGGTCCAGCTGAAAATTCAACTGTTCCTGCCACTGATTTGACTGAGTTACTGTATGACAGTACTTGGGCTCATGCCTTGGCTTTGTCATGTTCATTAGCACAGACATAGGTTGTAAGGGTATCTCCATTAACTCAAAATGAAGAAGACCTAAACCCCTCTCAAATCATTTCTCTGTTGTGCCACTTTTTAGTGGAGGAAGAACTCAGCCTGCCTCACATCCACTTGTCTGGAACTTAAAGTCTCTGAATTGTGCTTATTAAATTGTGTACTGCTTGGCTCCCATGTTGTACTTACATAATAAACTGATGGTGTCTACTTTTCTGTGATGAGACCTGTGTGAATTCCAGCTTGTATCAGCGTTATTATGCACAGCACCTATCGGAGGATTCTCATCTTCACAGCCTGAAGTAGTTGAAAACCTCTCTCCCGTTCTGGCCAACTTTGTCTGGACTGATCTAATCCCTTCAGCTCGTTGATTTGACAAATTTCTATCACAGAGTTATCCACTCCCTGTTGTCCTTCTGACTATATTATTGTTTTGGCACTGAAATCCAAAGAGGGAAATTAAATAAATATTACTCACCATTGTTATCATCCCCAAAGTAACAGTAAATTGTTTACCATTTACGTGTAACATTTGATTAGAGCAAGGAAAAGGTGAGGAATCGCAGGATGATAAATGTGAATAGAGTAATCCCACAGGAGGCTGGAGAAGGCCACAGCTGACGTGCACCTGCTCCCTTGGTGTCTGTCAATTAACCTTAAGTCAGAGATTTGGATGTTACGTTACAAGTAGGATGTGACTTTCTCGGAAGGGCAGGAAGGAGGATCTGTGGAATTA
>VXAL01000809.1:383148-471671 GCA_013399475.1 Chauna torquata | reverse complement strand
GCGTCGCTCACGGGCTCAGCTCTGCCAGCGGCGGGTCCCTTTTGGAGCCAGCTGGAGCTGGCTGTGATCTGACATGGGGCAGCTACTGGGCTCTGCTCACAGGGGCCACCCCTGCAGCCCCCCTGCTACCAAACCCTTGCCACACAAACCCAATACACTTGCTCTAAACTTAGCCCATATATATCATAGTTTGTATCTTTTTCGTTCTGCTTTCCACTGCAATAAAAGCCAATTCCCTCAAGTAATGAGAGATTATTGACAACTTGTCATCTCAATCCATTTTCAGTGGCTTGGTTTATAATCCTCATACCGATTCACTATGGATTTTGACTTGCTAAGGAGACAGTAGTGATATGGTGATGCCATCCTGTCTTTGCTACAAGACAGAATTGCTGAAAACGGAGGAAGGAAGCTGCATTGGATTTACATGGAAAGATCCTGTCCTGCTGAGCAGATGGAGTGAGAGAGCAGCTTGGTGGGCACCTGACAGCCAGCCAAGGTTAACACACCACGCAAGTAAATGTTGCGATATTCATGAGTCACAAATTTGGACATTACTTTCTTAATAAAGATTCTAAAAGTTGTAGTCATTATCGGGTTATTCAGCAAAAAGTCTTGAGCAAAGTTTTTTCCCGTGAGGAAAAATTCTAGTAGCCATGATGAAAATGTAGCTGGGAAAAAAGACCTGAAACTATAAATATTGCCAAAGGTAACCACAACAATTAACATTTTACTACGTTTTTCTGTCAGGCTATAATGACCAAAACACTGAGAATAGGCCAAGGATGGCTGTGCAGCAGTGAGGAAAAGTGAATTGTTTAAGCTGTGGTTTAAAAGATATGTGAGCTGGCCTCACAGACTGGTGCTCAGGATGAAACCATTACATCAGGAGGGAGTATTTAGTAGAATTTGTGAAGAAACAGGAGGCAAATGATTGACAAATGAAACAGGAACCCTGGAGTTGCTGCTTGATGACCTCAGACACATGGTCAGCGATTGTGGTGTGTGTTTGAGAGAGCTGGTAAGCTTGATCCTGGGTCTAAACCTTCCTCTTACAAGAAAAAAGAATTACCTCTTAGTCATAACAAATATACTACTCGAGAAAAAAATCTGTAGCATCACAGGACCAGGAGTCCAGTTTTATAATGCTGAGAGGACGCCAGAAAGGTCATTAAAGATGTCTCAACTTGTAAAAATGATGAGATGTCTCCACTTAAAAAGTAAACAGCATGTGCTGCACCCTCAGCAAGGCTGCAAATGACACCCATCTTTGGGGAGTAGAGGATACACCAGAGGGTTGTGCTGCCATCCAGAGGGACCTGGACAGCCTGGAGAAATGGGCTGGAAGGAACCCCTTGACGTTCAACAAGGGGAATTGCAAAGTCCTGCCCCTGGGGAGGAACATCCAACCCCATGCACCAATATATGCTGGGGGCCGCCTGGCTGGAAGACTTTTACTGGCACCTTAAACTTGATTCTGTCATTTGCCTCTTCTAAAACTCTCCTTAGTGTTAATCTCATCAAGCTACTGACTAATCTAGGAACCCGGACACCCAGAATGAGTGATTGATCCCGCCTGATCTGAACTCTGCTGTAGCAGTGCCTGTCTCTCTTCCCCAGCTAGGCAGGCCATTTGCTAAGCTGGATGCTCAGGTGCAGTGCAATTATTAAGGAACTAATAGATGCCTTATTGATATATCTGTGCAGTTGTACTTGGGATTTGCATGGGCCCCTAACAGGGGTGATGTTGTACAAAAAAGGAACAGAATTGGCTCTATTCTGCTTGCTGTATTGGTTTGATAAGACTTAATGGTTTTAAATAACTGAAAAAAAATGTCCCTAGCTCTGAATATGTGCTGAACATGTCTGGTAAGCGAAAGAGTGCCATTTTTGTGTAATCGTTCTTCAGAATCATACCATATTTGATACAATTTTGTGAAGCAACTTCTAAGTCTTCATGTGCTAGTGAGAAAGATAATATATATATAAAAAATAGGTTAAAAGCTACTTGTTATGTGAAAAATCTGTTTTCTGTTCTCAAATCTGCTATTCTCATTTGCACATTCATTTCTTTCTAGTATCCTCTTGCTACTTCCATCTCTTGTCCTTTTCTTCAGAGATCATTTTTATTACATTTTGTTGAGGATGAATGTTCATCCCTTACAAAATACTTGAACTGTTAAAAGATCAAGCACACTGTGCAAACACCTGGAAATTTTGGCAGCAAGGTATTGTTTTGAATAGCCAACTAGTTGGCTAAGTCCTTGAAAGGGGCTTGCTTGGAGAACATGTCCTTGAACATTTGTGGAAAAAAATTGAAATTCAGAGGGTGAAAATGGGAGAAATGTCATTTTTAAAGAAGAGAGATTCTCAGTGATTTTTTTCCTATATGCCATTTAATGTGTGTGTACATGTAAACCTGTGTGTCTATGACATAAACATATGTCATATGACATATATGTCAGCATGCAACATCTCCAGTGTTCTGCTCCACACACGTGTTTCGGATGTCAAGGCGCCTTTTGTCATGGCACTGCTCAGTTTTGCATCAAAAAGTGAAATTCTGAGCCAAAATACTTTGTCCAGTCTCAGAAACCTTCAGGCTGGAAGGGATATTGCTATATTAAGGGGTGTTTAGAAAAGAGATATAGATGTCCAATGTAAAGACCAATGTTTAGAGTGACTCAGAAAGATTAGAAGAGTTAAAGTTGTGCAGAAGCTGTCAGTCTGGCCTCGCAGAACAGACTGGCTGCCTGCCAAAAGCTGACTGAAAACTCTGCAGGTTTACTGACGCTTTTAAATCAAGAGCTCTACCCCTGACACCCACAGAAATTCTCTTACTCTATATACACCTGAAGAGGGCAAGGAGCATAGCCTCCCAAAAGACTCCCATGAGTATTTCAAACAGATACTAAGTTCTAAAATTTTATAGCTGGCATATGCAAAATTTTGTTAATGGAGTCTTACTCTAAGAGAGACACCCAGCTGAGTCCATGTGCTGAGCTGCATGTCCCCATCCTCCCCACACCACTGCGATGTGACACACCTGGATAGGACTTTGCCACAATTTCCTGCTACCCTGAAGAGTAAAAAGCTGGTCCCTGAGTAGTTAGAGCCTTACCAAGGAGACAGTCCTGCTCCATATAACAATTAATGGCAAAGCTGAAATCCACCAATAAGCATGCAAGGATTATTACAGACAATTAGTTGAGTGGTATCTGTTCATTGAATTTTCAGTGACCTTTCCTTTTAACTTGGCAAATCTGACTACTGCTTAAGCTCCTTTCTAGGTTCAGTGACACCAGAGTTGTATTTCATTAGTAAATATAGAGTGGCTATGAAGTGCCTTGCATTTAAGAGGTATCTAAATGCATTCTTCATTCACATGAGAAAACTCCCTTTATAACTGTAACAATTGTTGGATAAACCAGATTAAAAGAACCAAATCAGTTGTTCTGACATCACTGGTTGAAAGGGTTTCATTCAATACACAGAATGTGGCTAAGCAAAATAATCATGTAGTGTTGGTTAGAAAAGCTTACCAAGAGATAGATAATAAGTGTGATCTGGTTCTTACAAGAAATAATTAGACATCATGTCACCAGAGTGACTTCAATTAGGCAAAGCAACGTAACCAAAGATACTTAACAACTCCCCATTATCCACAAGGTATACCAGGTGGTGTAGGAGGGACTCCTAGCTCCTACTTTATTGTAAACAAGAGAAGATCTGCAAACTCAGCCTGCCACAATGACAGCTGTCGCTCAAGAGCTCTCCTGTTTGAACAGCTGAGTAAATGACCTCTCTGTCTGTAACATGGGGAGCTTGCGCTGTGCCCACAGACAAACCACCACAACTTACATAAATGATATTAACACCTCAGGGACACCCTCCATACATATCATCCTCTTCTTAACTTACTGCACAAAGTAATTGAGTTTGGAGGAAGATATCCTCTCTGTCTTTTTGCTTTGGGCCATCTTACTCCCCCAAAACAAGGCTGCGTTTTATACTTAGCAGCCATTTTGAACAGTAAGTCCAAAAGATGGTGAAATATTAACCAAACTGCTCTGCCTTTCTGTTCACAAAGGATAGTAGGATCAGTGATTTACCCTTAACCTGATATTTGAAGCTCTGAGCTTACCGTCCTCAGGGTGGAGCCTGGCCATGCTCTAGTGAGGGCTGTAAGACTTTGATCCTTGATGTTCAATCACTGCAGCGCTGTCACAGCATCTGCCAGTGGCAAGCTCCCAGATAGGAAAAGAAACAGAAGAGCTGCTTGATTCTCTGTGAAGTATCATAAAGTATTGAGATTACCCTTTATATGCTGGATACTGCATTTTGCTGGTGCTTTAAAGGCTAAAAGCACATGGCCAAGTTCTCTCTTGGAGGAACTTTCAGCATGTTATAAATTGGCTTTCAGGCTTAGAAAGAAGAATTCACAAATCAGAGATTGTTAGATTCCTGTCTCTTCCCTTGCAAAAAGTTTAAATGGTCACACTGGAGTATTCTCTAACAGAGTATTCCCTAACAGGTCTGGAAATATGCAATACAACAAATTTGATCAGAAGTAGGTTTGAACAGAACAGTAGTTTATTTAAGGCACCTGGTAAAATGAAACTAGTCATGTCTGACACCCTGAGGTCTAGAGATGTGCATAAACAAAAGTAACAAAGGGAGAATATATAGTAACTTGATACAGTGTCTTTTACTGAGACAGGCTTTAAGTCCCCGACCTCTCAAGAAACTGGCAACTACTACTGAATCCAAAAGCATATTTGTTAACTGGTTCCAGCAGAGAATAATGACAGCAGAGCCTCCAAGTCCAGCACAGCCACATCCATATGTTTAAAGTGCAGTGAAGTTGTCCAAAGACCCGCAGCTGCCCTGTTTTCTCCATACAGTAAAAGACAGGACTTTTAAAATCTCAGATGTTTAAAAGTTTAAAATGAAAATGTGCCAGAACTGAAAATACAATTTAATTTAAATATGCATGTAATCCAATAGTCTAATTGTTGGGCATCTTGAAAGAGCTTTAGGGCTCATCTAACTAGTAATCCTTATGGCAGTAAACAATTTTAATAGTCTGAGATTTGTAAAGGTGTTCATTAACATGGCTCAGGCAGATATCTCTATCAGGCGGTACATGTGATTAATCCATCTTAGATCTCTTATGCCATAATGCTGTTCTCCACCAAGGTCATCACCTGTGTATCTAAGATCTTTCTCCATTCAAGAAAAAAAAAAGCTGTGCCCTACAGTAATGATTTAAAAGTTAGTACAGATAGGGCTAAAAAGTTTTTACCAGCACACAGTGAAAGTCTGTATAGTTGCAAGTAATTGACGGAAAGAGGACATCTGTCTGGAATAATCTGCGCTCCATCTTAAATACAATCAGCATCGCTGGTAGAGCAAAACAGGGGATGAATTCCTGTTCCTACAAGGATTATTCTTTAGTTACCAGTCCCATGTCTGTGGTCACTGTGAAACCAACAGCTGGGTTTTGGTGGAGTCGTCATCCTGCCCTGCCTTTTGTCCACCACAGAGCTGGGGCTCTTGGCATCCCTGGAGGCAGCTGGCTTTGACCAGAACAGGACATTTCTCAAAGAGCGCTGCTCTGTGTGTCCTCAGAGCATGACAGTTTCTAAAGGGCTTGAACACTGATTTCTTTTGAAAAAGAGTTCCAACTGTACCCTGCCTGGTGTTTACATGAGGCACATAGAAAACAAACATGATATTATAAATAGATAGATGGAAGTATCCACACAAGGACAAAAGTTTAATGGAACTTACTGAAACTGAACCAAACGCCCGTCTCTTTTCATGAGAAATAAGCAAACAGTGATTGTGATAGGCCACAATCAAGAGAAAGGAAAGAGAAAACTCAAACCAGTGATGCTTTGCTTACTTTGTCTTTTCCTTCAGCGTGTTTGGTTGAAGCCCTTTGCTGTTCCATGCTGCCAGTGTGCATCGCCTATGGTGTCAGGCCTGACACCATTCAGATATTGCAGGTACTCATTGTCCTCGGGAAACACCACACAGCATCGTGATGTGCTACAAATCTGCCAACACTCGCTGACTTTGATGCTGAGAACTGAAATACTTTTGCAATAGCCTTTGCAAAACAAAGTGTATCTGGTTGGAAAGGAAGAGAAAAGAAAAAAGAAAGATGTTCGGGAATTCCTCCTCCTCTGGAATAAGCTAAGCAGGGCCACGGAGCAGGACAGCACATGAAGATGTGAGCAACTGGTGGTGATGAATCAGAAGAAGGCTGGAAAAAAAAAAATGCTGAGAGGGCAGGAGAGCAACCTCACACCAGCAGCCACTGCGCCTGGTAGCATTTCCCGTCTGTCTGTCCTGCGGTTGTTGTGTAGTGCAAGGCTTTTGAAGTCCAGAGAGCTCGGACCGAGGGAGTCTGTGCTATGCAAGTTCTCATGTTCCTATTATTCTTGCATGGTTCTGCTTATCCAAGGGGGGAAGGCCAAAAGGTTGTCAAAAGTCCTTCAGGAGCAAGAATCATGGGGAAATATAATACCAATGCTGAATGTCTTAATCACTAAAACCTGTGCCTTTGTGCTGTCCCCTGCCTTGGGAACTTCTGGGGGCAAAACTTGGCTGATTGAGCCATGTGTACGTCTTCCTTCCTTGCTTTCTCTGGAAACACCCCAGCACTGCCTGGGGAACACCACAGGCCGAGGACTGTTCCCAGGGGTTTTTACTCAGCCTCAGGGCATAGGGACAGAAAGAGAGCTGAGCCCTATGGATGGGAGCTGTGCTGTGCCACTTTGCCTCAGGGCCAGCAAATGGTCCCTGGCCTGGTTTATTTATTAATAGAGACTGAAGAGACAAGGCAAAACTGGAAGCAATCTGTTAAGCGGTTCTAAAATTGAAGTCATTTGAAAATGTGATATTGAGCACTTAAAAATATGAAGTGTGGATTATGTCCTTTGAATAGACATGACGGAGGCCTACATGCAGGGCCTACTTATCTGTCCTTCTATCTTCTGTAATATATGCAAGCCTCATCTTTCCAGCATTGTCATTCGGAAGACTTGCTTTCACAAAATTCAATTAAAGCATCTTTCAACAAGCGGAGGTATTTTTCCCCAGTTTGAGCAACTACAAAAAGATGTGCCGTCAGTCTGCAATGTGCTGGCGGATAGGCATTTAGCGGGTGGGAAGACTGAGAACATCAGAAGAGGAGTGACAGAAAGCCTGAGGGATGAGACATTAGCCCAGGCAATTTCACTGAGGTGGTGAAGAGGGAAGAAAATCCTTTACACTTTTTTTCATGTATTTTCATCCCTCCACAGCTCCCTCTGCACAGCAGCTGCTCGAAGCATGCCCCGTTGTCAATGCCACTCCGTTTGTCCAAATACAGTCAAGCGGGCTTCCACTTTGCGGGGGTGGATGTCAACAACCATCCATCCTTGGCAGCTTTTTGTTCCCAGGGAGCTGCAAAACCTACCGGAGAAGGCGGGTAGGTACCCGGGCCCCCGTCAGCCCAAGTGCTTCCTTAAAAGGCTTTTGGAGATGATCCACGAGCTGTATAACACATGGAATTTTGCAAAGCGCTCACCTCCAGCCCTAAGTCTGCTCCTTTTAAAGTCACTGGAGAGTTTTAACTGAGGGTGCGGAAGTACCTGACAGTGAGTGCACCCAAACTTTACGGCCATTGAGCTGTCTGTTACCTTGGGTCAGCCCAGATGTTGCCATGGTCTGAAGGAGTGTCCCGGCTCCCTGGAGGGCTCCTCACCTCTGCACTTGAACACAGAGAAGAGGGCAAGTCCTACTCCTTCTTCTTTCGTTTGATGCACTGAACACCTCTCAGAAATGACATCTGGTATCAAAACAGTAAATAAAAAGGTATCTGAGGAACACTGTTATTTATTGCTAACCTCCTGTTTGTCTGGGACAGCAGGACAATGAGCTGCTAATGAACTTTCACTTAGCACAGGTTTACTTAGAGACTTTTTTAATGACCTCAGAGAGTAAAGGGTGCTAGGTATATAGTTAATGGCATTATGTCAATGCACATACTGCATAATTTTATATACCGTGTAACAGAGTATAAAGGGCACTTCCAAGCTCCCCATCTCATTTTCAGACCAGGAGGCCTCTACCTCACTGCTGTACTTTTTCTAGCTGTGTATGCAGATTGACAGCAGAAATCATTTTGACTATTAAGAAATGGCATCTGTTTCTGAAATGCAGCCAAGTCCTGAAATGAAAGAGCAAACATTAGCAGTGTATAATCAGGCTCCCAGCAGTCCACAAGAAGCAATGAATATCTCGTTTCCCTGGACCTGCAGGAGAACTGGAGCATGCTGCATGCAAGGACCCATCCGAGCTTCTGGAAGGAACCTGAAGCGAGTTCTGTGCGGAAAATGGGCACAAACACAGCACTTGGACGTAATTTTGATGTTTCATTCCTAAAACTTTCCCTTTCTCAAAATAGTGCATTCTGATGGTGTATGAGCTCACTAATGACAAGGACAGACCATCACTAGCCAAATCCTCCCTCTTCTCCCAGTCTCGCCAGAGCGCGGCCGACACCACGTCTCAGACCGGACTGGAGATCAGGATCCATGTGCTGACTAAACCTACTATTTGATAGCTTTGATTATCTCTGGAAATCTCACATGCCAGGGCTGTGTACCTGGACTACATCTTTTAAAAAACCTACTGTAGGAACTTGATAATGGGATTTTGCCACTTCCAAGCCCATACACTAAGTTTATAGTATATAAATGTGCCTCAGCTTAATTCTCAATTTAATGTGTTATGCATCTTTGTAGCTTCAACTTTAATAAACTATTTATCACTTTTAATAATACTGATTGTCTAAAATAAATAAGCATTGCAAGACTATTTTACTTCTAACTTTAAATGACAGAAAAACATTTTTAATAAGCAAATAGATATTACATTCCCATGTACTCTATATGCTGTGCTCACCTTTAAAGTATCATGGCCAATTATTAAAGATGCTGCAGATCTGTAGTTGCCACTAATAGAATCGCTTGTGTTCAATGTCTCTTAGGACTTGGTCTTCAGAAATCAGCCATTGCTTTAGTAAAATAATCATCAAATATTGGCTTGCTCTTACTCCTTTCAACTTCAGTGGAAATATGACTGATATCAATATAGTAATTTGTCAATACATTTCATTGATAAAAACATTATGTTCAAAGTTCCTTCTTTATTTGTGGCCAGGAACTCAATATTTTTGTTGTTTGTATAGCTGAAAAGCAGTAAAGTGCCAGAGTGACTCATGAATGGAAGTTAAATACATTACAGTGGGTGATAATGCAACCCGAAAAGGTTGGGTAAATATAACCCCCAGAAGGGAAATTTATTATATTTGTTCCATGGAAGATCGGCTGAACTTTGTGGTTATCAGTCATGAACCTAACGAGTTCTGGCTAGTTCCTATGATTTAGAAACTTTTCAACCTGCAATTTTGATGCTATATTTCCAAGCTCCGTGGGAGAATTTCATTTCAAGCTTGACTCTATCTGGATTCTATTATAATCTCCAAGGAAAGATTACAAAAGCAAAGCTTTTATTTCAGTGTGGTGTGTTTTTAGGCTTTTTTGGACAGAGAAATCATGTGATGAAAGTGCAGTTCCCAAGTGTTACTTCTCAAAGCTGCACTGTGCTTCGCAAATGTCCTGACTTGCATGGCCCACTCTGTGCATTGAACCACCATCTTTAACGAGGGAGCTGTCAGAGTGTGCTGTGTTCCCCTACTGAGATGTGTAATCAAAAAAGGGAAAGATTTCCAGTGGTCATTAAGAGAATTCTGGGTTCTTTTTCTTGCTATGGTCTTTCATTATCTTTTAAATTTCATATAGTAATCTCCTTTGACTTCTTTTAGTAAAAGAGATCACACACCCATCCCCCTCTTTATTTTCATAGGTCTCTATGGCTACCCGTTTACAAACATCCTCTGTAGGGGGGAACAGTTGAAACAAGTACATTCCTGCACTGCACAGTCTCACTTTTGTTTTGTGTGCTGTGTCCCAGCCAGAACATATCTGCTCACATTTGTTTTCCTGTGTGCGCCATGGCACTACGTGTGTTTATTCAAGTAGTGGTATGTCGTCCACAGAAACACCTGTCCTAGGCAAAGTCTTTCACTCTTCAGAGCAGAAGGACACTTGGATTATCTATGTGCATCTGTGAACGCCGTTGCATTTATTCTTTTTTCTTTCTGTTGCAGTCAGCCTTGTGTAAAATCTCTCGAATCCTCTGTGGATGGAGGGGTGAAAAACCTTAACCTGACAGCATGGCAGAGACTGGAAAAGTGGTGCTACTTACAACCTGCCAGACGTGATGCACGAGAAAATGTGAAAAGCAAAGAAAATGTGATGGGCAACTAATTACACTTGTCCCTCTTGTACAGTTAGCTGCAAACAATAAAATTGCCTGTAAATGAGTAGTCACACCCAGGGAAGGTAAAATGCTACTGTTTGTCCTTCCTCACGCGTTACATGGAACTTTGCATGAAAACAGCTGTAGTAGCCACAGTACACGTTCCAAAGGGCTTTTTTTTCCCTTTAGGGGAAGTAAACCAATTAAATGTATTCAATGGTCTTTGTGGTATAATAGAGCATATGCTATATACTGTAGCATGCGTGTTGTCTTCTGTGGCACATCAGGTGTCCGTTTTGCAGATAGATTTTCACTGAATTGTAGAGAAAACATAATTTGGAAGGGAGCTCTGGAGATATCAAGCCCAACCCCTGCTCAGAGCAGGACTAGCTGCAGAGTTAGATGAGATTGTTCAAGGGGTTAGTTCAGTCAAGTTTTGAAAAAAAATAAGGATGGAGACTACACAACATCTTCACATTATACAGGTTGTAAGTTCTGGAGAAAAAGTAAAATCCTGAGATGATCCCAGGCAAATTTTTAGAAAATATGTAATGAATTAACTCTAACATGTATGAAGTGTGTACTTCTGTTACCATGTGTACTTTTAACTTTAAATTATTCTTTGTGTGCCTTTACAGAAATGCACTGTGTGGTTCTTTGTTGACACTGCATAAAGGTAGCGCATGAAAAACATGAAGAGGTGTGATGACTGGTTGAGATAAGCTGGGAGATCAGGAGGCACCTGAGAACCTCACCCCCACATGGCAGACGGGTGATGTTTTGCAGGAGAGAGGTCTACTTCTTCCTTTCTTCTCTGCTGAGCAAGGTTAGATTCAGATCTTATCTGAAGGCAGACTCTGTACTGCTTTAATGACAGGCACAATCCCTGGGCTGTGAACATAGTCGTAAAAAGAGTTTATTTCTGTGTACATTAAAAATCAGCAGGAAAGGGAATAAACTGCTGCTCTACAGTACTTTAATACTGGGGATAACATAGTATATTGATGAAAAATAATACATATTTAAGTGGCTTTATGACAGCAGAATGAAAAGAAACCCTAGGTGCAAAAGCGAGTGTATAATTTTCCATCATGATTGAAGCAAGCAGAGGTCTATGCTTAATTATTTCATGCAAAACAGAACAGTTTCAGCAGGAAAGGTTGAGCAAAGATCATTCAGAACATATAGCCAGACGGTACATTTACCTGAGGGCAAGAGGATGGAGGTTCAGTTGAACAAAGACATTTTCCTGTGAAAAAAGTCTCCTTGTTCCTTCGGTTCAATTCCCTCATAACTGTACAAAAGGTAGGCACAAGCGCCGTTCAGAGGTCTTGGGAAAAAGCAACGAACAGCTTCATCCTCGGCATTCCCACGAAGAGAGCATCTCCAGTCCCTATATACATACATATAGAAATATGTTTTTATATGCATATTTATTTGTATGCATATGTATATGTATGCTCTCTAACTAGACTTCACAGCCTCCCTTTCACAGAAGTCCATCAAGGGTTACCTTGGAAATAATCTTGATATCTTTCACGATAACAAAAATTCCATTTGATCCCAGATCCCAATCCACTGCAAACACTTCTCGCAATCTCTGAGTACTCAAAACCCTTTCAGTACTTAAACTGCATACCAGCCACTGCAAGTTATCCTTAAATATCACGTGCAAATGTTTACATTCATGGAAACTAAGTTTCTGCTGCTTTTCTTCCTATCTCGGTCTCACAGCCACCAGATTCTTGTGCAGTTATTGACAGTGCTCATTAACATCACAGTTTTGTTGTGAGCCCATGGCTAGAAAACCCATGATAAATGCTTCTCTGACCTGTACCTGCTTTCTGTACTTTGACATGGGCAAGAAGTGTCAAGTTAAGCTCAGCCCACCTGCCCAAGCTGGGCAGGACATCTGTGGTTTCACACAGTTATTCGTAGCGTGGGGTGCAGCTTCAGTGGGCAGCTTTTTTAGTAATGTAATCCAGAAGTGAAAGGGTAATGTTTACCAAACCTGTTTCAAAATGGCTGATTAATCAAATAAATGGGTGTTTATTGAGGCTGTTGCTAGGTGCTTACTGTTATTGAGATAATTGTATGACTCAACTAAGCTAGACAAAGAGCTCTACTGTTACTCTGAAGTACCAACTGGCTGCAAAGTTTGGATCATGACACCAGAGCAGTTTTTTTCACAAGGCTAATCACTTAATCGCTTTATCCTCACATCATCCACTTTTACAGGAAGCTTTAAATGCCTTCCTTCCATTAAACCAGGAAACAAACATGGACCCATCTGCAGAACCCCTTCATCCCAGCAAAGCGGTGATGGCTTTGCATTATTGACACTAAGATCTGGTGACAGACCTTTCTGTCATGTCTTTTCTCTATTATGATATTGTTATATTCATGCATTTTCTATTAAGCATCTGCATAAACTACAAGCTCCCAGCCATCAAATTATTTCTGTAAGTAACTGGGGCAAGTTTTGTGGGGGATGGTAATCTTTTATTAGACCAACTGATAAAGATGGAAAAAGCAGGCAAGCTTTTTTTTTTTTTTTTGTATGCAAGGCATACAAGCTCTTCTTCTGGTCCAACTTGTTGCTTGAAAGCCTGTCTGCTTTTCTAACTGGATTTTTTTTTTCCCCAAATAAAATCTATTGCCTCTCCCTGAAATTCATGCAGCACATGTTGTTACCTCTCGCAGCTACAAAGACAAGGCTACTAAAAAACAACAAACAGTACTTGATTAGGCAGGCTGTGAGTGAAGATTTTATGGCAGAAATTACATCATACAACTCATGCCTCGTATTTTTCATCGAAAAAAAATGGAGGCATTTTAAAAAGACAGGTACTAATGAGTATAATTATAGAAAATTCTCCTCGCTTCTCCTCAGAGGAAAGCAGGAGTACATGAAGCCTGATGTGCAGAGGAGGCTTATATCTGCAGATCTGGGGGAACATTAAGACCACAAGCCTGCCCTCTGGTTAAACTCCCTCTCGCTTATTGTATCTATTGTTTTAATATAATAGGCTTTTTTCCTTTCCAGAATAGCACATCCATGCCCTGCTGATGGTAGTTTGCATAGCTGAGTGATACAGGGTGTTTGAAAGCATAGAGGTGTATTTACTTCAAATATTGTTTCCATCCAGCAGTCTCCAGTTGTACCAGTCCAAATTCAGAGTAGCCCTGTCAGCAGGGGTGTTATCAACAGATTTACACTGATGTACCCGAGAGTAGCATTTAACCCTGGTGATTCACATTCTGTAGCAGTTTTAGTTTTTTGTTTGTTTTTAATCTTTAACTAAATAAATTATGTTGTAATGAAACAGCATTTCGTTTGCTCAAAATTGTAATTTAATTAAAAAATCTTCTGGTGTGTGCCAGAGAGATTGCTGCTTTTTAACAACAAACATGCACAGCCTGGAAATGCTCAACGATTATTCAAAAGACTTTGCCACCACTTTCTTACTGTAACATCTAGTCATAACCGATAAAGTGAAGCCTACCCTTTTAACAAATTCCGGGGGGCAGACAGATCAAGGTCTGAGCTGGGCTTTGAACCAGGAAACAGGCTTTGTTTGAACTGCCTGACACTTGCATTTGATTTCTTGAATTAATGTTTTACCTGTAACAGGCAGTGTTTTCACTGAAGAAGAGAGCGATCCTGCTGCTAATTTAGCACTATACTCCTGCTATATGCTATACTCCCAAATATGTTATTGAAAAAAAATGTAATGCCTAAGGTGTCTTTTTGCTTTTACTGGTTGTGAGCATAAATCACAGTAAGCATATGTTTGAGTCTGGGGCCAGCATCCCAGATAGGATGCTTTATAAATGTGTCTGTGGATATCCAGAGTGAGACAACTGGGAGAAATATCACCAGAACGAGCCACTGAAGAGGGGTAGTTTATGAGTGATTCATGAATGTTAAAGGAAAGTAAGCGAAGAGTGGAGCAGAACCCCCCTCCCAGATTCTGCATGTAGCACAGGGAGGAATAAATGACAGCATGTCCCTGACCCTCTCTGGCAACCCCCTCCAACCTCTGGGATGTAACCTCGAGTTGTCACACTGGTACCAACAAGAGCTGGCATTTTGTCTCATCTCATCGCTGTGGAAGGTTGGGCTGGTACTGCGGCTCCTCTTGGGAAAGGGGAGGATCCTTTCTGCTGAGATTGCTGATGGCAGTGAGGCATGAAGCAGGGTGGGAAAACTAGAAGTGGGTCACAATCCAAGGCTCGATATTTATCTGACCTTCTCCAGAGGGCAGAAGGGCTTTTCAAGGCAATAGCTGTCTGAAGTGATTCAAAGACTCTTCTGCAGGCATTTGTAAAGTGGCCACCATAGGAAGACAATAACAACGTTAATTCTAAAAAATGTTTTTAATACTAGAAAAGGTTAAGAGGCAGCAGCTCTCCATCAGGATGTCCCTTAACTTGTCTCAGAGGGCCAGCTTGGCTCCTTGCTGGGAGGGCAGCAAGAGCTTTTTCAGGGTCCCTCATTCCACATCCCTGCTGTGGGGAGTAGCAGCCACCAGCACCTTTATCCCTTGCAGCTTTGACTAGGAGAGAAAATCATCAGCTTTTTTGACATCAAATTATTTTACAGGCCAAATGCTAAATATATGTAACCTTCCTCCCCCAACGGCTGCTAATGACGTTTTTGACTATGCAATTTACTGGCAAGTTCAGCAGCAACAACTTCCCAGCAAAACCAGCAAAACACTTCTGGTAGAGGATTGAATTTTTAACCAAATTATTATTATTATTATTATTATTATTATTAAAGCTAGATTTCCATTACATTGCATTTCACTGAAAACCAAGGGAAACATATTGGCAGAAGGGTGTGTATATACTGAAAATACTTAGTCTTCCAGCCCCTCGAGGCTTGGAAAACAATGGCATACATCAGTTTATAGCTGATTCTTGTTTTAAATTCCCAATGTCAGCTTTTTTTTTTTTCTCTTTCTCTTTCTCTTTGCAAGCATCGTTTAATGAAAAACCCCAGACCTCCCAGCTGGAAAGGAGTGAGCCCCTCTCCCTGTTTTCTGACCATTGGGGTAAGCCGAACAGTGCCCAGCTACCGAGGCTGCTCTGCTCATGTGCTGAGAGCTTACATTCACTTCCTGTACAACCAGCCAGGCTTTGCTCACAGACTGGAAGTCCTCAAGGGATTAATGCTACCAGAGGACGCCAATTCCTTTCATTCCTTTTCCATTACCAGTTCCTTGGACAGGGCTAAACAGAGCGGGAATGTGGCTGTACACCCTTGGCCCTCCTGATGTACCGTTTTGCCGAGGGCGAGACAGCCTGTTTGCAAGCACCTTCAATATGAGCAAGCACGACTGGCCAAACTGGTGAAATTGTTTTGGATTCAGGCTGTCTTGTGGAGCGTTTTATGGCACACCTAGATCATCTGTAGTATGCACTGTACTGATGAAGGACAAATCATTTACTTTTGTTTTAACACTGTAATCCATGTATGCATTTGCACAATTCCAAAAAGTGGGTGGGAGGGAGGGGGACCATGAAGGGAAAGCTGTATCAAAGCATTACTGCTGCTGAATGACTTGTCTGTTGTACATATTTACCAGAAATAACAGGAGTCACAGGAAAACACAAAGCAAAATATCCTACATCTGGTGCCACCTGATCCATAAGATGAAGTGGGAAGGGCAATTTCCTATTTTTCTGAAGGTAGTGTATGCATTCGTATTGTTTGGCTTATATTTGGACCATTAAGCATCCCTGTCTGGGAGCACAGACCAGCTCTCCACGGACTCCAACCTGCTTGGGCACCTCCGTGCAGCAGGGAGCACCTACACAGGCCGTACCTTCCATGGGGACAGGATTGCTGCCTGCGAACAGCCTCAGAAGGTCGAGAGTTGTGTGTCCACTGCCCCAGTGATGCTGCTGTAGCAGACTCGTGAGTGGGGACCTCCTGAAGAGTCTGTCCCGATCTTCTGCCAGACAGAGCAGTCAAGCACGCAGTTCAATGGAGTTTGCGGGTTTCCTTCCCTGCAACACTACTTCTGCAGGTACTCCTCACTTGCTGCAATGCAAAGGGGTGCTCCAAGCTAACACGTTTTGGCGTGTGCACATCCTCCGTTGGGACAGGAACTTTTTTTACAGCCGTATCTTCATACTTCTCTCTGCAGTTGCGTCAGTTCATCTTCTTTTAATCCTCACCTATGATTAACAGTCTGAGTTGCTGTGCTTAATATACAGCACAGTGAGCTGTGGGGTAAAGTTTGCAGTATGTCCTCATCTCAACTTCCTAATATTAACCTCTTAAATAAAATCAGCTGCACAGAGCAATTAGCAAGCATGAAAAAAAATGCTAAACAATTAGATCCGGGAGGCCTCTGAAGAGTGTCCATGCTTGTCTCCTTGGGAACTAGAGCCGTTACAAGTTCAGTAAAGAAATGACCTCTTCTTTTTTTTCACATCCAGGCATGAAAGAAATTCTCTTCCATATAGAAAGGTTTAAAAATAAATTTTAGAGACTTGTGCATGCACACACAGAAACACGCACATGTGCACACATCATAATTGAGCAGTTACAGCCATAGCTATAGGAAGCAACATTTAGAAAATGCAGAGTCTGTTTTGCTTAAGAGTTATGCTTTGGCAAGGTATTAAACAGAGTGTTATTTGTTGCATGCTGGAGCAGCGTAATGCTAAGAAGCTGTTCCTGTAGCAGAATTAGTGCCACTTGTATTTATAATGGCAGTGCTTGCAAATTGCGTTAAAGATACCATTTTTATTTTAGGTAAATTGTTGAAGAAATGAAAAGAAAGTCCTCCCTGGGAATGGCACTACATTTCTTTTTCCCAGCCGGAGGCAAACAGCATCCCCTGATTCCTCTGGTATGGCATGAAGGAGCACAGTGAGACGCACTGAGCACCTTTCAGCCAACAACGGGAGGACTTCTAGATGCAGCTAGGGCTTGGCACCGCTGCTGGTAGTGCTGCTGCTTCTGCCCCTCCTTCGCTGTCAGTGTGGAGGTGTCACCCCCATCCCCACCACCACAGCCCAACCAGGGACCCTGGCACCAAGGCTTTCCCCCGGTTCTACCACATCCCGCTGTGTCCCTCATGTTGGAGGACTTTGGGGTGAGTATGTGGGCAGCATGGTGGTCTCTCTTCACCCCCACCACTGCTGCCCCCTTCCTCCATCCCTTCCTCCTCACTTCCTACTCCAAAATCAGGGATTTTCAGAGCCTGTTTGGCAAACTTCCCTTTCAAGCCCTTGTCCAGCCTCTCCTTGAAGAGCTGCAGCCTCCTTGCATCCACAGCATCCTTTGGCAAGGGCTGCCACACGTCTGCTATTCACTGAGTCCAAAAATTGCCTCTTTTCCCCTGTTTTGAACCTGGCTCCTCATCATTAGGTGCCCCAGTTGTGCTGGAAGACACAGCGAGCAATCCCCCCATGCCTGCCCCACAAGCCTTGCATGGCTTTGCCAACTGCCAGTATATTCCCACCAGGAGCCTCTTTTCTGTAGTGAAGAATTAGGAGCTTTTTAGGGTCTCTGTCACTCTGGGCAGCCTGGGGACTGTGCTGTACCCTGCAGAGCCAGGTGAGAGCTGCCTGGCACCTTTTGGCAAGATCAGACCCACCAGCTCATGACACCAGCTGGGGACTGAGCCTGCCGCAGACCTGAATCTGAACCTCCAAAGCAGGCACGTCTCCCAGATGAGAAAGCAAATGCTGTTGTTGCCAACACCAGTAGCACAGAGAGGGTACATTGCACATCCCATTTATGTTGCTTCCCAAATTTTCCTTTCCTTTAGAATGGGCACAGACACTTAGAAACAGGTGGTTGTCTCCCTTTCCCCAGCCTCCTCCCACATGCCCTCTGGAGGCCCCACCTCCCAGGTGACCTCGCAGCCCACCCTGGTTTCTTGCACAAGGCTGTGGGAAACAACCGAGTTTCCTGGTGCAAAGAACCAGGTTGAGCACTGAAGAGCTAACACATAATGATGAAATCCTCCTGGCAGGGCCATTTGCTGATCTCTGCTGGCCATGTTCAATCATCTAGATGTTCCTCATGCAAATACGCAGATATCTGGGCAACCAAATGACATGTCCATCTTGGTGGCAGTCGGCACTTACCAACGTGCATACAATGAGCCAGAAGGTTGAAAACAAGCTGGAATTTGTTGGGAAACATCCAGGCTACTGCCTGGCCCTCACGGGAAGCCACGGGGCTTTACCCCAGTAGAAGCAACCTCAGAATGCTGCCAGCTGCTGCTCCCACTGCTCTGAGTCCTCTGAGCTTTCCAAAGCCACCATCTACTTTTCTAACTTCCCTCTACCGTGTCAGCTCCTCTTGGTGGCTCATGATGCAGCCTGCTGTTGCCTCCCATCCAGCAGGTCTCACCTTTCTCTGAGCAGCCATCCTGGCTGGCTCAGCATCTCTGCCAGGACCTGCTCACCTGGTATGGGTGACCTGAATGGTGTCTGCTCTTCTGCGAGCTCCTGACAGCTTCATGTGATGGCCTTTACCAGGCTCCTCAGCACTCTTCAGTCTCTCTCCAATACTCTTTGGATTATTTTTGCCTTTTCCATGGGCATAATGGTACCCATAATGTATGTTAGTCATAAATGTACAAGTCATGGCTTGAAGCTTTAAAAACTCCCTCTTGGTGTCCACAAAGATCTTTCCCAATTTTTTCCAAGAACGCTGTAGAAGTGGAAGGCCCCCCTCAGCAGGTCAAGGTGCATTTAAGCTGCAAAACCCCTTTCCAAAAGACCTTATGGACAATAAACATTTGCTGAACAAATTCAGAGAAGAAAAAAAGTCCATGGTGGTTATTAAATGCAAAGTCACCGCAGAACTCAGGAGGCACTGTGCCATAAGGGCCTCAGGAGCCATAAGGGCCAGAGACTGCTGTGGGACAGGCTGGCCACATGTGTGCCCTGGTCCCATTGCTTGCCTGGGGCATTCGCTGCTGGACTGGATGGAGATGAGAAGGGGGACAGGACACGGCACCAAGTAGGCATCTGATCTGGTCTGGTTGGGCTCAGCCACCCTTACGATCTCTTGTGGCATGCCAGTATGACCACAGGGGCAAAAACTTTAGCTGATTTTAACATGAAAATAGATACATTTGTAAGGGAAATTACGTAACGTTGTGACCACAACACAAGGGCCTAGATTTACCCATCTTTTAGATTCCTTCCAGCCCTTTTTTCTCAATTCACCCTGAGCCCTTACCTTTTTCCAAGTGTCAGATTTGAAGGTGCGATCATGTCATATCAAACACAAGCTCAAATCCCTTGTTCTTCCAGGAGTGGGGCCAAAAGCAAAGATCCTGTGTTTCGTCTGGACCCAACCCCAGTCTCTCACTGAGATTAGAGATACCTGAAATTTGGCCCACGCTTGTCACAGAATCACAGAATCACAGAATCACAAGGTTGGAAAGGACCTTCAAGATCATCTAGTCCAACTGTCATCCTATCACCAATACTACCCACTAGGCTACTAAACCGTATCTTGTAGCACCTTGTCCAGGCGCTTCTTAAAAACCGCAAGGGTCGGTGACTCCACCACCTCCCTGGTCAGGCCGTTCCAGTGCCTGACCACTCTCTGAGAGAAAAAGTTTTTCCTGATGTCTGATCTAAATCTCCCCAGGCGCAACTTGCAGCCATTTCCTCGAGTCCTATCATTAGTTATCTGGAAGAAGAGGCCAACCCCCTCCCCATCACAACCTCCCTTCAGGAAGTTGTAGAGTGCAATGAGGTCTCCCCTGAGCCTCCTCTTCTCCAGACTAAACAATCCCAGCTCCCTCAGCCGCTCCTCATAAGGCTTGTGTTCCATACCCCTCACCAGTTTCGTTGCCCTTCTCTGGACACGTTCCAGGGCGTCGATGTCTTTCTTGTAGTGAGGGGCCCAAAACTGAACACAGTACTCGAGGTGCGGCCTCACCAAAGCTGAGTACAGGGGGATGATCACCTCCCTGCTCCTGCTGGCCACACTGTTTCTAACACAGGCCAGGATGCCATTGGCCTTCTTGGCCACCTGAGCACACTGCCGGCTCATGTTAGGCCTAGCATCGATCAACACTCCCAGGTCCCTTTCCTCATCACTGTCTTCTAGCCACTCAGCCCCAAGCCTATAGCGTTGCATGGGGTTATTGTGGCCAAAGTGCAGGACCCGGCACTTGGCCTTGTTAAACCTCATCCCGTTCACCTCAGCCCAGCAGCCCAGCCTATCCAGATCCCTCTGAAGGGCCATCCAACCCTCAGGCAGATCGACACTACCTCCCAACTTGGTGTCGTCTGCAAACTTACTGAGGGTGCACTCAGTCCCCTCATCTAGGTCATCAATAAAGATATTAAACAAGATAGGCCCCAGTACCAACCCCTGGGGGACACCACTAGTAACGGGACGCCAGCTGGACTTGACTCCATTAACCACAACCCTCTGGGCACAGCCCTCCAGCCAGTTCTTTGTCCATGCAGTTTACAGATCTCAGGGGCCTTAAGGCAAGGTGAGAGGCAATGTCTGATATTCGGTGAAAGCCTATGCTAGGGAAAAGCCTTCTGGTTTTAGTTTAAGTCCACACAGTTATCCCTATTCTGTATGAATCAGAATGAATCCTTTATCTCGGTCGTACTAAGGATTCTACCACAGAGCTCTCTGCAGAGATTATGACGTAAGAAGAGGAAAGGAAAGTGGTTGCAAAAGATGGGAAATGCAAAAGAGACTTTTACATACACTTATGCTTTGTAACAATGAGGTGTCATTGCCCAGGTCCCCAGTAAATATTTGGTGCAATATTCATCTGTGTTCTATAAGACCAGGAAGGTTAGAGAATTAACAGGGACACAATAGCTGTGCATTGCAAAGCATTTGTGCTAATTAGATGGGCATCCTCTACCCAAACACAAGGATGAAATGTCACATAACGGAAGCAACAACGGAAATTTTCCAAATGAATGCCTAAATTTATGTTTTTCATAGGAACCCAAGTCTGTGGTTTGATCTTCAGAAAATATGTCAATAGGCAGTGCTGTTGTCCAGGACTTTTGAATATCAAACCACTGTTTAAATACCTCGCTGCGGAATTAAGAGCCTGTTTAAGGTCTTGTTATTGATGCCTCACCTGATAAGTATTTGAGGAATTTGCTATAAATTTTTTTTTTCACATTTTTTCTCAGTTGAATGTAAGTCAACAAGTTCTGTGAATTTGTAAAGGCAGATGTGTGTTGCTCCCTGCTGCGCAGTGTAAATTAACATCGGGTACTTTATAGAAATATTCAGCCACCATAGAGACTCACGTATGAGAATTTTTTAGTTGTTGCTATTTTTTCCAGAAACATACTGGCTATGTGTTAATATCCTGATATTGCACACATTTATGCCAAAGGGGAAACATTGTTTACATGTGTAAAATTAGTTGCAATCACAAAATGACTGTGGTTTCATACTGCAAACGTTCACTTGCTGAAATTATAATCATAAGAACTCACGATCCTATTAGCAGTGGACATTTTGACGATGTCATTTGAGATATTTTATCTCACCATCAGTAATTTAATCGCATATTATTGAAGGTGCTCTATTGTAACCAGGTGGCAGACGACTGTTTGTACCTTCACATGAAGGAATACAGGATAACCCCTCTGCCTTGTGTTTTCCTGCAGCTAACCGTAACTGATCAGGGTCTCAACAACAAAAATCTTCACTAGGAAATGCCAAAATTCAAAAAACAATGCTTTTCAGATTTATGTTGGTTTTGAGCAAACTTACTTTGAAAGCTGCTTCTAGCAGTCAAAACAAATTCTGATGAAATTTAAAGACGACCATTTGCCAGCTTTCAGGAGCCGCATTCCATTAACTGTTTTGACTCGGGCAGGGTACAGATTTAAACCTTATTCTCACATACACAGGGAGAACAGCCTTACCTTACTCTTCACTTCCCAGATTTTCTGGCCAGTCCCAAGGATAACGCATGCTCCTGGTGCATTAGGACATGCAGGAATTAAAGCAAAAACATCCAGTTCTGCAAGCTCTTGAGAAGGGCAGCAGCACCGCACAGTGAGTGCATCTGAGCACTGGTATTGCATCTAACCTCTTAACAGTAACGTGTCCTGAGAACAGAATTATGCAAAATGCAAGCAACTAATAAAAAATGTTTCATGCTAGGAAGTCTTCATGAAGTGGTGACTTTTTTTTTTAAAGGGAATTTATCCAGCTGCCCACCAGGTTATTACAGCAAGAGAGTTGCATCATTCCCAAGTACGCTAGAAGACAGCAACAATATAAAGGCATTCGAGCAATGAAGAATGTCCGTGAAAACTATTACGTGGGCTGTAACTCTTGCCATATTAAGCAATCTGTTTCCCACTCCTTTAGGGCAACGTGAGTATTCTTTCAGCAATCTTGCTTCATTACTTGGTAAGACAAAGATTACAGGGCTTTTAAAAAAACAGCCTGAGATGGAAGAACACATTTCAAACTATTTAGGGCCTATTTCGGTCCCTGGTGAATTTGTTTTAGGTAAAGACAACGTAAAACCAGATCAGCAGGAAATTCCTGATGAGGACTTAGAAACAAACAAGTGCTGCACATAGTATCCTAACTTCAAACACCTTAATGCAATAATTTGTTTTTAATCATCCATGCGAAGGAAAATATGAGGAAAATGTAATATAAATGTCCAAGAATAACAGCGGTTAGTTGTTTGGATTTAAAATCAAAGGAAGTTTCCATGCTCTTGCAGATTTCCATACCAATGGGCCTGGGGGAACTCTGGGTGCGGTAGGTTTCCATCTGCTGAGAACAGGAATATGTTGCACTCATCCTCCTAAATCTCCTGCAGCCCCATATGCCAGGACAGGCTCGGGGCAGGCAAACCTGGTTTGAATCATTCGTCTTGTTGAGGTCCTTACCTGCTGCCCAAGTTTTGCTCCAGACCTGCCCGTGCCCTCAGAGGTGCTGGGAGCCTTTGGTGTGGTGCTGCCTCAGACTGCAAGCTGAGTTGTTCCATCTTGGAAAAATACCACTTCTTTCCATGGTGATAACAATAAAATGGTTCTCCCTGGTCGCTTTGGGTGAGCGGTCTTTCCCCTTTTGCAGGAACCCCCAAGCCTTGTTTGGGATGGAAAAGAAATAAATTTTTATCATGGGGAAATGGAACACAGAAAGATCTCCTACACACCTGTCTGCTTCTTTTGGTGCCTAAATACCTTTGAAAGTCTTGCCTTGAGTGCCAAAGCTATGATGGATCACACAGTATTTCCTTTTTATTATTGCACTGCATCCTTTGGGCCTCACATTAACATAATGAGGGCCATATGGCGCCAGAATCTCTGCTGGTTCAAACCAATGCAGCTCCTTTGAAGTCAAAGAGCCTGTGCCAGTTTATACCTGCTGAAGATTTGGTTTATGGTCTGGGAAATAGGAGGGAAGGTGGGATGGGGGCAAAGGGAGCCAGCCACTTTTTGTAGTTAATTAAGAATTATGTAGATATACTTGTGTCCTGCTTCTGCTGTCCACAGGAGCTATGTCTAAAGTGCCTTCATGGCTGTAATATCCTTTGCATGATTAGCTCTCATTATCAGCTGCTGTGCCTCTCTGTGACTCAGAGTATTTCGACGGCTGGAGGTGAAACTGCAGTGAGTCAGAGCCAGACAGCCACCTCTGGGCAGCAATCAAACACGTCCCGTTCGCGGCCAGTGGGTCATAAGGAGACGAGGATTTCCCTGAGCAACTGTGACTTTTGTGCTACAAAGTTAAACTCTTGAACATTGTTTTTTTTTTTCCTTGAATTAATTGTTAAAACATTTGATAGTTATAACTAAATAAAATCTTATAAAAATGTCTGCTTTGTATCACCAATAAGAGAGAAAAGATTAGTCTGCTTAGAAAGTAAGTAATATAAATCCAAAAATTAAGGCCCTGGAGTGAGAGCCAGGGAGAAGGAAATATCGTGACTGGCTAAAATTTCAAACTCCAGGACTGGAGTCTGTAGTCAGTATTCAACGCATGCAGATAAAAGAAACTGAACTTTCAGAAATGTTGTAATGAGGAAATACAGCTGGAGTCACTGAAAGCTCTTTGCTTTCAGTACCCATAAAATCCCCATAATGGGGGCCCTGGGAAGTGGGGTCATGTCTTTCGGGGAACCTAAACATGGGTTTGGGGTGCTCAACTTGTGCACCCCGATGAAAACATTCTCACAGTTCCCATAACAACCCTAAAATTATGTTTCAATCGCAGACTTTGGGTTAGCTCATATTCACATCAGTCCAAGGAACAAGGCATTCCCAGGTAAATAAAGAGCAGAAGATGCTGCAGGAAGAACCACCAGCCTGCTTCTCCCCCTGCAGCAGCAGGGCTGTCTGGGACAGTAGCAGGAAAACATCTCACCACGACAGGGTTTGCTGGTTGTTGCTGTTAGCAGCTTCATGTGCATGCAGAGCTCTGGCCAGAGGAGATCTGAAGTCAGCTGCTCCATCTGGAGCCGAAGACAAAAGCACGAGGCAGCTCTTGTGTGGGTCACCCATGAGCTGCATCCCTGGTAGTCCCACAACAGCCTGAGTTAGCCCCAAATGCCCCAGAAAGCATGTCTTGCTTTGCAGTACTGTAGCTCTCATGGAGGGTAGGATAATCTGAGTGCTCAGCTGTGGGCAGCAAACACCCTGCAGCATGAACATGTCTCAGTGACTGAGCAGATGCCACCACGTGTCTGCAGCTGAGCCCACCTTTTAACAAGCAAGGAAGGCAAACTTTTGAGCTGAGTCTCTTCAAAGAGATGTGGCAAAGGGGCTCTGCGACAACATCACTTGTCTGTTTTTTCCAGCTCTGTCAGCTTGTCTAAGGACATATATTGCCTCTTTATACAGCACATGCTCTTCCTCTGTCCTAGCCACAGCAGATTGTCTCCTGCAGTATTGTCACCCTCTGCACTCTCAAGCACTGTGACTTGATTGAGAGGGTTTGTGTCACAGGTGATGGGATATAAAGGCAACTCCTAAGAAGACGGCAAACATCAGCTCTCCCCAAGTGTCAGTGGGATGGGCTGGACATTGCTGGAGCTGGGGACGTGGTGCAGAGGTTTGTGTTTGCTCTCGATGTAGCTGCTTTGCTAGATCACATCTGCTCTTAATCTTCTGCTACTATGCACAGTTAAATATTTCACAGCCCTTTTATTAGTCAGCTCTCAGCTGGGACTGGGAGCTGGTTATTCTGAGGAATTTCCTGCTTCTAAATTAGACTATTGCAGGGCAGAAAAAGCTCATCTTCGATGGCAGCTTCAGCCCAGGAGGACTCCCTCTATATCTCACCATATGGCAAATCGCTTTTATATGGCCATTCACCTTTTTTGTGATGATGTAAATCAGCAGTCCTTTGTAGGAGGATGTTCAGGTAATAAAGCACTGAGCTTTGAGCAGCGTAAGGAGTGTGGATTTAGATAACGAGACCAAAATTTGGACTATCACCTGTGCAGGAAAGGTAATTTCCAAAAAGAAATTTAAAAAATCTGAAGATCTTGTTCTCCATTGCCTCACATCTCATCAACGCAAATCAGTCCAATCGAAATAGAACAAATTTATGCCACTGAGGTGTACAGATTGCAAAAGGGCCTTGGCTGGTTGTGAGGACTTCTAATGGGGGGAGAAGTGTGGGTTGTCTGGGACGGCTGTTTGGAGTCACTCATACAACAACGCAATGACATGGGGTCTCTCAGTCCCTTGTTCATGGGACAAGGGGAAGCTCTGGTGCAGGCAGGTCAATGGGTGAGGGACAGTACCTTCCTCCATCCTCTTCCTCCTTTCTGTGAGACAGAAGAAGGGGAGAATCATGCCCCAGAGGGTCTAAGTTTGCTCAGCTAGATAACAATGCACGGAGTAATTACCCAACTGCAGTGAACGTTTTACTGGAAAGATCAGCTATTTGGGATTCCTTGTCTTCTGCATATGCAGTAATGTCAAGGAGGAGGTTGAATTCTTAGCACCTTTTGACTATCTCAGCTTGGAAAATGCTAGCTTCTGTTCAATGTTTTGGTGTTGATGCTACTGTTTTAATGTGGTTACATAACTCACAACTTTTTAAACATTTCATTAAACTTGTTTTGCAGGTTATATATTGCCTTGCACTTCTCAAGTGCCCTCCATCATATCATCTTTGTTCTTTTTGCAAGCACTCATTACATCTCATGCCTCTCCAGCGAGGTCATACAATGGTGTTACAGCCCTGTTAGCAGACCAAAGTGAAGAGATTCAACCACTTATAGGTGCTGGAAGAGATGGAGGAGACAGGAGTCTCAAAACTGTGTAATTCAGACCTCTTTAGTCCTGGCCAGAACCAGCATAGAGTTGGGACACAAAGATATTAGTCATTGACCTTCAAAAACCTTGTGCATTCAGGTTTCAGAGCAAGGCACTCCCCTGGACATGGATGGCTAGCAGAACAGGGATAAGGCTTCTTAAAATGTAGGCACTGGAGAAGCTGGCAGTGAGAGTTGTTTTGCTTGACTGTAACAGGTCAAAAGACCATGGTTCAACCCTCCCCTCTCCTCCCTAGAGGAGTCTTAAACTCATGGCAACCCACTGCTGTCAGACAGATGTTTTGCTGGGAGGAGGGAGAAGTGAGTTAGCAGCAGCTGGACACTGTAGGACACATGGCTGCAGTCAAGGTGACTTGGGTTTGCTTTCTTGGTCTAGCTTTATGTTTTTCTTAATGTTGGGATTATATAAAATGCTCCTGGCAAGGGAAAGACATGAGTTTCCATGTGCTCATGGTAAGGACAAGGTCAGGCTCAGCCTTGCTTTCCCCTTGCTAAGGATGCCGCCAGCTCCTCCTTGAGCTGTGGTGTTTCTGCATTCATTCAGGTGTTGAGGAAGCTGCTGATGCTATGGTGTGGTTTCTCTGGACTGTCTACTGTCCTTAGCGCCTCAGGCCTGCTGGCAAATGACCAGGTTTTTGAGTTAACCTTGGCTTGAGATGAGGCAAACTAAGCAGGACAAGGGAAACCACAGAACATGACATGAGAACTGTTGAAGATAACAAACAACGGTGTAAGAAGCTGCAAAAAGGTAGAGACAGTGTCGTGAGGGATGGCTGCATCTCACAGGTGTGAGAAATGATTAGACTCCACAGACTGCTGAAGGGGAGCACATGGGACCTCCTCCAGATCACAGTCTGCAAGGCCAAGAGCATGTAGGTAACCACATCCATAACTTTTGGCACCAGGCAGAGGTGCATGAGGTTGGAGTACAGCAACCTTTGCTTCCTCAGGGAAGCATGAGGGGAGTAGAAGCCCTTTGGGCCTCATATCACTGATATAATACTATTAACTGACCCTGCAGGAGTAGCATAAGGCTTAATTAATTGCTGTTTGCAAAGATAATTTGATGGAGGGCACTATAGAAGTACAAGTTGATCCATTAACCTGAAGAACTAGTCTAATTAAATGCTTGAAATTGCTATTAGATATCTAACCTTATTAGAGCAGAGGCTTTATATCAATATTTTAATGCAAGTGTAGCTAAAGTTTGATTGTCTGTTTTGAAAAGTATTACCATAAAGTTAATTATGAGCTGGTTAATTATCTTATGCCCATTAATTTTAAAATTGTCCTATGTAAAAATAACGTTGTTTTCTCTGTGTCCTGCATACAAACATGACTAATAATGGTCTTTATTTCTAAGATGAACATCTGAGATGAAAACACAGGAAAAGATCCATCACTTTCTCAAAATCATCCTTCAGAGGACTATATTAAGCAAACTTCACAGGAAAGCAGTATGAACGGAGAAGTTAACTCTCCATCCAGGCAGATCCAGTTCGTGATGTTAACCCACTAGAAGAATAACCCCACAAAATAAGGAATAATTTCTGGGGGATTGACTCCCTGAACCAGCTTACCGTGGAGTCAGGTAAGTGCCAGGGCAGGGCAGAGGTGGAGACAGGCTGTGCAGTCAAGGATGGAGGAGAGAGTAAAGCAGGAGTACTGTTTTCGATATCAGCTATTCCCGAAACTAGATTACTTGTAACAGGAAGAGACGAGGAGGAGTTAGCAGCCACCATGGCACAATAGAGTCAAGCAAAGAGAAAATAATTAATGGCAACACAAACTGATTGTGATCAGAAATGCAGCCGATATCGGTGACCTGCCACAATACTGATTTTCCATGGACAGGAGCCTGGCACAACAACAGCTCCACCAAAACCTCCATGCTCCTTCAAGTTTCTCTGTTCATGCAGTACTATAAACAAGTTGGTCGACAGCCCATATTCGATTGTGTAGCATGGCCAAAGCCATGCAAGCATGCACCTACACCACACAAGAACAGAAGATATTTGTGCCAGATCCAACCAAAGGCCCAGCTAGCTCTTTCTTCATAATTTTACAGACGTGTATTTCAAAGCCCTCAGCTGCTTCTCCCAGCAGATGAATTGAGGCACACATAGGTCTTCCTCGTGTTGTGACCGTATTCTCCCTCCAGTGATCCCTACCAGCATTCTCAGGTGTTCCCTTGCTGCGGGATGGGGGGCCTGTGTGAAAGGACATTTTCTGCAGGGTGAAAGATAATAAGTATGACACAAAAAGAGGAAAGCCAATATAAAAATATTAGTCACTAAACTCCCAGAGCAGGTGCAGGTGAGAAGTCCAAGGATCCTACACATGTACCTTTTCTGTATCAAGAACTATCAGTGAGCTATACTTGAATCTTCTGGTTGCTTTTTCCTTGTAAAGGACTATTTAAGGAAGATTCTGCTGTTGATTTTACTAGTCAAATACTTTAAAGACTTTCCATACAGTCATGGTTAGTCACTACTGATGTATCCCATGTACAGTGCTCTTTGAGTTGCACACTATGCCCACTGCATGACCTCTGAGGGAATATTTTAAAAAATTTTAAGTAACCTATAAACTGAAGTCCTTTTTTAGAAGTACTCCGTGTACTTAAGCTTGGATGTTTTAGGCACCTAAAGGTGCAGGCAGGGTCTTACCAAAATCTGAATTTACAGGGATGTGGGTCACATGCCTAACTGCTATGGAAAACCGCATTAGAGCTGAAACACCCTTGAAAGTGGGATCAGGCCCCTAAGACACTGTAGAACTTTTGGAAAATACAGTCTACAATTTATTTTGTAAGTATTTATATTTTCAGTTCTCTTGCCATCTCCTTAGTGTCTCCGTCCCATAACAAGAAGCAAGAATACCTGTAGGGCATTTAAGAGAGAGAAGTGAAACACTGAGTGAAGCATTTCCAGCAAAAACAGGGCAATATCAGTACCGCTATGCAAAGCTTTGATAAGACCTCATTTGGTCATTCTAAGGTCAGGAAAGAGGAATTCAGACTGGAACAAGAATAGCTTGACTGGTTGGAAGAACAGGCAGTCTATTAGACATGGGGAAACCAAAACACCTTGGCTCTTTAACCGTTCACATCAAAGACTCTGTTGTATAATATGGCTGTTATACAACACACGAGTACGTGCCTGGGATGGAAAAGACTGCTTAAGAAAAAGGAAATTGTTGGTGCAGCGAAACAGTTATAAACTAGCCATGAATATGTTTAGGCTGAAAATTGGAAGGAGGTTTCTTCCTTCCAGAGGAATGAGGTTCTCTGAGCCTTTCCCAGGGAAACAAACAACCCAGTCACTTTTAAGCTTGTAGAGTTCGTGAAAGGGATTATATCATAAGGCCACCTGATTATATCACAGCAAGTCTTTGCCAGTCCTACTTGCCAACATGCTTATACCCAGATGGGACTGAGCCAGATAAAAACACCCTACATGAATGGGGAACTTGGCACAGGGACCAGACTTTGTAACTTACTTGTAAAACTGCAATCCAAAACCTCCTCAGTTTTGGGGAGCTCAACAGAAAAAAAGTGAAAACATTCAATAAATACTTCTGTATTGGAAGAGAATGGTGGATTTCTATAGCTTCTCAGTCTGTTAACAGCATGTTGGCGAACACGGTTGAGAATCAGCAGGTCCAGGTAACCTGAACTCAGGAGCCATAAAGGAGTTAGGGGAGGGAAACTTGGCACACAGATGATAAGCACTGGAAAAGCTAGGAAGTTCAAGAGGGTTGGAAATGGGCCCATGTGAAGGCAGTCACACATGGCAGTCAAGATTATTTGAGGAACTACAGGCCAGTTGCCCTGCTGCTCTCAGACAAGATAATGGGAATGCTTCCATTAGCAAGATTCAATTAGCGAAGTGAGAAATGATAAGCAGATAATTAATGGCAGACACATGGCTCACTGTCTTTTTCAAACTAGTTTGATTTCATTACTGAGGGGACTGCAGAGCCGAGTGGTGGTGGTAAATAGAGCTTTTTAAAGCTTGGTACTCCTGCAGCATTTCAATTAAAAAGAACTCCATACCATGCCAATAAAGTGCACGTTAATTGGGTCAAGAACAAGCTAACTGACAGGTCTTAAAAAGTGATTGTCACTGGGTAATCATCTAATGATGAAGTGCCAGGATCAGGATATACTCAATGCTGTTCAACATTTTCTGCGGTGTTCTGGTAGCAAACACAAGAAACACTGCTGAGCTAATTTACTGTAAATGACAAAGATTGATAGAATGATAAATAATGATGAAGACAAGGCTGTTGTCTAGAATCATTTGGAGAGAGAGGTAAACTGAGATGATTCAAACAACCTGTGTTTCAAATCAGAGAGATGGAAAACTACAGAATTCATAGCAAAGAAGGCTGACATCTGCAGAGCGAGGCTGTCTCTGAAAAGCAGTAACTCTGGAAGGATTTGGGGGTGCTATTTGGCAAGGGACACATGAGCTCCCAAGGCGACAGAAGAGGGTAAGCCAGTTTTTGTTTGTACAAGCAAGGAAGTTATTTAGTAGGAAGACAGAAGATATTTTGTCTTTCTAATTGGTCTAAAGCTGATTCTGAAAAAATTCCTATAATTCTGGTGTCCTTTTTAAAATATGCTGGCAAACTGGAGAAGTCAAGAAACGCATCACGGGAATGGGTTGAGCACTTCCAATGGGAAATACAAGCTCAATCTCTTATCAAAAACAAGAGTGAAATGAGTCTGGTTACAGTACACACATCTGCTATGCAAACAATGCAGTGTGCAACATGCCATGGTGTACATGGCTGTGATGTGCATGTACATGATGTACATGATGTACATGGCTGATCTCTAGCCCCAACTCACTGCAGGATGGGATGAGACAATTTGTGAGGGCAAAGAGCAGCTTGATGTGTAACAGCAATAATTGAGTCTGACAGTGTGGCACACTCCAAACGTTGATGAATTCAAGCTTTTTAGGGTACGGACCATTATCCTCATCATGTCTGTGGCTTGGAGCTGGTTGAACTCTGGTGTGCTCAGCTCGCCGAGGGCTCGGGGCTGTAGGCATCCCTCCCAGCCACCGTCCTGGGGATGCAGAGACCGTTCAGCCCCATCCTGGCCCGGCCCTGTTGTGAGAGGCTTGTGTCCAATGTGCCTCTTGTGTGAGAGGTCTCTCGCCTTTCAACCCAAAAAAGGTAGGCCTTGTAGGAAACCAGGAACCTCAAAAGCCAAGTGTAAGCACAGAGAGAAGCATTGATAACATGAGAAGTTGATAGATCCCAGCAAAGAAATTTTTCTGGGGATCATTTTGACTGTGTGTGTGCAAATAGAGCAATGGACGAACCCCATACTGAGCAGCAGACCAGGCCAGGAGCCCACAGAAAAGGCAGGAGGACAGCCGGAGGAACCACAGCCACATGCTGTGGGCACCAGAGCTGACCTAGGAACTGCTCAGACATTTTGGGAACTGTGAATAAAATAAAGCAGTAACTTACCGCTCCTGTGCTCAGGGAAGCAGGCTTTGCACTTCCTTGTAGCAAACCAACCAGTTTAAAAAGGGTTGAACCCACCTTCAGTTTCTCCCTGTAACTGAAATGTCCTACTAGAGCCTGAATTATGGTGAGCATCTTAAAGGGTGAATGCGTGTTTCAGAGTTGTAAGTCTGTGTGTGTGTGCACGAATGTGGGCTTAGGCACCTTGAACTGGGTGTCAGCTTCCAGTAGTAACTTCCCCTGCGATGTCAGCGGCCTGACTGTACAAGCATGTTTCTAATGAGAGAAATGCAAAGTATAGCCAGAGAGAATTTAGGAGACACACCAGCAAAAGACAACTTCAAAATATTGTTAGAAGTGAGCTCATTAAATGTGCTTGTTTTGATCTCCGCATCCCACACAGTACAAAGGGTCCATTGGCTGCGAATCAAGGGGGATGGAAAGATCAATTCATACCAAGGACACCGGCAGAACTACGCAAGGATACGGGTATCTTGTTTCATTTGCATTTTTTAATCTTTCACTTGCAACTACATTTCGTTTTAAACTTTGAACTCAGGAGCAAAGGTGCACTGAGCGGCAGATGTAAGAGAAAGATGCCAGCAGGCAGCAGGCCTCAGATGTTGCAGGGCATAAATACAGGCCGCAGAGCAGAAACAGGGGAGAGCAGCAGGGTCATGGGCAGTACACACGACTGTGCAAGGAGATCCTGTGTGAACACACCATGTGTAGCAGGAGGAGACGCTGTGAATGCAGGAGTTTCGCAGGACTGCACAAATTGCAAGAGACACAAGCGCTGAGTGTGGCAGGGCCATGAGCTACCAGCGTGGAGGGCATGGGGTCAGGAGGATGCTCATAAGTGGGGGGACAGAGCAGCTCGGGGCACGGGATGGCAGCAGAACTGCAGAAGGTAGAGACTGGGGAAAATAACAGCCCCTGATTATAAGCATAGCAATGCTGCGTTGCAGCTGCAACGTGCGATGTGGTGCAGGGAGGTGGCTTCGGTCCTCAGATCCAGTAAGTATAGAAAGGTTGTGCAAAGGAAATGTTCCTTCTGAAGGGAGTGTGTATTGCTGAGTGTATAAAACAGCATGAGACGGGCTGCCTTTCCACAGGGAGAGAGATGTGGAAAGGGTGGCATTGCGGATATAAAGATCATCTTCTGTAGGCAGCTCTGTTTTGTGGAGAAAACTGAACACAGAGACAATCCTGCTGTTAACTTAGCATCCTATGTTTTTCTGGTAAAACTGGGCTGGATCTCGTGCTTCTGCTCCTGGTCTCATTGTTTCCACTGGATTTCACTGGGCTGAGCATGGGAATCTCACATTTGCTACCATGCCCATGAAGACGATCCATACCGTGAGGATGACCCCGCATACTGCACCTTTTCTTGGGTCACCACGTTTACAGTGAAGCTATCTTGTGTCACAGATATAGGGAGTGAAATGAGAAAATTGGGAAGGGGATTATGTTAAACAGTGGTTACAGGAGAATGGGTAATTGGGTTTATAACCACAGCACCTCAGCTATGTGGGATGAATTCCCTCCCATCCTCTCCTGTCCCCTCGCACATGACACAAACCCATGAGCTCTGTGTACGTGGCTCACCTACACCCTGTTGATGGAAACCGCTGAGTAAGAGGCTATGGGAGCTGGTCAGTGTTAAGTTAGGTCAGAGCTGTTAACAGGGCACAAAAACATCGTGGGAATTTTACTGCTCCACCTACGAAGGACTACAGTATATATTTCTGTATATTATTATATAATAAGAAAAAAGCTATTAAACAGGATTCCAGCTGCAGACTTACTCATTTGAAATGACATCGCTGTCATAACAGAGGTCATTGACATGTAGCTGAATCAAGGAAGATGACCAAGAATTTAAGAAATCCGGACATGTATTATTTATGGGAAAGAGAGGCTCAGCAAGGAGCTGTGTGGCAATTTCTGGGGGCGGAAAGACTCATGGTGTCTGGGTAACAGCTTGTGCAATCTGTCTAGGAAGGGAGAAGTCATCTGATTCAAGGAGAAAAGTATACAGTTAACCAAAACAACCCCAGGAGGCTGCTGTGCACAGGCTCCCAGGGAGGTGCAGAAGGGATATGAGGATATATTTCAGTAAACATGAAAGCCCTGCAAAGCACTGAGCATACGGATGGGAGCAGTGGTTCTTTTAGAGACTGTGCACACCATGGCGGAGAGCAAAGCCTAGTAAAATTGTGAGACATCATCAAAAATCTGGTCAAACAGCATAGAAAATGCAGATATTGTGCGACAGATAGAAGTAGTCTATGACGTGGCCTAAAGGATCCTGGAACGGCAATTGCTTAAAATGCCAAGGCTGCTATCTTGGTCGGAAAGGTATATGTGGGCTCCCGACTGGTTTACAGTGAGCCTTCCCCCTGGCCATCAGGTTAGTCTTCCTATCAGTGCTTTGGGCATGACGGCCCATCTGGCATTAGTATTTTTCTAAAATCTGAGCTGTTAGAATAATATGGCTTTATGAAACTCTTTTTTTTTTTTTCCCCCCCCTGAGTTTCTGAGGACCTGTGCTCACTCATGGGCTTGGGTAGTTGCTCCTCAATTGTTTTTAGTAGCAGTGATCTAAAGAGCTTAAACCACGGGACTGCAGTGAATTGGCTCATTTTGACCAAAACCTTCTGGGGAGGAAGGACTTGATACACAGGGCAGCAGAGATAAGCACAGACATTGGTCAGGCTGGCCAAGCCAGCCCCATCCTTGGCAATGAGGAAAGACCTGGGGATCAGCCCTGAAAACCTGGAGGAGCTCTCAAAGGCAAGGACCAGCAATGGCTTGGAGAGCAAAATATCTTCTGTGTGTCTTGCGTAACAGTCCCAGAGAGAGGGAGGTTAGCAACGCTGGTTTCTTCTACACCTTCCTGTGATCAGGGTGGGAACCTCATTTTGCAGAGCCCTTTTTTCTTGCTTTTTCAGCATCCCCTAGGTCCTCAGTGCTTCCCTCTGCCTTCAGCCTGCCGTTGTCTCACCCACCAGCAAGTGCTCAGTGCCAACACAAATCCAGACTGAATTTGGTGAAGGTAAGCCCAGCCTGCCCTTCACAGTGGTTCCCTATGAACAGGCATATCAATTTCACGAGAAAATTGAATAGAAACTTAAAATACAAATCTTTTGGAAGAGACCTGGTTCAGAACAAGTTTGAATCCTAATATATTATTTTATGACTGAAATGTAAATGCCTTTGAGGGGGAAAAAGAAAGCCAATGAAAGAAAGAGATAATGTAATGGAAATAGTGGCTCACTCTCCAGGACAGGGCTGGCCTGAGCCCTGGCTGGCATTCACAGACATGCTGGCTTCACAGGAGCTGCCTGCTAGGTGAGGATCAGGCCCCATAATCACATTTTATTGAAACATGGATGGAGTGCAAATAAAGCAGAGCTGAAACCGTGGCTGCTAGAGGCAAGAGAAAAGGAAATGATCCAAGTATGATGTCTTCATACAGTTACAGGTTATAAGAATATACTCTGCTGGCCTTATGGTAATCCAGACTTTGAACTCCTGTTCATTCCCATTCTCTCTCCCATGACTTAAAATAATTCCTCATGACTGTCTATAAGCCCCAAACTCCTTGGAGCTTATTCAGGGCAACATTACACCACTGGGGCTCGTCAAACTATTGTGTAATGGAGTGAGATCACAGGCTAGCTCCGTCCATGCGGCTTGCGCTATCTTGCTTGCCTGATGGTTAGCTGCAGTTAAAATACTACAAAACAATTCACGTAGGATTACAGTTGTAATTCTTAACAGCAGTAGGAAATCCAGACATATAAATTATTTTACATAAGCAAGAAATCCACTGATGTGGAGATGTTTTCCACTGATGTTTAGAAGTTCATTGATTCTGCTGTGGCTGCAGTTTGGGACTTCCAGCCTTTGTTTGTCTTACGTGCTGTACAAACACATATGGATGTAGGCTGGTAAAGAAGCAAGGACAACAGCAGTGTCATGTTTTCGGATGTGATGTTTGGCCTCTGTTAAATAGAAAACTGGACAGTATTCATGTATTTAACCTTTCAGCAGATGTACCATGATGCTCAATTAAAGCATCCCTGATGATCAGGAACTTCCATCCCATTGTAGAGCTTTCCTTTGAAGTAAGTCATAGGCCTTTTTAAAAATCTCATATTAAAAGGCTATTGACATGTGAGGCACAGAGAATAAACAGTCTAGCTTCCTGGGTTTTGCCTTCATAAAAGCACTGGAGAGAGTCAGGGGGCTTTCACATTCCTTTTATTTACAAAAAGCCTTTGGGAAATGCAACGTGAAAATGAGCCCTGTGCGTTTTGCTGCAGTGCATCCTGACCAGCAGGTATGAGCAACCAGGATGGGACTCAAAGCGTAGCCGTGGTGATTCATTTAGGTTTCTAACCACCACAAAAATCACAGTGCAGCATAATGTAAACCATGAGTGTGCTTGGTCAGTAACAAGGTTATTTGGGAGCTTCTGGACAGTGGTCAGATGACCATGTTTTATTGAGTAAAATTTAAGAACTAAAAGTGAAAGTGCCTTTCACAAGGACATGTGAGCATGTTGACACAGGGCGGGCAAGTAAAAAGACAATGCAGTCACTGAAAACACACTGAAAAGAAGTGTGGTCAGCAGCTGGAGGGAGGTCATTGTCCCCCTCTACTCTGCCCTTGTGAGGCCCCACCTGGAGTCCTGCATCCACGTCTTGGGCCCCCAGCACACGAAGGATGTGGACCTCTTAGAGTGGGTCCAGAGCAGGGCCATGAAGATGATCAGAGGGCTGGAGCAGCTCTCCTATGAAGAAAGGCTGAGAGAGTTGGGTTTGTTTAGCCTGGAGAGCTGGAGAAAGACTTTTTGCAATGGCCTATAGTGACAGGACAAGGGGCAATGGTTTTGAAGTGAAGGAGGATAGATTTAGGTTGGATGTAAGGAAGAAATTTTTTACAGTGAGGGTGGTGAGGCACTGGAACAGATAACCCAGAGAAGTTGTGGATGCCCCATCCCTGGAAGTGTTCAAGGCCAGGCTGGATGGGGCTTTGAGCAACCTGGTCTAGTGGAAGATGTCCCTGCCCATGGCAGGGGGGTTGGAACTAGATGGTCTTTAGAGGTCCCTACCAACCCAAATCATTTGATGATTCTACGATTTAGTTCCTCTGAAGTGTGAGATCTGCCCTGGTTGAAGGTGCAGGAGCACCAGGCTCCCAAAAGCAGCCTGGCAGCACATGGGACATTTCTGCCTGGGCACCGGCTCACCCTTGCCACTGCTGCTTCCCCAATCTCTGTAACTTCAGCTTTGTATCCTTGCTGTGTTCTTCACTGTTGACTATATACAGTTATTGGAGCCTGAAAATATGCTTTGAGAGAGATTAATATGACCATGTTTTATCACCAGGTCATTTGCTGTTGGCCTGCGTGGCTGTAAGCTACAGGGAGTAGATGCCTTTGAAATAAACCATTCAGTCAGAGAGGATGAGCTGTGGTTGCAAAATGTCATGTACTGCGTAGGATGGGCTGAAAGGAGAAGGTTGCAAATGCTCAAGAGCCAGTGGCTTAAACATTTACACTTGAAGGTAAACTATGTCATGCAGCCACTCTGCAGCCTGGTGCTGGCATTTGCGTCTTGCCCCTAGATTATTCCCTGGGCTGTTTTTCTGTACTGATGCCATCCCAGACTGATTAGAGACAACCCCCAACAGAGGATGGGACTGAGCCTGTGGGTCTAACCCGAGGGCCAAAAAAATGAAGACTTGATGAGAAACTAGTTTCCTGTTTGTTTGATTAAATACAACTATAAAATTAAGATAAACCCTATTCACAGCCCCCTGGAGGTGTGCTGTGACAATGCACCGCTTAATGCTTGTAAAGTGATTTGGAAGTGGAAAATGCTGCAACAATGCAAAGCCCTGTCCTCTTGCAAGAAAGCTGATTGCTTCTTTTATAAGGTATCAAAGTCCAGAAAAGTGGAGTGAGAATCAGCACCAGATCTCTGGCAGCAATCCTATCCCTAGCTAACGTCTGTGACTGCACCTGTTATAACATGATGCTGCAATCTTCTGGAAAGAGAGAAGAAAAAAGCCTTCTAGGATTCCATGGCTTCAAGATGCCCACAGAGCCACTGTTATTTATACAGAGGAATGCTGCTGCATCCCCAAAAAAAGAGGTTCAGGCCTGAATCTGGCTGCTGTCGCAACAACTGGCACAGCCCGAGAAGAATCTCTCCATTCCTTCATTAGTGTGCCTGCAGCATTTCTGACTCAAAGCACGTGAATGAATTCTTCTTCAAAAGAGAAGGTACTTGGAGCTCAGTGCAGTTTGAAAACTGGCAAAACTGAGTGTAGAACAAGAGCCACTCTTGTTTTCTTAGAAACGTTTTTGCTATGAGGATCAACATAGGCATTAATTTGTGAGCCTGTGCGACACAGGACTGTGAAAATCTTGGAGAGGCAAGACTATACAAAGTGCCTGTCAGCAGTTCTGTTGAAGAAGGCAAAATCCATAATTTTATTGAAAGCCCTCTGCAGGACATATTGCCTGAGGGCTGGTAACAAACACAGCATGAACAGTCTACAGCTCCCCCTTGAAGATCAGTACCGAGAAAGCTTGCTGTGCAATGAGATGCAAAATATCTTCCCATTTCTTCATGTCCAGTACCCAGTTATCCACGATAGTATTCAAAAAATCTCTTCTGACTGAAGGGCTATTGCAGGCGTCTGCTGTAACCGCAGTGAGACTCTATGTGCTGCTTATTGGGCTTCAGGAGGACCTTTTGTGCACGTCTCACCTTCTGTTGCAGCTCACCACACCCTCAGCTGTGCTGACGCAAAGAGCCTGGTTTTATTTCCGAGGGGGATGCTTTCAGTGACACCATCGATAAGGACAGCCTGTCAGCTGGGCTGTCACCCTTGAGGAGGTATCAAAGATGAACAAGCAGGAGCCAGAGGGTGATGGGGCAGGAAATTCTACACCCAGTTTTCTGCTGAAGGAAACATGTCAGGTAATGACCCTCTCAGTTTTTTTCTTCTCTAGATTGGGTATAAAAACAGGCATAGGTTGAGGAGGAGAAGAGACACCTCATTAACAGGGTCTAACCCACAGTAGCAAAGTTATTGAGCATAGTGATGGCTCAGCCACCAGGAACAGAAACAGGAGGCACAGAACCATAGAATGGTTTGGCTTGGAAGGGACCTTTAAAGATCATCTAGTCCAACCCCACTGCCGTGGGCAGGGACACCTTCCACTACATCAGGTTGCTCAAAGCCCCATCCTGCCTGACACTGAGCACTTCCAATGATGGGCCACCCACAACTTCTCTGGGCAACCAGAGTCAAGAAGCCTCCGTGCTGGTCCCAGCTCTGCTGTCCTGTGGGACTAGCAAGACCCCAGTAGAAACAAGTGCAGGACAAATACAGTATGATGGTCTTCCCATTCCCAAAGCCTTCCCCTTTCTCATAAATGCTTTACTACTCATCCATGTATAAAGCTGGGGTAGCAGTATTGACACACCTCCTAGGGTGTTGGTTTCAGCGAGGAAATTGGCCCCAGTTCCAGGTTCAAACTTGTACTTCACGTTCGTCACCAACCCACGCAGAACAGAATGCCCCCTGTCCCCCTTCCTCCCCATCCTGTTAATAAGAGGCCAAACAGCTCTTTAGGAAAGCTGTGTAATTCCTGCCCAAAATTGTGCTGGTTCCTGTTGGTTCCTTCAAGCTATTTTTTTTACAGTTCCTTAAGCCACAGATGGAAAAAAAAATCACAACAAAAATGCAGTTAAGAAAAAGCCTTGGGAAAGAGAAAGTGTATGTTGTTTAAACGTGAGCTGCAAAGGGAGCCAGGAAAGGTGAGTTACATGCAGAGTGTTAATATCCAGGAGCCATAATTGTTATCTGAGCTTCCGCACCATTAGGGATGCAGCAATACTGGTTTGGGTTTTCCCCTCCGTTCTCCGTGTGAGCAGGTCTCCACAAGCTCCTCACTTATTGGTTTGATATCATGAAAAATAAAAGCCTGTTGAGAAAAGAAAAAGTATGGGGAGGCAAAGAAGTGATCTCAGAGCTCTTGAAAAAATCTTAGCTCTGATTTAATCTACATGGGGGCAAATTTATCTGCTGCCAAGGAAAAAAAAAAAAAAGAAAACAACAGCCTGGTTTTGATTTCCATCCATTCTAGCTGATCACTAGTCTCCAGGCTGAGTCTGTTGTTTTAATGAGAGCTTCTTATTCAGTGAGCCACAAGCAGTGATTGCTGGGGAAAGAGCAGTCTGGTTTTATTTAGGTAGTTTCAGCTGTCAGTAAAATGGCACTTCCTTCCGTGAATGTCGCAAAACCTACAGGACCAAAATATATCCTAAGTGATATATATTGCAACAGGATTTCCTTGTACTCTGTTAGACACAGGCGACCTGAGACCCACTCGCTCCATTTGGCCACGGAAAGGGAAACAAGATGAAGAATGAGAAGAAAGAGCAAGACGACGAGCGTGAAAGCAGAAGGCACCCACCGCTCCTTCCTCGCCTGTTTTTTCGATGCACGCTCTTTCTGGGGCTCTTGGACCTGTAACTTTAAAACCACTCTGAAGGGCTTCAGCCTTCCTCAACTGGCTAGCCTTGGTGGAGGGAAAAATTCTGCTTTGGTGAGTTTAAACTAGCTGGTAATAGGCTTGTTTTTCTCAGATGCTTGCCCAGATGCTGAAGCTCACAGATTGAGCACTGCTGACCTGCCAGGTAAAATGCAGCAGTGGTTTTATGGGAAGGAGAGGAGCTTTATGCTGGTAAGTGACTGGATCTGCAATTAGAAAAGACCAAAAGAAAAGAGCCAGCTCACTCTGCAGACTAATTTCTGCCAGTGACACAAAAGGAGGGCACGGCGATACTAAGGGCAGCGTTGGGCCCTGTGTGTATACTTGCTTACTCAGAGATTTTTCCTTCTTCTCCTACTGGAAGCTATGAGGCACTGACAGCAATTAATTCAAACTGAAGCAGCTCAGGTATATGCAGGGATCTGTTTGTATGTACTATGCATATAAGTGTGCACGTAGATACATATAAAACATGCACATATGGCTGTACATCCATGGTGATATATTTCCATACGGACTTATTGATCCTGAGCGGCAAGCAAGGAGCAGTCTCTGGAGCAGCTTTCTGCTGGAAGGACTCTGGTCAAGAGTGATCTCCTGTTGGCCATTTAACAAGTGATGGTGTCAGATTGAGATCTTTGAGGCTTTGAACATTCAGCCTCAACCTTCTCCTTTCTCCAGCCTGTTTGCCTTTCCTTCTCGTATTATGCAAGAGATGATATCCTCTGATAAAAACACTAATTGTGGGAGAATATTACTTAATTTTCAGAAGTGGATACTCCACCAAACAAAGCCAGCATCCCTTTAAAAATATCGGGACTCACAAATAAGCATATAACCAAAATAACATCAGAGGTGGAAACAGGAGAGAAGCACGGTCAGGGGGGTAAAGTGGAGGAGGAAGTCATAAACTTCCCCTTGTGTTATCTGCGCCCAACTCCTACAGCCTCTGAATCACAACAGTGTGCAGAAATAGCTCACAGTCATCTGCAGGAAATCACCACATTTGCAGTTGTTGTCCATTTTACCCAAGAACTTGCAGAGTTAAACTATTAGTGGTACAGTATCTTTGTACACATACAAATTATACTTCTACCACGTGGGGTGTAATTCCTCTATTCCAATTTAACTGTTGAACATTGCTTTAATGTAGCTGAGGAGAAAATCTAACACAACAAACCAGACCTTTATCCACCAAGGGAAATGAAAAATCATCATTGCTTCAGCCCTGAATCTGAATGTACCTACTTCAACCACAGATTGCTGGGCTGAGCAGAGTTCACTGTGCAGCCAGGAAGACTAATTTCTTCCCTTGCAGGAATTACCATGTTAAACTCCCTGACCCGGGTTACACAGAAGGTCAGATTAGATTATCACTGTCCCAAATTCTGGTCTCAGAAACCACTTTTCAGTGTCAATTTGGCTGAAATCCCAGGTAAACATAATGAAAAAAATGCAAGCGTGCGGTTAGGGTATCTCGTTTCTGTGTGCTGTGGTGGAAGAACCAGCTGGCTGCTGTCGGTAAGAAGGCAGCAGACCTTCCTGAAAATGGGAAAATCTTCAGCAGATGTCAGGGGAGCTGCTTATGGCCAGTGTTGGCCAACACTGTCCCCAGCGTGGCATGTGTATGCAGGCAGGCAGATCCTGCTGCTGAGGCGGAGTTCCCAAATGCCCCAAATGTGGTTAAACACACAGAACCCCCCCCACGGCACAAGGAGTCCTGGAGATGCAAACCATTTGCAATGCTTGTTTGAACTGCTGTTCTTGGGCTCTTCACCAGGTGTTTTGGTCCCTGCTGGAGAAGAGGATGCTGGGACAGGGGGGCTTTTGCTCTCACCCAGTGTGGCCTTTCTTCTGCGGTGCACAAGAGTGGCCATGTAAGCCCCAGGGAGAGTCAAACAAGCCCTGCTGCCTGTCTTCCCCTGCAGCAAACAGACCAGGAACGGTGTCTTCCCGCACTGTCGGTACCCACAGCCACACCAGCCCCACGCATCCGAAGGCCAGAAGATAGCGAGAGGCTTCAGCTCTCTTCTAGATCTAAAAAGCAGAACTTTAGTTCTCAAAGAGCTGCAGGGACACCTCCTGCTTGCTAGCTCCTCACCTTCAAACACAGCTCGCAGAGCCTGTTTCCCTGGTGCGCTGGTGCTCACTCAACTCGCACTTATCCCCAGAGCTCCAGGACCCCTTTGGAGCACATCCTGTTTGAAATGCCACAGCAGATGTTACCAGCAGGGCTTGTGCTCTCTTCTGAAGTGCCAAGAAATCACTTGGTGACTGATTCCTCCCAGACCTGCCCACCTGATTACCAAATGCTCTGTGTCACCCAGAAGAGGACAAGTCCTCTGCCTCCGACCACTTGTCCTTTCCCCACCCCTGGAAAGGTGGTGAATTAACAGCAAGGCTGTGACTAACGGCAGCATGAAGCCATCAGCCATCTAAATCAGGCACTGAATCAGAAGGAGCAGGAAAAAAGAAAAAGGTATCTGAACCAGCACTGATCATGTACCCAGCACTGATCATGTACAAGCCGCAACAGGAACAGCCGGGCATGTCACTGACTCACCGGTGAAACGTGTGACATTTCGTGAGTGGTGGCAGGGGCTCGGCGCCCAGGCCACGGGAGGGGAGGCTGTGCGGGGAGGCAGCAGCATTGCGAGTTTCCCACGTGGATTCCTCCACTCAGCGCATAATGAAATTTGGTCAGAAGATACGGCATGGAAGCAGATAGAAATTCCTAAGAGGAACGTGAAAAAGAAAAGCAAAGTAGCGCAGTAATTTCTTGCTTGCAAAGAGTGGTATTTCCATGTGCGGGCTTGCTCCACCTGCAATTTTACATGTGAACAGTGATTGCTGATATAATGCCTCTGGTAAGAAGCTTGATCTGAGTCTCGGGAAAATCCCTTCCTTATTAATCCATTATTTGATATATATGTAAAGCAGCATATAACATAGCCTCAATCCCAGAGACTCGTGCCTTCAGAGTTGCAGGTTTATGAGGGATGAAGGAGAGAGAGAGAAAGAAGCTAACAGCCCAGCGCCCTGGTTTCAGGCTGTCACTGGTGTTACTTCTGCCGTGACTGTCAGCACGGTGGCAGCGCCGACAGGCACGGCCGTGCACGGCACTGTACCTACACGCGGCGCTGCCCTGCTGCTGCATAAACGCAGACATCCAGCCTAGGGATTTGCAGGGAAGGGTAATGGGAGCCCGGCTCTGAACACAGAGCCCCTCTGTGAATCCCCTTGTTTGGACCCTTTGCAGCAGAAAAGCATTTCCAAAGGAGCGTTGTCCATCCAGTGGTCTGTGCATTCCAGACCTTGCCTTGAGAAGATATGTGTGTGTGATGGATAACTAGCTAAAAATAAACCGCTCTGTAATGAGGAAGCTATTACTGGCAAGCAGTGACCACGCAGCCCGCCGTAGACGCCGTGCCATTGAGTCAGTGGGACGAGGTGTGCCCTCCCGACGGTGTTTCAGGCACTGGCCTGCAGGTACCCCATGACACCGGCCCCGCGCCCAGCCCCATGGTGCTGGGTGCAAATGGAGCAAGAGCTTGCAGGCGAAGCAAAGAGGCAAACTGAGGTTGCAAAAGTGACGGGAGGTGCAAACAAACCATGAAGTCACATGGTTAGCGTTGCAAGCAGAGCACCCTCAGCCTGATCATAGCCAAAAAAGCATAGGAAGCAGGAGCTTGGAAGAGACCATCCCTACCAGGTCCTGCAGTGCTTCAGGCTGCACAGCCCTGCTGTGCCTGACAAGCTTTATGTAGAGCCAGCTGCCCTTTTGATTGCACCACAATGACTCGTAATGTTTTAAAGTTAAGCAAGCAGTTATTTGCAGAATCAGGTCCTAACTTGAGACACAATGCAAAGTAAGTGTAGTGGAGGAAGTGAAGGGAGCGGGAGGAGACAGGGAACAGCACTTTGGATGTGTTGTAAAATAAACCAGCAGAGTGCCTACCTCAACAGTTACCGATCTGGGTGTTTTTTCAGACATACCAGATAGAGGAGGTAAATGCTGTAAGCCTAGGGATGCCGAGAGCCCACCACAAGCCCACAGGATGACAGATCTGCTGTCTGGTTCTCAGGCATCTGGAATCTCTTTTGCACTTCACTGTGTTGTGTATAAGAATGCTTGGTGGCAACAGGGCCCCATTCTTTTTTTTTTTTTTTTTGCATTGCATCCGTACAACCCACTCTGGAAGCTGCGTGTACTGTGCTGTCCTGGTCCGGACAGTGCCAAGACAAGCACAGGGTGCCTGCAGCCCCCTGCTTGCTGCCTGCCTGTGGTATTTTCCAGCAGTTCAGCACATCTTCTGTTGTTTATCCTGCTGATCTTTGCACAAAAAATGACCTCTGTCCTTTGCAGGGAGAAGGGTGCTTGTGCAGAGCATTGTCAGCCAGGAACCTCACTAACTCCTGCAGTGCCTTTGGGTGCTAACGCAGCCCCGTACACACCTCGCAGGGGGCCGTTTTTGTGGGTGTGTGAGTTTTAGTCCATGCTATCTCATGCAGATGCCCTGGAGGGGTGGTAAAGGATGTGCAGCAGCCCTTCACAGACCCTTTCATTACGTGTTAATGAGTTACTGTGACCCTGGTTTCCAGGTCTCTGCTCAGCCCATGTCAGTTCCTCTGAGGCCATGTAATATGCTCCTCCACCACTAGTACCAGCTCCTCCTCTACCCCAAATATATACTTGTTTCTATGGTAAAGAGTCCTAGCCTTCTTCCATCCCACTATGCAGACAGAAAGTACCCACTTTGCTCCTTTTCTGAGTCTCGGCTCTCACCTCTCCACCATCATTATACAGCAAGAGGAACCTCTCCTCCTGTAGCTCCAAGTCCTTAGAAATGTCTTTTTTTTTTTTATCCCAAGTATGTGTTCTTTTCCCCCCTACCCCAAAATATTCTCATTTGTTCCTTAATTGTGGCTTGAAGTGAGGCTGGCCCTGGGATAGATGGGCAGAAGCACGCTGGGAAGGGCATGAGGCTCTCATAGTAATTTCCATGGGGCAGATGACAGCTACAGTCCTGGCCCAGCCCCAGAATTAACTGCACAAATAAGACAGGGGGAGAGAGCCTGGACCACACCTGCTGCCACCCTGCAGTGTCTGGCAGATGTCAGGGAGGCTTGGGAGGAGGAGAGACACAAAACCACTCAGCACCATCTCCACGATGAAATGGGAGGTTGAAAGTTCCTATCTCAAGCGAAGCTGCAGCTAATGCAAGCTGTATCTAAGGAAAACTGCACCGAGCACCGAGCTCCTGGTGTCACCAAAGCTCTCTCTCTTCCCCAGACTTCCTGGGAAGTGTTTTGAACTTTATTTTTAAAAGTGCAATTAATCACAGAGCAGAGCTTGAAATCAGTCCAAGCGCAATAAAAGCGCCCGAGCAGAGCCTGCTCAGCCCAGCGAGCATTGTTTGCCACGGCCTGACTTCAGGCATCGGGAAACTTTTCAGATGTGTTAACTTTGCAGCTCCTGGCTCCTGCAGGAATCTTAACTGCTACCATCTGTATGGGGGAGCAGCTTCGGAAGAGCAGCTCTCCCTCTCCCTTTATGTACGTTCTTCTGAGCACCGAGAGTTAGCACCCTCTGCAATTTTTCACCCTCACTGACTGAAGACTGCACCCTGCGAAGGTGCCATTTCTTTCTGTTTCCTTCCCTTGGCAGGGAGCGCTGGGGAAGGCAGCATCTTCACGGAGCCCCTCCGTCGTGCCCCTCCATCTCCTGCTGGTCTCCATGTGGTTTACAATACGCTACAGGAAGGCATTTTCTCACGCTATTAAGTTTTCACTAGATGCGGAGGGGGATCAGGAATGCCTCAGACAGCGTAAAAAATCCCTTCTCGGCTTGGTTATTAGGCTCTAGCAGCGGCAGCAGGCAAAATTATAGCCCCCATGAAACCTGAGTCTGCTGCTTTGCCACAGGCAAGGGGTGCTCTTCCAGGTACGCTTGGACACCTCCCGGGCCAGCTCTCCTTCCCTTGATCTGCCTTTCCTTTCAGAGCAGAGGTTGCCTTCTGCTGCGTGTTCATCAGGTACTGGGTGCCGTGGGTCCCTGGTTTTGCTCAGCTGCTCCAGGAACAACACCAGCGGTAATACCTCACACAACGAAAAGCTTTCAGACTGCAGCTGTACCCCGCGGGCTGAATGCCCAACGCTCTGCCTGGATGCTCTAGTAGTTACCCAGCTCCTACAGAGCTCAGTTGGGTTTCCTCACCTTTTTCTCTTTCCCCAAGGCTTTCATGTAACAACCTCATGCACAGGCTCCATAGAGGGTCCTAATCATCTTAACCACACTTAGCACTTACAAAGCACTCTGCGTACCAAAAGCTCCTCGCAAACATAAATTAACCAGCCTTTCAACACCCACATGGAGGTGAGCAGGAGCTACAGCCCCATTTTACAGCTGGGGAGGCTGACACACCACAAGGTTCACCCAGGGCCGTACAAGGGATTAGTAGCACAGCTGGGATCAGACATCTCTGGCTCTTGAACTGTGCTCAAACCACCAAACCTCACTGCAGAGGCACACTTGGAGGGACTGGGTCCAAACCAAAAGCGAGCAGTGCCCAGGACTATAAATAATTTCTCCTGACGCTGCTGATATGAAGCTTGTGCAAATTACAGAAAAGGCTGGTGTTATCCTAGGTTTATGGCCATGTTTCCTTCAGAAACCCCACAGATCATTCAGCCCCCTGGTACCCAAATGAGTTCTGGAAATGAAAAACTGGTAAAGCAGCTTATGACAGCAGAGACTTTGTCTTTGACCAGGACTATGTCTATGTCATTGTATCACAACTAAAACAATAATGAAGAGCAATGCTCAAAAGCAAGCCTACATGCACAGCCTTGAAATAGCAGAGCAGGTAGTGAAAAAACAGGAAGAGCAGGGAGAGAGGAAAGGAAAAGCTCAACAAGAATGACTTTGGTAATCTGGTCTTCTCTGGTGGAGACTGAAAGGAGAGACTGTTTCCCTGCTAGTCATAGCAGTATGACTAGATGCATTTGCACCCAAATACAAAGTTGAACCTTTGTGTTCAAGACATAACTTTGCCTGCCTCATGCTCCTGGCCAGAACTAAACCAATCATTGTTGGGCTGTTTGATTGTAGGAGATCACCACACTTCCCCATTTTTTTAATGTAATACTCTACCCTGCAGCTCCCAAATGCTTCCCCTTATGTGGGTTCAGCTTCTTGCCCCTGCACCTTGGAGGAAGGGGAATGTGACTCAGCCCTACTTGCACTGAGGAGCTACGGTTATCCTGCCACCAAGCCAGACCTGATGCCCTCAGGCTGTACGAGCCCCAGGCGATGTCTTCTGAGAGGGGAGCTGTTTTCATAAACACCGTGCCAAAGAAGAGGCAGGATGCAGAGACATTCGAGTTACTCATCCTAGCTTCAACCCCACAGGACGTCTCAAGTGACTGAAGTGTAGGTGGAAAGACAGGTTTAAACAATAAGTTCGGGGATTTCAGCATTAGGCGACCAGCCACACAGAGGTCCAACACAAGATGACCAAGTAGATAACCCCAAATGACAGCAGAACAACTGTCAGGTGGAGTTGTCAGTTCCTAAGCAGCTTTGGCATCACTGGTGACAGCCAATGACTAGGTTTTATTATGACAATGTCAGAGCAGAGAAACCATGGCCATGAGGTGAAAAAAAGTCTTGAGAGTGAGGTTTTCTGAACGTGCAGCACTCCTATAAATCTACTCCCATCTCAGGACTCTTTTGGACTCCAGAGTGAGGAAGCCTGTTGAAAGTAAAGCAAATTCCCAACCCCTGGGGTATCAGCTTCAAGGGACAGCCCAGGGCCTGCCTGGAGAAGTATAGTCAGCAGAGAGAGGACAGCAAGCAGGATGGGCTGTTTTAGGGGAGAGAGATTTACAGAAAACTTGTGACTGCTTTTTTAATGCAGGAAGTGATAGAGAACTCTGGCAACAATCCTTATTTTTTGCTTGTCTGTTTTGTTTTTCAGCTGCTTATGAAATTGTGAAATTAAGATGTTTCTGTCTTTTCCATTTTTTCTGCCAGTGCAGCTTCTGTGTCTGAGAACAGTCCCCACATGGGGAGCATTGGAAATAAGATGTGAAATGAGAATTCAGATTTCACATTAGAATTAGAAATTGTGAAGGACTGTTAGCTCACCCTCTCCACTTTTGATGCAGGACAAATTCACTCACTCCCACTTTCAGTGCTTTCAGTGTTATTTGCTTAATCTGATAGAACCGACCTTTCACTTGAAGATTAAAACGTTGCAGTGTGATTTAGCAGCAAACAGATAAAATATATCTAAGGAACATAGATGCGTCTAAACACAGTGAATAAAGCAAGGATTTTATTATCTGATCTATACAGAAGATGGCAAGAGATTTATCTGAGGAGCCTTTCCAATGCATGTTAATGGTGGGTGTAATAAGGGAAGTGAAAAGCAAACTGGAAGACAACACCTATGACAGTTGTGACATACTGGAAATAATTTAGCATCACTCATTAAGGCTGAGCAAAGGGAATGGAAACAAAATAGAGAAGTCAGGAAGAAGACGATACAGCAGAAGTGGAGAAGGAGCTGCTATTGCTTCAGAATCAGACATAGTTTCTGTCTTTGCCATTTCTCAGCTCATTACCCCTAAAACAGGCTCCAGCTGTATTTCATTGACCTAGCAGTGTCAGCCATCACCATTTCATAAAGATCTTCTCATCAAGTCTTTCACTGGAAAAAAAATCAAGACCATTTGGTTGAACTAACTTCTTATAATAGCTCTGTAAAATGCCAGTGATTTACTGGCCGGATTTGGAAGCCATCACCCCCAAACATCTTCCAAGTTAGAAGGTTTTTGTCACTTGTCTGCCCCTTTGCTTGCATTCTTGTGCCTTTGTTCCCCCTATACATCCAGCAGCATCACAGACACCAGTTCCTCCACAGTTTCCACGGACTGGTGTCCCAGGCAGTCTTCTTGATATCTACAGAAAGTAGGCAGAGTCAATATATGTTGAACACTTTCTAGTGCTGTTTTTATTTACAACACTCCTCATTTCAGGGAATGCTTGTGATTCCTCATGGCTGATGGTGCCACAGATGTTGCACCACAGCCATGGTGGCAGCTGGAATGTACAATGTGAGAAGTGAAACTCTGCTTAAAGCATCTGCAGTAACCCAGGAAAATAATAGTCATTCTTATCTCATCCCATTCAAAAGCTGGAGTGCACACACGTGGACTGCCACGGCCAGATGGCAGCCTTTGCAACATTTATTTCTGCAGCTATTCAATATACTGTAGAGGAGATTTTCTTTAGGATCCACATCAAATAGTATTTGCCAGCCTAAACTTGCTCAGTTGGCCTGACTCACTCTGATCAGATGTGGAAGGGTTTGTTTCAATCTTCTGTTCATGAGAATAAGCAAATAAAAAAGTAAAGTACATCCTAGCTTCTGGCTGCATTCTGCAAAGGCAGCACAGCCAGTGCTCTGCACCACGGTTTGCTTTGGCAGACCAGAGTGCCCAATCCGCAGATCTGGCCGTGGGTGTCATTCCCAAACCTGTTAGCTGTTAAAATGATCAGCATTTGATCAATTCCTATACAGATGTCTGGTTTCCAGTATTTTTTGGAGGTGGGAGTGAAATAAAAATGAGATCCAAACATTGTGGTGCCCTAAATTTGGCCCTATGGACAAGCTTCAGGACCTGTCTCTGCCTGCATGGGGTCAAACCAAATTTTGGTTGCAAAATCAGTGGCTCAGGCACTCAGACTGTATCAAGGACTTGTGGCATCCTTCCCCAGTAAATGCAAGTGAGGGGATGCTGGTGGAGGAAGGAAGAGCAGGAGAAGGTGCCCCTTTGCTTAGAGAACTTGGGAGACCTAAAGGTATTTAGGGTGATGAGTGTTGAGGATCCATACAAGAATAAACATGAGAGCTTTCCTCTGTGATCCAGAACTGTGCTGTGACAACAAAAATAAATAATGACAGCAACTATTAAAAAAGTTGTGCACAGGACAATGGTTCATGCAAACATCCCCAGGATGTATAGAACCCGAGGTAATGGCATAGAACCCGAGGGAACGGCATGAAGCTGCCGTTCAGGGGGAGGTTCAGGCTGGATGTTAGGAAAAGGTTCTTCACTGAGAAGGTGGTCGGGCACTGGAACAGGCTCCCCAGGGCAGTGGTCACAGCACCAAACCTGCTGGAGTTCAAGAAGTGTTTGGACAATGCTCTCAGACACATGGTTTAATTTTTAGGTGGTCCTGTGTGTAAACAGGAGTTGGACTCGATGATCCTTGTGGGTCCAACTGGGGATATTCTATCATTCTCAGATGCATGCATATACACATACATACACATGTGCAAGCATGCAAGTATCAGCGTTGTATACATACATAGCTAGATAGTTGTTACATGCATTTTACTTGAGCAAATTTCAAAGATCTCAGGGATCTTTGTAGACATGAGCGAACTGCTGAAGCAAATAAATATTGAACGTGCAGCTCAGATGGGGAAATCCTGACCCTCCTCTGAGCAAAGGTATGGACTAGATGGTCTCCAGAGGTCCTTCCAGCCCCAGCAATTCTGTGATTCTGTGAATGATGGATGCTGGTGAACCCTCAGGGAGCTGGCCCAGACTCCTCCGTCTGCATCAAGCACCACAGGTGATGGTGGATGGTGGCTGTGCTGGAGGAGCCTGTGATTTTTGCACTGAGCATGCAGCATTTCCACTAGAAACCTGTACCCTGTTAAATAAACAGTGCCTGGAGCAAACAAGGGAGCAGATCCTCTGATCACTGATGGAGGGGTAATAGCTTGCTCAAGCATTGGTGCTGCTCTGAAGCTCTCCAGCTTACTTAGCTGAGGAGCCCAGGGCCACTACCAGTCACGATCTATACACATACACCTGTAGAGCTGGTCATACATGAGTGCAGCCTTTGGTTTTGTTCTTTCTCAGCTGTGCCTTTTCTTTGTCTAAGTCCTCTGCTGCCCTACCTAGACTGTCCCTTTCCTCTTTCACCAAAAACCTGGCTTCTCAAGGACTTCCACAAATACATCTGATGTTGGCTCTTTCTCACTAATTCCCTTCACCATAATCTATCAAGCAAGTGTGATTATGTAATATCTTAAGAGGATAATTTGATCCTCAACACTTTCAAGCAAGTGAATAAACTGGTTTTTTTTGAGAGAGACTTTAAAAAAGTCTATCTTATACATTCTTCTTCTCCTCCTTTCCAGAAAATTAACATCATTTTTATCAGCAATATCATTCAAAACCAACCAAAATGTTGTTTCCAAGAGGTTTTCTATTAAGACTGGTGAAACTGAAAAAACAAAAAACAAACTATCAGAGTAAAGAAGTGAAACAAAAGGGGAGAAAAGTGAGTGGAAAATTAACCACTGGGGGGAAAAACAAAGAAAGAAACAAAAACCACTGGAAAATATTTGTCATGTTTTCTGCTCTGCTACGTCAGCTTTGAGCAAGGGTAACATTGCAATTGTAGTGGTGAAGCATTGCTGCTAGGGATCATATTGACAGATCCTTTCTACTTGGAAATGGCCAGCTACACCACCTACCTGTGCCCTTCCCTTATCTCATAATGGATAAGATCTGGGATGAGAGTCCCACAGCTGAGAACAGACTTCAGAGCAGAGCACAGCACGCTTCAGCAGACAGCTTCTTGGGACTTGGGTGGAAGAAATTCCGATTTAGGAGTGTTGGCATCAAGACTTTTATTCTGATCCCATCTATTTTCTTCTCAGGCTGTTAAAACATCATTTTTTTTTCAAAGTACTAGCAACATAATTCTCAACAAGGTAAAGCTTCCTTCTTCGGCTGTTTTTTTTCCAAAGGTCTCAGGGCTTGATTTGCTTGTAGTTGAATCCATGGGAAAAAAATAACACATTGATTTCAACAAGAGTGAACAATTGATTTAGGCTGGTTCTTGGAAAATTTCTTCATGTAGCTTTTAGTGAATAATGAATCTAGTTAATAACAATCGCTTTGCTCTTTTGGTGCAGTGACATATTCAGGAGAAATAATTGCTACTTATTATCCTAACAGTTATAAAAGAGGTATGTTCAGTGCTAGGTCAAATGGCACTGGCTCAGCATCTATTTTTCATTTATACTCCAAAGGGCAGCCCAAGAAGCCCTTGCATACAGGGCAGATGTTTGTATGCATGCGTCCCAAAATGACTCGAGCCCATCAATCTCCAAGCAGCACTAGTACATGCCATTGCAAGATGTTCTTGTCATCCTTTCTCTTCTCTGTGCTGTCTTTTTTCAGGTTTCCTCACTGCAACTTAGGCTCCTTTGTACATTGTAGATCTTATTTAGATAAGATACTCAGATGCAGATATCTTAGTTAGCTTTTATGGTACTTAGCCCCATAGGACCTCCTGGTGAGGCAAATCAAGTCACTTGCCTTAACGGTTTGTCTTATCCCTATCATAAACCTGAAGCCTAGCATGATGGGTATGTTTGAGGGGTAGGGGGACAGGCCATTTAGGGACATGTTGAGTGGGAGAGGTGTGCCACTGCTGAGAATGTTTCACCCACCGTTCTTGGGAAAAAGGGTCACTGGGAGTGAGCCACAAAGTGGATAAATTGCCCAGGCAAGATACACAGGCAACAGAGGTCATACATTAAGTATCTCTGGTCTGACCGGACAACACAATTCACCCTGAAAGCTCCCTGCATATGCAGAGGCAGCTCGGAGAGATGAGGTGCAGCACATCTTGTCTGATGGGTCTGCCCTAGCAGGCTTAGGGGGATCTGCACACTGGGTGAGATTTGCTTTCCAGGGCAAGGTGTATTTCCACACAGAATAGCAGCATGGAAAAAGGTTTTGGGAGGAGAGTAGCAGAAGGGTGCAATGCATACAGGACACTAGATTCAGTGGCAGAATAAAATTGAGGCGTAGGAGGGAGGGAATACAGGGAAATGGGAACCCAAATGGGTATATAGATGAACAGGCAGAGAGTCCGTGAGGGGAGAAGAGAGAGGCTGAATTTGGTAGAGAATGACAGCAACAAGATGCTCCAAAGAAAGGAGCAATATACTCTATGTTGCAGGTAAGGAAAATACAATTGTCCTATTTTTTAGTCTCTTTTCCCTCCAAACACAGATGTCTATACAACTATGTGCAAGTTCATATACATCTATATGTCTACGTCCATACATGTTTATGTAAATAAAACACTCTTTTAATGAAACTCATTTAATGGGGGGTTCTGTATATCCTAGATTTTATTTTTCTTCTGACACAGGAAAATTCCCTTAGGCTACCAACATCAGCTGCTTTCTGTTATGCTGCCATCTGTTATGTAAAATAACTAGAATTCCTTTTTTCTCTTTCCCCAGTGGCTTCCCTTTTTTTCAGCTATGGTCAGCTCTGGTTAGTTTTGCCTTTTTAGCCTTCTTTTACGATGCAAAATAGCCTTTTAGTTGTTATATAAATAAAATATTGCAAAATAGGATAAAAGGTTTTATCTCTACATATGAAAGGTATCATATTTACCTATCTTGGTCATTTGAAAAATACCCTTTGCTTTGCTTTCTAGTTGCTGATTGAAATCACGATATATTCCGAACCGTATGTGGCGTTTACAATGGGAGTTGTAGGAAGTCCCGTCTGGCAGTATAGTGGTACAGTTCAGATCTGAATTCAGATTCAGATTTTAAAACATCTTTGAAATATGAATATGATTGACTTAAGGATTTTGATTTAGAACTTTCACTCATTTAAGATCCCATACAGAAATCTTTGTGCCAGGAACTAAATATCCATGACATATATATTGCCAGTACTTAACATGGTACACCATAGGTGGCTTTGAAGCCTTTGAAGACTTGTTAGGTTGACAAGGACTTTGGATATATGTGAAATGCACAGTAAAACAGACTGCAGAGCTGTATTGTTATTTTAATGCTTTTCTTAAAACTACAACTTTTCACTTTTTTGGTGACTCTCAGACAAGTTTTTTAGGGTAAAGCTTTCTCTGCATGTCTTCCTGCGCAGCCTATGCATTCACGGATTCTTTAAACTGAAGGAATATTCACTATACATGTGGGACATTCAGTTTTTATCTGACCAAAGGGGTTTTAAGGAAAAAATGACTTTTCTCCAGGTTTTCAGATGACTGTATTAAAACCAGGATTCAATAGTCTATGTGGCCTTCAAAAGACAACAAACACTGTGATGCGATGTCCGTCCCTCTAGCTCACCTTTCTCCTGGGGGTTCTGTACGGCTCTCTCTGGTCCCTCAGCTGCTGGAAATTATCTTGGAGTCTACAAACTCTCTACACCACAAATGTCACTCTATAAATGTAAGTAGGGGGAGGCCTTTGCTGGTTTTTAGCCTCCATTTTGATCTAGATTTCTGGGCAGAGGGAAAATGTGATGGCGTGAGACCAGCCACAGAGGATTGCTGAACTTACTTCTATGGTTTTAAAACAGTGACAGAAAAGGTGTCTACTGCCCGGTGAAAACTAGCTTTTCAGATATGAACTTCTGGGGGGGGAAGGGTCTGTGGTTGCCTCTTGGAACTGACCGGGGAAAAGAAGAGAGGAAAGACCAGAATGACAGGAACTGCTCTAATCTGGGACAGTTGTATCTGCTGGTCTCCAGTAGGTGAGCTGGTAGAAAAAGTGCAGCACTCGCACTCATAAAGTTTGTTGTTTTCTAAACAATGTGAACCTCTTTTTTTTTTTTTTTAATCTTTGAGAGGAAAAGTAGGGGTATTCAGAAACCCCAGGAAGAAATCTGCCTATCTCTATGTGCAAGTGCTGGGCTTGCCATGTGCTCCTGTAGATGCATAGTGTGGCTCCACAAACTCACCACCTTCCCTGGACAGCTCTCAGCATATTTAAATGATCAAGATGTGCTACCTGGGAGCTGTGATGGGTTTGTGGGCCTCTGCTTCCATGAAGGACTAAGAGACAGAGATAGGTCTCATCCTACTTAAATTCAGATATGTAAAATTCATCACCTAAGTCTCAGCTGCTTTTCTGGGCATTCTTCAAAGTCATTAGAGGGAAAATAGGAATCTGCAAGAAACTTTTCTTCTTATCCAGCTTCGACATTTACCTTTCAATGGGAAAAAGACCCCCTCAGAGTGCTCCTTTGACACCACAGATGACCGAGAGAGCCTAAAACCAACTCTGAAATTCAGATGAAGCTGATTCCACCTGGAGTCTGTGCCTGATGAGTCCCAGAGAGGAGTCCCAGTGAGACAAGCTAAGTTGAAAGCTGGTAAGCATTGGGCTGAGACTCAGCACAGAGGGCAGGGAAGCGTCCAAACATGGGGATGTTGACCACATGGGTGGCACCACCACAGACTAAATTTACTGTCATATGCCGGTCACAGAGTTAATCAAACGCTCCACAGAGATGCTCGCTGTCCATCAGTAAGGCTCCCTGGAGCAAATAAGCAGTGTGTTTTAGAATTTCCTCTGTAAGAGTACGCAGTGTGGAGGTGTGCTTGCCATGTAGGGAATTACTCTGACTCCAGTCTTGTAGCAACACAATGGTAGACTTATGAGGCTTCCCTCTCTTGGAAGAAATCATGCTTTCTTGGATCACCTGGGGAATTTGGCAATAAATAATGACTTCGGACATTATACCTTTAAGGATACTAAATATGTGGAAAAATTACAAATATACAGTTTTTATCCTATGCAAGTCCTCCAAGAACAGGCTGTATTTCATGTATTTACAGAATGATAATGAAGAGAAGAGTATTCACTTGCTATGGCCACTTGCTGTTTACAAGGAGCTATGTCACTGATTTCTGCAGTTTTAGATTCACACAAATGTCACTGAAACAGGAATTCTCCAGTTAGGAACCTGCACGAAAGCTGTAACTAGCAAGATACCCAAGCCACAGAGCACTGGAGTTTGCTCCATGAGACGTGCCTTTTGGGAGTTTAAAGGGAGTTTAAAGAGATTTGTATATTAGGAAATTTGAGCCCAGACAGGAAGAGAAGCTTTTCTGTTATATGACAGATGCTCTGAGCACAATGATGTGTTGCTGAATCTCCTCAGTCATGACAGCATGTTCAGTATCCCAAACAGAAACAAGGATTTATCAGTGGAGAAAACCAATAGCTCATCCTGTCTGACACTTTTGAATGATATATACTTGGATTGTTTCCTCCTCCACTGACTTGCAGCCACCTTCAGGGATGGGACAAGTGCAGCTGTTCAAACAGTGTGCAGCAACCCTAAACCATGGAAGGAAGTGGAGAGATTTTTCATTACTCTCTATCTGCAAAGGAATTCTAGAAAGACAGTTGAAATTACTTTGCATCCCCACGATACTCTCTCTTTTCTGACAGAAAATATGCCAAGGTATCTTCAGTGTCCAAGCATATCTGACTTGCTTGTTTTATGACCACGAAAGCACAGGCCCACAACTACAAGCTCCATAGAAAGACCAATGTTTACTTTTCAGCAGCTCAATTTTTGTAAATTGAGAATTGAGATATCTCTACAAAGAGCTACAGATATGATGGAGGTTGACGTAAAGGAAACCACACTGAGGATCAGAAGCATGTTCAATTTTGTTGTTAGAGATTCAAGAAGTAAATGCCCTTGACTTCTAGTTGTATTTACCACTAACCTGGCACTTATAGGTATAAAAGTAGGTGCTTAGAGTAGCACATTGCTTTCATTTTCCTCAGTACTGCTTTCAGGCGAACCGTTCAGGCAAGCATGGGGAGCCTGTGCTGCAGCCTGCCCAGGATGCCAGCACCATTTATAACTTGTGATGAGCCCACCCCAGCTTCCACCTCTGTGCGGTGTGTGCTGCTCACCGTATCTGCAGAATGCCTAAGTCAAGAATAACTTGGGCATAGTTATTGGGGCAGCCAGAAGACTCTTGAAAGGAAACCTAAGTTGTTTCAATTCTTTCTGTGCAATTTGTTCCGCTTCAGAAAAGAGAGAAACATGCAGTGGCAAGTCTAACTGTGAATGGTTTTAGGGAGGGTGAATCTGTGGGTGTAACTATGTCATCCAGTGTACCTAAGTTCACAAAATAGGCCTGTGAGCCTGAGAAAGAGGGGCTGAGAAACAGAGGGGAAGAGAGGAAGAGAGAAGAAAAGGAGGGAGGAGAAAGAAAAAGAAAGAAAGAAAGAAAGAAAAAGAAAAAGAAAAGGAAAGGAAAGGAAAGGAAAGGAGAGGAAAGGAAAGGAAAGGAAAGGAGAGGAAAGGAAAGGAAAGGAAAGGAGAGGAAAGGAAAGGAAAGGAAAGGAGAGGAAAGGAAAGGAAAGGAAAGGAGAGGAAAGGAAAGGAAAGGAAAGGAGAGGAAAGGAAAGGAAAGGAAAGGAGAGGAAAGGAAAGGAAAGGAAAGGAGAGGAAAGGAAAGGAAAGGAAAGGAGAGGAAAGGAAAGGAAAGGAAAGGAGAGGAAAGGAAAGGAAAGGAAAGGAGAGGAAAGGAAAGGAAAGGAAAGGAGAGGAAAGGAAAGGAAAGGAAAGGAGAGGAAAGGAAAGGAAAGGAAAGGAGAGGAAAGGAAAGGAAAGGAAAGGAGAGGAAAGGAAAGGAAAGGAAAGGAGAGGAAAGGAAAGGAAAGGAAAGGAGAGGAAAGGAAAGGAAAGGAAAGGAGAGGAAAGGAAAGGAAAGGAAAGGAGAGGAAAGGAAAGGAAAGGAAAGGGGGAATTGTCTACACCATGTAGTCTACACCATGTAAATGATGACTTTCCACACAGCCTAATTTTCACCTCTGAATCAAAATATGACATTTAACCTTAAAAATGTACTTCGGAAGTGAACCACAGCAAATGCCATAATAAAGGAAATATAATCACAGCCAGTAGTAAACTGAAATGGCTCAAGGGCAGATAGACCAGACTGCAGACAAGCACCAAACAACGCTCTATCCCAAATACTGAGAGACAATTTCAAGCCTAATGAATATCTCTGGACAACTTTTGCTCACAGAGAGTTCAAAACCATATCTGACCTCTGCTGGCCATTTTTTTTCTAGTTTCTTCAAGTGATCCATTAGCAGAATAATCCACACGGGCTTCCCAGGCACATCTGAGGCTGGTAGATGACATTTTGCAGCTGGCTACTTTGGTTCCTCTCTCAGTGGAGGAATTATACCAAATTTTTAAGCAACTGAGGAATCTGGCCACTATTTCTAACTGTTTTCCAAACCCTGAGCAGATACCAATACTTGAGAAGATAACATTTGGCAGAAAGAGTTTATGACCAGTCTCCCAACAGACACCCAGGCAGAGGTGGCCTTGTTTCGCTCTCCTGCCTGGGAACACCCCAGGTCAGGTTTCCCACGGGCTAACACACCTTACTGCCACCCAGCCACCAGGACAGCTACAACTGCATTGACATAAAAAAATCCAGCCTTTGCTTATGGTATACTTTGTGGCCAAGCTATTATTAACACAGATTTTCATGTTTATGTCCTTGCTCTGTTTATTTAAACCAGAATCGACATTACTTGGTTGTTTTAAACTTTTAGTGAGCGTAGAGAGAACGTATCCACATGGGAACGTGCTGGGTTGGCCATCAATGAGGGATGACTTCTCCTTCTTGACTGCAAAACTGAGTCAGAAATGCACGTGACAGGTTGTTGATTAGTTTAGTGTATCCCTGAGAGGCATCCACATCCCACAGCGATGGGTGTGCTATAGGGACAGCACAAATAAACCACAGTGAAATGTGTATTGCAACGGTACAATTTTTCCACAAACATCCTAACGTTGTGCTGAGCCCTCGCCAAGAGCCATCACCTGGATAAGCATCCCTCTTCCTGAGCACTGTGGGGTGTCCCCCTGCTCTTTGGAAGTAATAGCCATATAATTTAATGTAAACATCTGACGATGACAGCTACATCATCACCGACCACAGGTAGTCTCTAAAAGTAGTTTCAGACACAGATTTTAGCATTCCTCAGAATTACCAAGCCCTGTTTTAATGGCAGAGCTCATGAGCTCTTGGGTATGATACAAAGTGTTTTGTGCAGAGCAATTGACAGCCTCACATAAACTTAAATGTATTTTCTGCTTTCAAGCATCTATATGTATTAGTTGGCTTTACAGTGTAATCTTTGGCTAGCCACAAACGCCTGTAGACTTTTAGATGCCTGTCCTCTGTTAATGAGCCCACAACACTGATTCCTCAGTGTTATGACATCAGTTCAACCTCCTATTTATATGGAAAAAATCACCAGCGCAAACTATCAGCGCAAGTCAAATCCTGAAATCCTTTCCTGAGGAGACACTCTTATCAAAATCAGCATTACAAAAGATGTAAAGATCACTCACATAAATGTTTCAGGTCTGTTCTTTCAATCTACGTAACTAAGAAAAAAAACTGTTAAAAATGTGTCAGATCAGTTTGCTTTGTGCCTTTTCTCACCAGCATGAAGAATGCCTGGATGATTGCACAATCACAGTCCTTCAAAGAGTAGCTATGATTTGGCTTAAAAAAACCTTCGTAATGATGGCTTAGCCACATAGACTATACTTGCCTTTGGGATGAGTGAGATACTTTCCGTCTATTGAGCTGAAATCCTTGCAGTAGGTCTCAGATTTTAATAAGCAGAAAATCTTTGTTGGAAAGACAGGTTAGACTTGATTTAATTTTTTTAAAGATGAGAAAATACCATCAGTAGCAGTAGGAAAGAGGCAACGTGTCACTGGTTACAGCAGTTACAAGATCTTGTATATGAGAAAAGGATTAGAGCAGCATAGATTTTACCTTCTGGAAAATTTACCTTCTGGAAAATTTAGTTATAGGTTTGTACTGGGGAACAAGCACTATAAGCTAATCCCACTCCTATCAATATTAGGTGCAGTTTTGTCTTTCATTATACAGGGACAGCTTTTTATTTAATTTTTTATTCCATGCCCAAGAATCTTACCTGAACAGCTCAAAGATTTAACTTCGTAACACACTCCCGGGATATTATAACACAGGCAGTGCAGAAAACCTGATTTTTAAGCTGTGTCTTAGTATAGGCAGCCCTGTAGGAAGAGGGAATGGAGTCTACTCTGTAGCTAGCAGTCGGCCCTGGAAATCAAGAACTGCAGACTGGATTTAAGGGTGGCAACATGAGCTCCTAGTGTAAAGCAAAAGGGGAGAATGTGATTCATGGATGTATAAACAAGGAAGCAATGAGTAGGAGTGGGGAGCTGATCTTATCTCTCCCAACTGCTCTGGTAAGCCTAATATTGGCATAGTGCAAAAAGTTCTGGTGCCTGTATTTTAAATGGGGAAAGTTGGAGACAGGTCAGAGAGAGGATGAGAGAAAATGTCTCTCTCTAGTGAAAGCCTGGAAGGGATCTCTCTGCTTAGCTTATCAAAAAGATGGAGACGTGACTTGATTAAAGTGTACAAGTACCACCACCACAAGATAATACTGTATGCAAAAGATCTCCTTCATCTAGTGGAGAAAGCACAGCAGGAATCAACGGCTAGAAGCTGAAGCCAAACAAATTCATACAAAGAAACCCAGGCATGCATTATTAATAGTAAGAGCAATTAATCCTGGGAACTACTTACCAAAAGAAGTGTTGGATTCTCTGTCTCTTGATGTTTTCAAGATCAAGATTGGATGTCTTCCTAGTAGAGATGCTCTAGGCAAACCCCTCTGAAAGGGAAGCAAAGTGAGACATAATAACCCATGATATACCATCAGATCAGTTGACTGGATGATCCTCTTGTTACTACTCACTGACTCTATCTCTGCCAGTAAATTAGTGTCAGGAACCAGGTTCAGACTCCAGAATGTGATCACCTACACTTAAATTCGTGGCGTAGTACCTCACTTGGTGTTGGCCTTGGTCAACTAGCCCTCTCCCAGACACTTAGCAGAGTTTGGGAATGAGCATAGTCCAAGGCTACAGGCAATTTGGAAACGGGCACCCTATTTTGGAGAGGAAGAGAGTGTGAAGTATGTGCCAACCAGACAATGCCAGAAGGCCTCAAGGTCCAAGAAACAGGCCCTGGCACTGTTTTGGTCTTAGAAGCAAAGTAGCCTTTGAGCATTTGGATATGATAAAACACTCTATATGCTGCATTTCGCCTCCTGCAGTCGGTGGAGCTCTCTGGCACTGAATGCTGTGCCATGCTCAGCAGGATGCCAAAGGCAGCAAAACGGCCCCAGCCATGTTACCTGCTTAGACTATGCCAGAGGTCTGGAAGGGGTTCTGGTTGCTCCTGTCACATACAGGCTTGGGTGGTCACTACTGAAAGCAACAGCAGCAATTGCTGCCTCTAACATCGTGCCCCAGTGGGAGCAGCAACCTTGGTGTGCCCAGCTTCCTGCCCACCACTCCTGTCTCCCCATCCCACCTCTTCCCTTTCTGCCTACCCCACTCCTTTTTCCACCGCCAGGCCCAGCCACTCACCCTTTGGTTGGCAAAATCCATTTTTGCCTTTATTACTTGCAAAGGCTCAAGTCAGCATTGGCTGCACAAGGTTCAATGCCGAGCAAGCGAAATGCCTGTGAATCAGATATTCCAGAGCACCTCCGAGTAGGTGGAATGATGTTGACACACTCACATCTTTGATGAGCCCTAAAAGGGAAAAGGAAAGAATGTTTTGACATATTTTGAATATTCAGAAAGGATAATTGTTTCCTCCAGTAACTGACATTCCACAGGAGTAGTGTATTCCTGCTGGTCGTGCCCGTACTAGATAGAGACACTGAAGCAGTGCTTCCCACACAGCCCTCACAATTAGGCAACACGGAACCTAATAACTGGGATCTTTCAAATGTCAACACAGCTTCCTATTCCAGTGCTCATTCAGTGCTCATTAGCAACACTGAGTTAATGTGTTTGGTTGCCGACGGTGGTGATGTACAGGGACACAACTGCTAACCTCAATGTCTGCTGTAATAGGAAAATGAGTGCAAGTCCATTGCAAGATTTAGTATCTCATCTCAGGTATCCCAAAAGGGTGCTCTTTGCTGTTTCCAAGTGCTAGAAGCATTGCTTGCCTTCTGAATGTTAAGCGGATACTAACCCTTGGGCTCTTTACATCAGGAAAAAAATACCATATACTCTGACTAAAGCTTTAGCATTCTCTAAACAATTTCTACAGTGAAACTGCGTCTACAATGAGTGTTTTCCAGCACTGTTGAACCTGGGAGCACAGTAAATATTGTATGGGCCATAAAGACAGATGGGAGCTGGACTACCACTATGTGCATCAGATGTCCCTAATGCTTAATTACGTCTGTTGCAAGACATGGGACAGGAGACTGACATTAGAGGAAGCCTCTACATAAAGCCTTCCAGACATCACTGCCATTAATAAATCAACCAACACAGAACCCCCAAGAGAAAACTAAATAATATTACCTTTTTTTCTAGTTGAAGAAATCAACACAGAAAGGCTAAGTGCTTTTGCCTCACAAGATGTCCAAAGAAAACGGAGAGCCAAAGGGCAGGTCTCTGTTGCTGGTCACTGTGGAGAGAGACCATGTAGTTTTACGAGTTATGCATACCTCAGAAACAGATATGTTCCTCCACACTGAGTACCACGTCAGGACTAATTCAGCAAAAAGGATCTGGATTAGGGAGTTTAACATTAATTCACATATCTCCACAAAACACCCAAACCAGCCTCGTGCTCTAATGCGTGTATCATAAGACTCTCTTGCCCAACAAAACTGAGGGATTCTCAGAGTCTAGCAAAAGAGTGCTACGGCTGCAGCAGGGCAATGCAAAAAGACCCTTTCCAGTCCTCTTCCACAAGTCTAAAGATCCTCTGCTGACAACAAGGTCATCTATCTCAGATTAAGGTTTATTATTTTTGTGAAACTCAGATCACTCAACACCTGGAGGCAATTTCCTAAGCATCTGCATTTTTACAATGTGAAGCCAAGGTTGGATGAAAGGGCAAAACCTAGTCAGCTCTCAGAAAACCTGGCACTCCTGGGCTTTGCAAGCTTGCTTTAGCAGAGTAACGCTGTCCTTTGCAGGGTATCTGTGAGAAGCTTCCCATTTAAGTGAAGCAACACCGGGGTTGTGATTTTCCCTTCACTATACAGAAAAAGAATATTTTAGAAAATTGTAGTCATATTTTATCCTGGCCTCTAAAATTTCTGTTATCTTAAAACATGGATGCAACACTGAGAGGCAGCACTATGAACAGAGGATACAATCATACCAGCAAAGTGTACAGAGCCCCACAGGCTGGCCATCGCTCATTCCTGACCCGGGCCAGCTTACAGTTTTTTCCTTTAAATTCTACAAGTAACATATAATTGGATTTTCCTCCACCCCTACCACATCCCCACAGGTTACAGCAAGTTAAATGTCCTTGAAGAAATAAAAGCATTTCCTGAATTTAAATTCGCATTTCACAAATGTCATGAATTTAAAAAAGACAGACAAAGAAGATGGCACTCTAGAATACATACTGGTCTTAAATAAGATGATTATAAAGAAACAATCAGAATACTACTTTTCTCTGTTCTGCTCAAAACAGAGAGAGGTACCAATATCAATGGCTGCCAGTGTTGATTTCCATGCTTTGTATTACTCGTCATTGTATCGTTCTAGATACTGAAACTGTCTATGTGAGATGGTATGGCATTTTTAGAGAAGGCCATGGACATGATATAAGTCTGTGAACAGGGACAGCATTGGTCTCTAGTGTGTTTACTGTTTTTATAGAGCATAGAAAGCAAAGGTGGTATCAAAGCCCCAGGTCATAACTGCCCTGTTACCAACGCCTATACAGCAGCGATTGTGAGACTTTTCAGATGGACATACTGTAATGTGAGAAATTCCAACAGAAGAAACCAAGGGGCAGTACCGAGAAGAGACAAAGGCCTGGCAAACAGCTAGGGAAGAGACTTTACTGGGCATATTCAGACTTGCCAAACCGAGCCCAAACACATGACCTGGCATCTCTCAGGTTGCGTCTGTGTTCACTATGTGTCCCTTACCACTTTGAGCCTCAGCTGGCCTTCATCCCATTTCTTTGGTCTCACCTGCTTACCTTTGTAACATTTTGATATGTGCCGCTAATCTGTGTCCAGTTTTGAACTATGCTTCCTGAAAACTGGAGCAGCCCTGACTCAACCTACCATTCAGAAACTTGGGAAGTTAAATAACCCTGTTTGTATGCTATGGTTTGAGCAGTGTTTTCCTGGTCACAGCAGCAAGCTTTAACAAAGTGTTTTGAATGAACAAAACTTTATTAGAGGCAAGGGTGGGAAACAGAAAGAAGCATTAGTCTGGGAAGCTTGAATTAACAGCCAGCAAGCCCCAGCTGTGCTCCTTAGTGTGGTTATTAAAGAATTACCATGGACCCAACCCTCTGCTCGCAGCAGTGGCGGTGCCAAAGAGATGACTGCCACCCTCCTCCCAGGTCACGCTCCCCTTGCAGCATGCCCACGCTCAGGGCAGTTCAGTGGGGTGGCCAGTCAGGCCGCTTCCAGGGCTGTGACTATCCCACGGAAACGATCTCAGCTTCATTCCTAGCAAAGGAAGTCCCCATGGAGTCCCCAGGCTAGGCAGATGCTTCTGGTTGCCGCAGGACAGCATCCACTAGCCTCCACACCGTGGGTTTTGCCCTGGGCTGCTGTGGCTTGCAGGAGTCCTGGGCTCCACAGCAGCTTAGTAGTACCACCTCTCGCTTATGGCTGGGGACCTGCTCCTGTCTGCAGTCCTCATGCTCTCAGGCCATCTACTCGCCTCTTTAGCACCAACACCATGCTGGTATCCACCTGGAGCTCCCTCAGGAAGCTGGGGGTGGCTCTTCTCCCTGCTCACCAACAGAGCCAGTGGCCTCCCCAGCTTTTTACGGTGCCCGTGTTCACAAGCCTCTCGTGTACATCAGTTGCCTCATACTATGTGTTTCCACTTTAGCAGGACCTAAAAAATTTAAGGCTTTTAGCTATTACTGGTGTAATTAACAATGATGATGGCTTCAATGATACAATGCTACATGGTTCCTGCCCCAGAGGACTGTAACTCTACCAAACGGCCAAAAGTGATGGGGGTGCAAACAGATAGGTGAGCTAAAAAATACCTGTAGGTAGTGCACTGCTGAAGTTCACTTCGCAGTGGAGAATGTGGTTGATAGCAAGCATAGCAGGCAACCCCATGAAGGTGATGGAAAGGGATGGTGGTGCAGCCTGAACTAGACATTTAGATGGCTGAAACGTGGGCAGAACTGCATCCTGTGAGTGCCTTTCCTGACTGTCAAGAGATGTCCACCAGCAGGTCAGGTGCAGGAGCCCACCCTGCAGGTATCAGCACTTAAGTGTGTCTGTGATGCCCAAGAAGAGGGATACATGCTCAGATACAGAGGCAGACATGATACAGAAGAAGAGGAAGAAAAGAAAATTCAAGGAACAAGTGTGAAAAAGGATGAGAAGAGCACATGACTTGAGATGGGGTAGGACAGCAGGCTGAGGCAGAGAAAGAACTGTTCGAGACATAGTTCGACCATTTCCTACCCACGATGTTCCACCTCCCCTGAGGATACCACCTCTTTTCTTCCTCCCCCTTCAAGTCTTCGCTACCAGAACATGCTGTGTCCTCAGGACTGCAGCCTGGGATACCTCCTGCGTGGACAGGCACAATGGCACAAGTACTAGCAACATACAAAAGAGTCTGGAAATCCTTGTGGCTGCTCTGACAAGGCTGAAGCTGCAGATGAGTTAGAGGCAGCAGCACTGGCTCAGCCCAGGACTGGAGAAATGTCCCTTTTGGGTAAAATAATGGATTGTGAGAGATGTTAAGAGGTGAACACCGTCACAAACCTAGCCAGCAGCAGGAGCGTGCACACCCTGTCCCCCTAGCCAGACTGCCTCACTCCCAAGGATGTGATTCATGGAGATACAGCAATCAAGGGAAACACGAAATATTTGATGTTCCTCTCACCCTCTCGTGGCAAAAAATGTATTGGCTTTCAGTTTTTGCAGGCACTTGGTCACGTACTTTATGTGCTCCTCGGAGCAAGGAGGCAGCTGGCAATATTTCACTCGAGAAGAGAAACACCTGAGTGGTGCCTAGGACTAGGCAGGAGGAGGAGAGAGAACGGCTGGCAGCCTGAGGGGCTGCAGGCTGGAGCGACAGGGCCATGTTCCCTGCAGTCGGCCACGAGGAGCCATGGGGTTAGACAGAGACCGCCCCCATAGAATAATCCTGGTTCACATTAAAATAAAACAAAAATTACCAAAAAATCAGCCTGCTGCCACATGCACAGCTCAGCTCTGTTACAACTTGTGCATGGTTTTTGTGCAGCCCTCCTCTTAGCTGGGGAAGCGTCAGCCATTTTGTGTTTAGGCATGAAACAAAGGAGGCCTCATCTTTGTTATTCCGTTGGCTGTCCTCTCTGCACCACATACAGATGATCTTTACTTATCTTTACTTCACAGAAAAGGGCAAAACACCCAAGAATTCAAGTGCATTGGATTAGAGATAATACTTTTAAAAAAAAAAAACCACCACCACCACAAAAATCCCACCCTGTGTGTGTGGGTGACAAGGTGGGAATGAGGTTTTTGGACTCAGATGGGAATGAGGTTTTGGGTCTTCACAGTATCAGTCTGGGAGTTCCAACGGAGCTTTGTGTAGGTTCTTCACTCCTATTTAAATCTGTTTCTTTATTACCAGAAGAACCATTCTGGGCAAATCCTATGCCTCTTCCTTGTATAAATGACTATGACGAGCTCACTCCTGCATGGGTCCTGTATTGCTTAAAGTTAGTAATGAACAACATAGGGGAATGAAATTAGTACTTTAGCCATTTCTTTCTCAGATACGCATTTCCTGATTTCTCTTTGCTATCTACGTATGAGGAAAGCAAGTGAGAGCTTCATCCTTTCTGGCTGTGAAGCAATGAATTCCTCTTTTTGATTGTGGGGATGTTTCTGCCATAAATAGTTTAACTTCTGCCCAGGTTGTCCTCTGCATCTCCCAAGGCTTCTCAAAATCTTTGAGAAATGCAATGTGTTACTGCTGCACAGAGCTCCCTATCTCCCATGTTGTGCTACCTCTGGAAAATACTGCCATGGGGATAACTATTACATCAAGTATTTTTTTTTTAATCACAGAGGCTCTAAGCAAGCCTGCTTACTGCCAGTCCCCACTGTGTTGCTGTGAGGACAGACAGGCAGCCAGTCTGTTGCCCCTGCCAAAACTTTCCCATGGGGTAAAGGTGGATTCAGTCCCTACTGCCCCAGCATAGCAGCTTTGTGGGGAGCAGTTTTTTCATTCACCACCTCTTAAGCTGCTTCTTTCTTTGGTGGAACGTGAAAGAAAAAGAAATCACCCCCCACACCCCTACAGCAGCTAGAGAGGGTTAAAAGTTTCCCCCCCAAAATTTTCTTCGTTTGAAGATTTCAGTTAATCTGAACCAAAATGACTTGCTAGAACATGTATATCCCTTTTGCTGGGGGAAAAAGGGGGAGATTTTGGTTAACACAGGAGAAATTTATTCTACCAAGGTAGCTAGTAGGTCAGTGACAGGGATTTTGGCCTAGACCAGAGTTCAAAGACTCTTTCTACAAAGAGCTGGACGTTAGGACAGAGAATCGACCGTTAGACTGCCTGGTAGTGCTGAGTATAAAAAAACATTTCCTGTTTAGTGTGTGGCTGAATGAACAATTAGAGGGAAAATTTTGGCTTGGGTTGAACCAAAAAAGAGAAATGTGGGTTTTTCTGGAGAAGAGAAATACTTTTGTCACCATCTAAAATATATTTGATCTGAAACAAAATGATTTAAAACTCTCGGGGGAAACAGAACTTAACCCTCTAGAAAGCTTTTTTTTTGCAAATTTAGGATAATTTCAAAATTCAAGATGCTTTTCTGTAATGACAAGAGAAAAGTTATGTTTGGCAAATGCCAGGAAGAAATACCAAAGTAATATTTTCAAAAAATATTCCTCCCATTTGAGAGTCAGCATTTTTGGCCAAACTCAACCCAGATCTGTAAATAGATTTGTTTTTACCAAAGCAGTTTGTTTTACTAGAAAAAAAATGCAAAATGCTGCTGTAGGAAAAAAAAAAAAAGTACTATTTACAAAATTAAAAATAAAATGCAGCCACATTCCGTTTCCACACCTGGATTAAGGACCTGGACCATTTGGCTATTCTGGAGTAGGTGAGGGGCTTCTGCCTTACCTTTTTTCATCTCCAAGAATTATTTCCTTCTGTGGCAAAACAAGAAATCACTTTTTCAATCAGAGCTCTTGCCAGCTGTGCCCTGTCTCCCAGGAGGGTGAACTCGATTGCAAACCTGATTTGCCATTAAATTAATCTGACCAACGTGAAGGAGCAGTTTATGAAGGGGAACACTGCCAGCAAACCTATGAGCACTTCCCAGTCCTCTGGCATCTCACCAGGCTCATTCTCTTGTGGACTAATTCCTGGGGAGATAAAGCCAAAATTATCTTCCAGATTTCAGGCTCTTACTGTCCAAGTAAGAGGAAGAAAAAAAAAACAAAACTGAAGAAAAGACTCTGGGTGAGCTAAACGTCAGGGGAGGTACCTGCAGGTAAACATGCCTTTAATTTCTTGAGCTGGAGATCAGTTACACTGTGGTGAGTAATAGCAGCAGGTTTATTGCTGTTTCGCCACTTCTGCAGACTCAGGATGGCAAGCCAAAATCATTGCCTATATCTGTTCTGCCTGTTTGCTCTTGTGAAAAGTGAGGGACAGGTTTTCAAGTGGGACAGGTTTTTGAGGGCTTGCTGTCAACAGCTGCAACTGTTTTCAGCACAGTTCACACCCAAAGGCAGGTCAGTGAGCATTATTTTCACTTCCCTTGGAAATGTACTGAGAAACGATGGAGATGAGATTTTATGTAATGCAAGATCTGGTACAGCAGTCTGCAGGCAATTTACTGGACCTTGTGATTTAGACTTGCATGACTAAGCAAGGTCACTTTACTAAAAGCTCAATCCTGCCTCTACAGTATCATCGAAACAAAAAGTTTTGCATGATCTCTGTATCAGGCATGCCAGTTTTCAATGGCAGCGTGATGCACTGATGCACATGGGAACACAAGTTTCACAGCCAATGCATGTATCATAAATTCACACAAAAGTAGGCTTTCTCTATATTTATGGCTGTTGCCATGCATAAGGTCATATTTTTAGATTTTATAATAATTTCCTTCTGTGGGCAGAAGCGTTATTGCCCGCAAAATAAATATTATGGAACTGAAATAAATGTCAAGGGAATACTGGCCTCAATATAAACTGCCTAAATTCTGGTTCCTTGACTGGTACCTTGCTTGTATAATAACTACTGAGTCAGTGTGTGACCCTGAATGCTTGGTCATTACCTCCCAGGTGCTGCGGGGAAAGCTGAGGCTTGTCTCTTCAGCTGCTAATTCTCCAAAGCATGTAGTGAAGTATAACACACGAAAGGGCAGGACTAAGCTTTACATCATTTTTTAATTCAACGACTCATTCATTCAAATAAGATTTACGAAGACGTTATGCAACTTTGCTGTACAGAGTCATCAGGGGTGTGTAACGAATATCTAATTTGCAGACTGAGAGATTTAATTGGATGTAGATCATCTTATGACCATGGTCAGAAAGCGAACAGGGACTGTGCACCAAATGAGCTTGTAACAAAACATGTTGAAGTCTCTGACTCAGTTGTTGTCTTATATAAAAGAGAAATGCTAGAGAATTGTGAAACCTTGTGAATTATGCAAGCAGGGATTTTAATTACTTGTATTGAATTTATAGATTTTTTTGCGCTGCTAGTAGGTCTTAATTACTCATTACATTTTGAACACTTGAAAATCAGAAATAGGAACTGCATGTAAATTTGACCTTGATACTTCTTTTAGAATAATGGAAAATTACACCTATCTATACAGGTTATTTTACAGTGCTATTTTAAGTCATATATATCATAATAAAAGAGAAAACTAGAAAAATGAGATAATCTCATTCTCTCATTTCTCTCTGAAAACTTGTCAAAGAGGTTAAATCAACATTTCTCAGCAATCACATAGCAGCATTTCTGCTTCCACTGGAAAGTATCTCCTATTTTGAGAAACCCTAAAAGAATTTATTTATGTTACCAAAGAACATTTCAGAAAGTTATGACACAGAGACACACACATACCTATTTTCCAGCCTGCAGTTTACTGAAAATGTGACACAGTTTCTTGCAAATAAAGGATGGGAAAAATATAAAATATTAATTCCTAAATGTATAAAAATCTAATAATGAAACTTGACACATGGATTAACTGAAAGAAAGAACCATTTTTTTTCACATTTAAAAATTCTAAATGTATCATCAAGAGGGAAAAACAGAAACTTAAGTATGCCTCATTATCTTCCGAAGCTGTTGAGCGCTAATGGAGTGAAAGATATGGTGATTTGAGTTTTTCTACATGGGCATCTGCAGCCATTTATTTTATAGAAAATACCAGAAGAAAAACAAGTGAAAAGCAACCGATAATGACTCATGTTTCCATTTGTACACATAGCATAAGCAATTGACACAAGGAAATGAAAGTCAGATCTGGAGAGTTATGGAAAGAAACATAATATATTTTAGCCCAGAAAATTGCTGATCATTATTTCTGGTAATGCTTACCCCAGTCTACCAAGTTCCTTAATATAGTCACCTTGCCCATGGCAATGACCTGCACTGGACTTAACTGAATTCATAATTACGTTTGTGTAGCTAATATTGGGTTTAATTTATTTATTTGGTTTATTAGTTAATTAGTTGTGTGAAACTAAGAGTGGCATTCAGGTACCTGTGATTATCAACACCAGTATTGTGCAATACTTGGGATTGCGTCTCCACTGATTTTATTGTCCAGCAGGGAATAGAGTCTGAATTGTCATAACAGGGGGGCAAAAGTGTCATATTTTTGTTCCTGTATTGTCAGAGTTATCAATTTCCACTTAATTTGCACACTGCATATCCTTAGGTCTTCAGCAATTCTTGCTGATCGCTGTTTTCAATTTAGTAATTCTATTTCTCCGGTTCTCATATAGACACATACAAACAAAGCATGTCAATGTGATTTGAGCATTTTGACATCTCTTCTAACACCTTTACAGCATAAACACATCAATAATAAATCACCATCCTTATTTATTATTTCCACCCAAAAGCCTTGGTCATGATCAGGAGATGACTGCAGTAACTTCTTTTTGCATAAAAGGGATGATTAGGTCTCTGCCTCAAAGGTGCAGGATGACTAAAAAAATAATTAGTGTAACTTCAAGGTTTACTCCTTTGTACTTATACAATTACTTACACTGAAAATCCTCTTTCACTAAAAAATAAGGAAATTAATATATATGTGAACATATTAAAGATCACTTAGTTTTGCTGAAAGCTGGCGAAACAGTAATTAATGCAGCTCTGCTCACCCATTCTAGACGGTTTATTTGCATGTACCACAACACAATCTCACACTGCTTTAATTTGTGAGCTCAGAATTCCCCAATATGAAAAAGACATGAAAGGGAGATAAAATGAAACAAAACAACAGAAAAAACACAGATGCTTTGCTTATAGACTATCTCTCTGTTAAGCTAAAAGATGCTCTCGTGGGTGCAGGGAAGAGAGCGATGCGCTGGCTGCCAGCCCCTGCGCAGCGTTGGCGCAGGATTTGGAGTTGCACTGGAGTGCTGCACCCTGCAAGCACAGAGGCTGCAAGAGCAAACGCACCTGATGAGACCAGGCTTTCTGCTCCGGGTACCTACCCCAGTAGCTTACAGACTAAATCCCAAATAACGCAAAGCTCACTCATCCCACTGCTGCATATTTCTGCAGTCTGGACACTCTCAAGCGAAGTTTTCAGCCAGGAAGGTTTTGATGCTGAACACTGAAGCAAACAAAAGGATAAGAGCCAGTGGCGAAGAGCCACAAACCTGCACAGTCGGCTGGGCCTCTTGCTCATCTGCCCCCAGTTTTGGGTTACACCACAGGTGAGTCAGCCAGGGAGAGCAAACACTGGGAGGGGTCAGAAATGAATGCGTTTGAGGGAGGAAACTGAAGGAAGAAAAGTGTTTTCTGTAGCGGAATAGAAAGGCATCTAGGGCTGCGTGGTGGAAATCTGACATGAGCCTTGTGAGAGTCTAACTACTCTGATCTCTAAAGACCGTCTGCTCATTCCTTAAGTAATTGAGGCTTCAGCCAAGCACAGCATCTAACTTTGGGCTTTATTTTATGCTGTCATTAAGTGCTTTGCTGAACAGGGGCTTACAGCATCAAGCTCGTTGCTTGCGATTTATCCCACCTGATTGTAGGCATTTGCAGTGCAGGTGTCTACACCAGAGCCAGTGACCCCAGGCTGTCCTCATTATCAGTGGGGAGGCACAAGCATTTCTAGGGTGCCTTTCATTAGGCCTACCCTACGTTAGAATAAGTAGAAGTGTTACAAAGTAGAGCTGAAAACAGCTAGATTAGATGTAAACATCTACAATCCAGGTAACTACGTCCATATACCTGAACCACAACAACCTCTGATGACAGATAAGTAAGAAAAAATGCACCAGCTGGAAGGTATCAGGCCAATGCAAACTGAATTTTTAGGGAGTCAGATGGGCCTATGAAACTGAAAATTATTTTCTTTGTGAGCAAGTTCTAATTTTAATTGTTTTTAAGACAAACAGTGGAAGGAAAGAATAGACCATTATGACTCCTGCATTTAAGGCATTGTTTCTTTCATACTTTCCTTGTCTGAAATTGCCTCTCTTCCTTGATCAGCTACTAAGGGTTCAAGATATTTTTGCAGTGCCGTTCAACAGAACTGGCATTTTTCTGAGTGTTGAAGACCGCTGCTTTTCCTGCGCAGGGAGCTGGGAAGTAAACTTCTGGGAATTACTGCAAATACGGGAATGCCTGGAATCCCTGTGGAAAATAACTGCAAGACCTTTAATCCTTGTTATCTCTGAGTGCACATTTTTGTTTGGTTGATTAGCAGTGGGGGAGGATGGCAGATGAGCTGGACAGTAAAGCATCACACTGGTTCTGTGCTAGCTGTGGCCTGCCTCTGGGAAGATGCCGGTTCCTGGACAAACACCACTGAACAGAGGAGCAAGAGCAGTCCTTGGTGTGAAGTGGTGGTGGGGTCAGGGAATGAGTGGCAACTGCAAAAACAGCAGTAGCAACTGCAGTTTTTGAAAATGCAACACATTGGCAAATACACTCTTGTTATACCTAACAAGTTGGTGCTCAGTGTGGTCCAACACCTAGTCAGGTATGCAGAGGAGAAACACGGGAGCGCGGCATTGATTCATCCCACCTGTTCAAGCACTGAGCTGGGTCAATACGTTGAGATTAAAATGGCTTGACATTTTTTTTTTGTGAACAGTGGAGAGATACAGGCAGCTCCAAAAAACAATTCTTCCCATCCCAAGAAAAAGATTTCAAATATGTGGTTTGAATTGCTCTCTGAATACAACAGCCTCTTTCTGACTACAAGAAAGTCACCCAGGTTCTTAGCCAAGGTGGATAGTCCAGTCATTAAATGTTACTGATATAAATGATCTGCTGCTTAGCACTGCAGAAGTCTTTTTCTCTGCACTTCTACAAAGCTTGCCAAAATGTGGACCATGCTAAGATGGCTGTTTCTATGTGCTGTCACAGGGTAGCTAATAGCAGAGCTCTGGACTCTGTGAAACCTGCAGAGGGAGAATTCACGTACAGAACAACAACACAACTTTCTCTGTTGATGTTTAAAGCTTTCCAGTTCTAACACACATCAGAATTTCTGCTGTAAGCAGGAGCCTGGGAGCTGCATGGGGGTTGAACCTGGTAAAGGGTTTGTTTTACTTTGGGGACAGATTCTGTCTGGGTGTTTTGTGGGACTTGAAGAAGAGGAAATGATTCACTGACAAAGTGGGGAACAGATGCCTTGACTCATAGTTTCCTGATCTAACCACTAGACAGTTCCTCTAGCAATTCCTTAGTGCATCACAAGAATGGATTAGCTTCTTCTTAAATCCTTAAACCTCAAGAAATGGTTGTCCAGAATTATACGTCCAGACTTCCCATGCTGCCAATTAAGGGAAGATCTCTAGGTTTTATTCTGCATGTTTGTAGAATAAGTGCCAAAATAAGAGCATTTGCCCAACAATCTCATTGATCCTTATGGAACCAAAATGCCAAGTCTGCTGTACTCACGTGCACAGGGCTAGGGGCTTGGAGGCTGATATACTCAAATCTCACTTAGGTCGTACAATTCCAAACATAAGAAACATTTTGTTCATGCCTAATTCTGTAAGATGCTGGATGATGGCTAAGAAACACAAAAGGATTAGGTCTGCATGGTAGCAAGTTAAGTGTTCAATTAAATAGTTCTGGAGTTTCACTTCCCTTCCACCAAATAGAATTTCTTTGTATCTATGGCCACTATAAATTGTTTCTGCATCATATAATGACAATTAAAAGAGTGCCTTATGAGAATGAAATTTATAATGAAATTTATAAAAGAAATGCAATTTCTTTTATAAATTGTTTCCCCTAAACAGAAAATACACTATCTCCAAATTGGTTTACTTATATTGACAAATCAGTAAACTTCATAGGATCGTTTCCGGGAGCTTTCAGATTTGTAGCTCAGGCAATGTTTCCCCGTGGCTGCACTGCAGGCTGATTTTAGTTTTAGGACTGTGCCATCTGCTGTTGGAATTGCAAATTTCCCTTGGTCTGCACTATGTGCAAACACTAGCTCTGACAGTCTGGCTGAGCAGTGACTGCAATTTTTTCCCATGTGAGAGACAGATACTGTATGGTGACTGCGCCTGCCGTTCCCGTCAGTGGCTTGAACCTTCCCAGGACCATTTAGTCCACTGTTTTGAAGGGTTCCACTTTGTCACAGACATTTAAGGGCCTCCCTTTGTCTCTCTTGCTCGGAAGTAATTTTATCAAATGCAGTATGACACATAACATGCAGGACCATATTCTGCAATATTAATTTTTGACAAAAGATTGCAGCTTCTTTCTGCTGTCCAGTTCCTTGTGCAGAGAATGTGCAAAGACAACTAAGGAATGGGCAACCTGTGGTGCCCTTGCCCTTCATTTGTGCATTCACAGAGGACCATGCATTGAATGCGTCATGTGCCTGATTCCTAAGGCCCATGCAACATGGTCAGCTGGTGGCTTCACTTAGTACAGGGTACCTCTTTGGGCCATCCAGTGACCTCCACGCTGGCACCAAACAATCTCTTGATCTGGAAACAGCACAGGCACATCATCACAGTACTACAGCTAACCCAATTAGTCCTGCTGGGAGGCAGCTAGTCGGGTGCAGAGCTGGTGCAGTTGTGCAGTACAAAGTACCAGTGCAGTATCTCTGGGCAGCATTTCATCCTGCTACATAGACCCCACATTTGTGCATTTGGAGCAAGCTGTGATAGCTTTATCATGGCAATGAATCATGTGGCAGGGACATGAACTGAATGTTCTCTACCGGGAACCAGGATTTTTTTATCACGACTTGGACACAGTCAGCACATAGCAAGACTGGACCATCAGGGCAGGTTGAATTCCTAGTAAAAAGCATTAACAAAGTTCAAAATGCCTTCAGTTTTCTGAAAGACTAGTTCTTGGGATTAACACCCTGCTTAGGTGAGTATTACCTGAGTTGGGGCTTAGGTGGTGCCATCACTACCACATCCAAGTGCCTTCCCCTAAGTGCTAACTTGGCAGTGGTGCTTTGATCAGCAGTGTGATCAATAAGCCTAAAAATTAGATGCTGGTGATTGAAATAAAGTACTAGTTTCTGTTCTTGGAGCTTGCTGCAGACTCACTTCATTTGTAGATCAGCGTCTTAGAGGGGCTGCTTGTGTGTGAGAACAAAAGGATCGAGAACAAGGAATGAACTCCCACCACTGGCTTACACTGTACTTTAGTGCCTGCTCTTTATAAGCTACTGGGACTACAGAGCTACAAAAAATTAGACTGAACAATACAGATATTTATTATTGAAACTGCATTACACTCAACCACAAATCTCTCTTATCTGACAACATCAAAACAATATCACTTCATTGGGAAAACTGAAAACAACTGTGCATTTGGGTAGCTGGCTTCTCCACAAGAGTAACCCACAACCTCTGCAGGAGCATTTCTGAGCTCAGAGGGAGGACTGGTCAGGGAAATCATTCCAAAAGGGGCATCTTCCCGACAGAGCAGAAGTGCTGCACCCAGCTCGAGAGGTGGTTGGTATACAGATGAGCTCTTTAGGGGGCCAACATCATATTTCAAGAGACACAACTTACCTGAAGCTTTTTAATCCCACCCTTGGTTCCTATTATAATTACCTCTGAGTGCCTCACATCACTATCACATTTATCTACTGACACTATTAGGAAAGGAAATGTCTTGCATCTTACTCGGACACAGAATTATGTTAATAGTTAATATGAGGATTTAGTCACTGAGAGTTGTAGGATCTGGTGTCTTTAGCATCTAGACTGCGTAACGGGGAGGTATATGCCTAGGCATCAAGCCTGGAAAGGCCAGCACACCATGCAAAAAGCTGTTTAAAACACCTGGTTAAAAATACTGAGAGACATATGCCTTCAACCCTGGCCTGTTCCAGGATTTAGGCACTTTTTAAGACATGTTTTTCTCTCCACAGCAGGAAGGACTCCCAGTTCAATAAGCGCTATTAATACAGTTGGCATGACACCCATGCTCATCCAAGGACCTGGCGCCAAGGTTTTAGGTACCCATCCTCACATCAACACCTCCTGCAATGGTACGTCACCTCACTGGGCACACTGTCCCATGGCTTGTTAGACTGAAAAATAGAGACATTTATTATTTATTATTTGTTATTTATTTATAAATAACAATACTTATTACTCTTGGGAACTCACTCCAATGCTACTCACAGGCATGGGAAGTTCAGAAGTTAACACTGAGGCTCACAGGGAGAGCAAAGCCTGGTGTTGCCTGGAAAACTTGTTGTCTCTTGTAGCCCATGGGCTGGTGGGTTGGGGGAACGTTGGTCTGAGGAAACAAGCAGATGAAGGGTGTGAAAGCAAAGCTATTAACTCCCTAGCCAAAATGGCTTGGCCAGAGTTGCCTGTCAGAGCCAGGAGGTGAGCCCCTGCATGACATATAAACCCAAAGGTCATGTTTTCTACTTGAGAAGTAAATGGAAAATATGAAGAACACACACAAAAAAATCCCCTACACAGGCTGAAAATATGGCCAATACTGCTGTCCCTACTCTGCTTCATTTGATCATCTTAAGACTTGCTTGTAACAGCAAATGATTCATTTTCAGATAGATATGTGATCATGTGCCAGCAGAGGCCCGTGATATAATGATGGCCAACATTTCCTCCAGTATTTTTGCTTTTCCCACAAGATAAAACATCTGCTCCAGCCCCTTTTTCTATGTGAGCTGCCTTCCCCCATGCTGCCTGTAACCTAAGCCTAATTAGAAGAGAGCTGGTAAGAGGTTATGTGATGCTGAAGATCTTTCCTAGTTTCCCTGACTTCAGGAGGCTTCAGAGTGGGCCTTGGATCAATGACAGGACTACAATTGAAAGAGGAGAGCTGAAAACAGGAGACAGAATTGGCTGTGACTTTTTGACCGCAAGGGCTCCAGCAAGAGCAAGCTGTGATGGGAGGTGGGTGCCTGCCGGAGAGGGACCTCCAGGCCAAGTGGTCGCTGCTGATCCCGCGTTGGTGGGTTGCCCTCAGCCTTCTGCACCCCTCCTGCCACCGCAGCTCTCCGTGGCGGCAGCACGGCTCAGGCGAAAAGCTCTTCCTGCCCTGCTGTGGCTGCCTACCATTTCTAACCTGCTTTTCCTCCTCCTGAGGTACTTTGCTACCCACCTTCCCAAGCTGAGCTTAAAAATAGGGCTGTAAAGGGTAAAGACGCTTAGAGACCAACCCAAACTGGGTCAATAGATTTTATTTTCCTGTTTTGCATGCACTGAATTGCATGTTTTGCATGGTATCTAATGACCAGAGTAAGGTATGGGCAACATGGTTATTGATGGGTGAGAAAAGAGCCATATTATCTCTGGAGATGCCTTACACAGGGAATTGAAGCTAAATACCCTAAATTTAGGAAAATGTTAAGTGAGAGGAACCTGAGGTGTAGGGAACAGCTAAAGGACTTCAGCTTGTCTCAAACACACACTCCTGCAAGGCTCGGAAAATTACAAAATATTTCCTCCTGAAAAATACCCTCCAAATTCAGCCCTCCCTTTTAAAATGGTCCATTATCACAAACGGGAACAAACGTGGAGGAACAAGTAACTCTACACAGAGGAGTCTCCAGCAGTGCTGCTGCAACGAGCTGTTGTTTTATGGCATGGCTGACAGGGTGGCATGAGAATCGGGTGGTGGGATGGCTTTGAATGCTAAATGCTAAATTTGGTCATCTTTTAAGACAGACTACCCCTGAAATTAAATGTTGTCAGTCTAAGTTACAATATTGTTGCCATGGCAATTAGAAAATGAGAAACCATTGCTGTCATTCCTTGCATTGTCACATGCCTTATGGTGAAATCATGGCCTCCGGGGTTATGGAAGAAGACAAAAAATGTTGGGCTTCAGCCCAAGATGCTGCGTTTTGTTGGGCAGGGCAAACTGCCTCAATGGATGAATCCTGCAGGTTGCTCTGACTTTGATCATGCCCTCAGGGCACAACTCAAGACTCAGGAACACAAGCCTGGAAACTAGACAAGACAACAGATTGAAAAATCTGAGGGTTTAGGATGATATGCAGTCATTCATTGAGTTCTTTTCTGTAGAGCCAGATCCAGAAACTTCTCCATGATGACTCCAGGTCTTCAACCTGGCTGTTCACAGAGGAGAGCCTGCTACAAAACAAACTTTTCTGCTACCACTGCCAACCCAGGCAACCGCTGACCACAGAGGAGACCCGGTCCTTTGCTGTAACATCTCTCCTGAAGTAACCAGGTCACGCATTTTGTCTTACGCATAGGCCATCAGGCTATCTGGGCATACAGGGTTCAGTCATAGGAACTTAGGAACTTGGCACTCATTTCTGGGGGTCCAGGAGACCACGGCAGTCTGTAACATCTGAATGTTTAGGTCTTGTCTTAACAGCAATGCCCACAAAGAATGATCTTCTTGAGATATAAGGAGACATGAGATTAAAGGGTGAGAAGACAAAGCAATAAGCTATCTATGGCCAGGTTACACCTGAGGGGCTGCATCCCCATAAGTCTTCGGCCTGACTCCCCACACTGAGCTGCTTCACCCCAGCTCTCCCGGCTGTCCCTCTGGAGCACACCCTGCTGCCCCACCAAGCACAGACAGCATCAATTCATATAAAACAGTAACCCTCCAAACAAAATTCAGGGGTATATCGGGGGTGGGGGGAATTTGCCACAAAGAAGGAATTGTGCCCACTTTTTTCTTCTTGCTGGTGTATGGCTTCCAGCTCAGTGGTGGGCAGCAGTTCCCTCACTGCCCCCATGGGGACATGGGCTTGTGGATGGGAAACATATAAGATGAGTTGAGGATGAACAGGGTGGGTCAGGCCAGCGCAGCAGTGCAGTGTGAGAAAGACTTTCACAGATGACAGACCCCCCAAACCACTTTTAACTTAACCTGTGCCTTCCCATGGTCCCAGGATTCCCGGATAGATTTGCCAAGAGAGTGGATCCTATACCTGGCCTGGGATTTAACCTCATGAAAAGTCAGGACAGAGAGAGCACGGGTGTTATAATTTATGAAACCAGCAAGATTTGTGAGCTTTCAAGTGGAAAAATAGTGAGTGTTTGTGTAATGACACTGAGCTCTCCTGGGGACAACTCAGACCACTGCCGTCTACGCTGATGACGGTCCAGCTCTCGGTACTTTGCTACGGTCTTTTTGCAGGCAAACTCATGATTTCGCTGCCTCCAATGTGAAAACACTGACCAAAAGCCAGGTCTGAGCAACCAGCTGCAGGTGGAACAAATAAGCACATACCTACAGAGCACTGTGCAAAGGTGGCCTCCACAAGCCACTTTTATTGTCAGGAGGTATGCCAAGAATACAAGAACTCAAATGGATTTATAATAATTCTTTTCACTGAATCTTTCATTACTGCTAACAGTATAGAAGCAAATTTTAATCTAGTGACCGCACCTGATGTACATATACAATAGGACAGAACACCTGAAAGCAACACTAGCAGACCAATGATTTTTCTGCTAATGTTGTCACACTGACTGTGCCACCAGTCTACGCAACAACCATAAATCCCTTCAGTACCCTTGGAAAGATTTATATTTAAGTGCTCCAGACCCTCTGTTAATCATGAAAACATTAAACAACTTCTTCCCAATGTTGTGATGTGTCAGTTCTTCTGAACTGTCTGGACAAAATGCTGCAGAGACATTAATTCTTCTTTGCAGATGAAGACACCAAGTACAGGGCAGTTACCTGCTGGCACGCAGCAAGTCCTGCTGGTTTGTATACATCATTTACTCCAGTAACCCAACAAACATTTCTGAATTGAAAATAGTAAACTGAGTAGGAAGCAGGAAAAACATGAGCTGGCTGCTCCACTGGAGCTTCTAATGTGTTGTTGTGGAAAAGAGAGCTGAAATGATCCCAGAATGTATATGCTAGGAACAAGTAAATAGGTTCAAGAAGCTGAGTATACTTCTCCATATGATGATGTAGAAAAAGGATGTCTGGGGGATATGCAAAATAAGAGCTTCCAAAAATAGCATGAGACCTGGTGGAAAGGCCTTTTGGTGAGAACTATAAACAGATTAATATTCTTTGTTTTTCAGAAGTTAGTTGAAGAGGTAATGTACTTATGACACTGAAGTACATTCTCAAGAAGAAGGGTATCTAATCCGTCAGAGAAAGTCACAGAAGTTGTTGGTGGGAAACTGAAACTAGATAACATTGTTAGCAACAAGAAGTAGGGTTTTTCACATCAAGGATGACTAAACATGAGAACAAACTACAAAGATAAGGTGGATGTGGTGCCTTTTTCAGACCTCCATGTCTTCAGATGAGCACTATGGAAGATCCTCTACAGACGCAGACGTTATGTGAGCATATCTAGGTAAAACTTCATGGCTTCTGCTACCCAGATCGCACAAGAATATGATTGCATTGTCTGAACACCGAAATGTAAGCAACACTCTTAGCAGTGGGCACTTATTCATACATTTTTGATATTAAAGCCTTCCTGAGGGCAATGGTTGCTTCCCTCCAGTGTACCAGTCACAACTCCCCAACTGCTGTGTTTGATAGCAGTAAACTGTACGTCACCACTAATTTACTCTGTGTTCACTGTGTCACATGCCAGTTTGGAATAAAGCAAGGACTGACACTTATCTTGATTTTAGGAGACTCTCTTGTAGCCACCATTATCTAGAAGAAATGCATTTGTGCTGCTGTTCTCAGATTAAGAGACTTAGGAAGTTCCTAAAGCAAGAGTTTGAACCACCCGAACAGAAAATTACCAGCTGCTTTCTCAGACAGCTGGATCAGAGACCCAGACTGAACTGCAATGAGACCAAAAATGCATGTAAAGAACATAATAACAGTCCTGTCTTCTGCTGCTAGACAAATCCAGTTTTTTAATTGTATAAAATATTTATAATGATATGCAGTAGGTTGCAGTCAGTTTTTTACTTTGTAAAGAGGAGGGGAATAAATTCTACTGCCCACTTCCCAGTTCTCCTCTGCTGGTGGGATACACAGGAAAGCCACAAGTGCCGCTGCACACTCATGCAGGCTTTCAGCCAGGGGAAGAGTGGGTGCTAACAGGGCAAGGGTGACCTGGGCTGTGCAGCAGCTTCTTTCTGCATTATTTCACAGGGATGCAAACCTCCTTGCCTTCAGGAAAGCCAATCATGCATATTTTATGTCTACTGCTTTGCTCCCAAGGCCTTTGATTTTATCTTTAAACCAGCAGTGTTTATAGTTCTCAAGATGATCGTGTTCTGCTAAACAAGTTCCTTTGTCCCATACTGTTGCTGACAAATCTGCTAGTGAAACAATTTTATTATGCAGTAATTTCAGTCTTGCCTCCAAGTTTTTCACTGTACCCTTTGAACTGACATTGTTGCATTAATGCTGGCTATGATTTTGTCTGCCACACATGTCATTGCTACATCCTATTAAAAGCAGTTGCAGCCGTGCTTACTGCTGGCTTCCTTCTCCCTTTTGAAGCAGTTTTCTTTGACTGGTCTTAATTAACGCATAAGCTGGAAAAATGCCTTCTTTCCGCCTTTTAGGATGTTTTTGTTTCTTTGTTTCAGTTTCACTTGTATGGCTGAATAGATGTTTCCAGCGTGTTCGTTATGAAAACAAAAGGGAAATTGAAGCTTATGCAATTTTTTATTGCTGAAAGAAACCCAGGTCACGGGTCTGCTTTGACTGCATTACTACTGCGTGCTTATTTAACTCCATTTCTTCTCCCTATTCAAAAGAGCCAACTAACATGATTAAAGTCCTCTTCCAACTCGAAGACTTTGACAGTCAGCAAAGATGGATCACTTACCAACCGAGAGAATCATGTAGAGGAAACCAAGGCGAGGGTTAAAAAAAAAACTTACTAGAGGAATCAGCTAAGTATGTGGAAGACCTGCAATTAATTAACACCAGTTCCACATACTGAAACAAGAGGTTGAAAACCTATTAGATAATTAGTAAAAATCTAAAAAGCTGCAATCCTCAAAGCAGCCACAGATCTCAAAAGGAAGCACCAGCCTGCTAGGCTAGATATCAACTTGTCAAGGAATTAATCACCTTATTTAATGGCCAATACCTGGCCGTGTGGGCAGCCATGCAAAGGGCAGCAGCTGAGCAGTGAGAGTGCTCCTCTCTCATTATGGGTTATTGCTACACTTTGGCCAGGTGTGCAGCCAGCACGTGCCTCAGTTTCCCCACCAAGAAGCTAAGCAGGCTTGGTGGTTCATCAGCTTCACGCGTATCCATGGAAAGTCACTAGTGCACTGTGCCTTCGGAGAGGAGAAAAAATGGGAAAAGCTTGTGAATCTGCCAGAAAACACAAAAACGTTATGAATTCATCTCCTGCACACTGGCAGGTGAACCTTGCAATTTGGTGCCTCTTTGAGCCTGTAAATAAGCCACAGGGTGCAAGATCATCTCAGCTTGTAAGCGAGCTTCATTACAGCAGATCAAGAGGGTGGCAGCACAGAGCAGGGCCCCGCTGCACAAGTTGCTGCCGGGGGACACATCCTCACTCTGAGCTACATTACTCACAAATGCCTGAAATGCAGACCTGGGCTTTGATCTCGGCCACATCTCTGCATCCCTCAAAAACAACTTCTGGCACAGAGCTCAGAAACTGGCTATGGAAAGGACAGCTGCTCTGTGTCGCCCAAAACCAGCGCAAAACCCACTGTTGTCCGTGTAGTTACTCAACACTCCCACAGTCTCAGAGCAGGGAGGATGTGGAGAAGAACTTTATGAGAACGGTATGTTCTGAACAACCTAGTCACTGCTGGGTCTTTCTAATGAGTGAGGGGAAAGCTCCTTCTCTCCTTTCTCAAGGCTTTCAGAGCAGCTGTTACAAATAAAACTTGCCTGTCTCATCGCAGCTGTAGTTTTCTAAACTGTCAGCTCAGGGAAGCTAGTAAAAATGTACTAAATACTGCAAAGAGGTCTTCTTGCTGCCCCTCAAAAGGTGTTTTTGCTGAGTCAGTTTAAAAGCTTCCTCTGTACATCTCTGACTTGTTTGAAATCACTCATTTTTCTGTCTCATCTGGCGCTGTTGATTAAACATGAGCAAGGCTGCAGATGATCAGCATCAAGGTAGGGCACTTCTCTTAGCTGCAGTGGGTGAGTCCTTAAGTCTATTGCAAATACACTAAGTCAGGATCTTATAATTTCTGTGAAATGTTATTAAAATAATTTTGTTCCCTGTTTTTTTCAGAAAAAATCATTTTTTCACAATTCAATATAAATTAAAAATTGAAATAATAGTATATGCTTTAATTTCAGCTAGAAAACTCTGTTTTGCTTTTAGAATGAAAACTCCTGCTCAAAACAAGATTTTGTTGTTGTTGCAATCTGTTTTTGTCAAAATCAAACTGTTTTCATCAAACATTTAAACACCGTAAGACTAGAAAGACCCAGAAAAACTCCCAAAGCCTGCCTTCATCATTTCAATACCTCAGATGACTAACTCCATATGCACAACTGAGCAGGTTCAAATATGGTCCATCAGGCACTGAGGACCACACCTATTTTGTCAGTGTAAAGGAACTGCAGTTTGATTTACAACAAATAGGTGGTTCCGGCTCCTGATTATTGGACTGCCTTTCTGAGCCTGACTGGAGAACAACCTTCCATCAGACTTTTGCCATTAGTTTATGTCATGCCTAAATAGAAAAATATTTTCTCAGGCTTGCAATAAAATTTCAGGTTTTCCACATAACATGGCTTGGACGGGTATACGCTTGGTTGAATTAAAAACTGGTTGGGTGGCCGGGCCCAAAGAGTCATGGCGAATGGAGTTAAATCCAGTCGGAGGCTGGTCACTAGTGGTGTCCCCCACGGCTCAGTACTGGGGCCAGTCCTCTTCAATACTTTTATTGATGATCTGGACGAGGGGATCGAGTGCACCCTCAGTAAGTTTGCAGACAACACCAAATTGGATGTGAGTGTTGATCTGCTTGAGGGCAGGAAGGTTCTGCAGAGGGATCTGGATAGGCTGGACCGATGGGCCGAGGCCAGCTGTGTGAGGTTCAGCAAGGCTGAGTGCCGGGTCCTGCACTTGGGGCACAACAACCCCATGCAACGCTACAGGCTGGGGGAAGAGTGGCTGGGAAGCTGCCTGGCGGAAAGGGACCTGGGGGTATTGGTTGATAGTCGGCTGAATAGGAGCCAGCAGTGTGCTCAAGTGGCCAAGAAGGCCAACAGCATCCTGGCTTGTATCAGCAATAGTGTGGCCAGCAGCACTAGGGAAGTGATTGTCCCCCCGTACTTGGCTCTGGTGAGGCCGCACCTCGAATACTGTGTTCAATTTTGGGCCCCTCACTACAAGAAGGACGTTGAGGTGCTGGAGTGTGTCCAAAGAAGGGCAACGAAGCTGGTGAAGGGTCTGGGGAACAAGTCTTCTGAGGAGTGGCTGAGGGAGCTGGGGTTGTTTAGCCTGGAGAAAAGGAGGCTCAGGGGAGACCTTATCACTGTATACAATTACCTTAAAGGAGGCTATAGTTGAGGTGGGGATTGGTCTCTTCTCCCAAGCGCGAACTGAGAAGACCAGAGGAAATGGCCTCAAGCTACGGCAGGGGAGGGTTAGGTTGGATATTGGGAAAAATTTCTTCACCAAAAGGGTTGTGAAGCAGTGGAACAGGCTGCCCAGGGAAGTGGTTGAGTCACCATCCCTGGAGGTCTTCAAAAGTAGTGTTGATGTGGTGCTTAGTGACATGGTTTAGTGGTAGACTTGGCAGTGCTAGGTTAAAGGTTGGACTGGATGATCTTAGAGGTCTTTTCCAGCCTAAATGATTCTATGATTCTATGGTATAATGATAATTTGTGCTATTTTCATAGACCAATGCTGTAAGTGATATGTTGCCAAAGAAGCCTGTATTAATATTAGAAAAAGATCTAATATGGTGATGCTTTTCTTTGAAGATAAATGACATTGCAGGCCAGCCACAGTAATTGCCTTTATTTTGTGTGGGGAAAAAAAAGAAATAGAAAGAAATGTTGAAGATGGTAATCTCATAGTCAATTAAGCAATGCTGAGTCCTGAAATGGTCTTTCAGCTTATGTTTTCCCATGAAAAAGAAAAAAAAACAACAATTAATTTAGATGCACTGAAAGTAATGATATTTATGATCTGAGGTATAGATGGTACGCTTTCTAATGGTTCAGACTTGGAGAGATGTAGCTTCATTTTAGGAACAGAGAGACCAAGACAGGGAAAAATTAAGAGACAAGTATCAAATTACAGTGCCATAAAAGTAATCATCTAACTCCCAGCTTTTCACTTCAGAGGAAGCCCCCATCTCTGACATTTGCACAGGACTCCTCAGTTATTATCTTAAGACTCCAGATAGGTATATTCTCGTAAGAAATTAGTATCAGGGCTAGGAATGGAAACACTGACATTTTGGAGGCTTCAGACTGCAAGATTAGTCAGTGCTGAACAACAGACTTGGGATCAGCAGGACTAGAGAGGCAGATAGAGGACGCAAAATCTGTGGGATCCATATTTAAAGGGGACCTTCCAATCCCAACAATAGCACTCCAAGTACCACCATACCCCTGTGGCCCTTTCCTGTGTGTTTAATATTTCTCCTTCCCTCCCGAAGCCTTCTCCCCATAAAGCCTCCCAGCACATCATTTCATTGACAATCTGCCTGCATTTTGTTTGGAAATTTCCAGTGTTATCATAGAATGGCTTGGGTTGGAAGGGACCTTAAAGATCATCTACTTCCAACCCCCCTGCCATGGGCAGGGATGCCACCCACTAGATCAGGTTGCCCAAAGCCCCATCCAACTTGGCCTTGAACACCTCCAGGGAGGGGGCATCCTCAGCTTCCCTGGGCAACCTGTTCCAGTGCCTCACCACTCTCTGAGTGAAGAATTTCCTCCTAACATACAATCTAACTCTCCCCTCTTTTAGTTTAAAACCGTTACCCCTTGTCCTATCACTAGCTGCCCAAGTAAAAAGTCATTCTCCAGTTGTTATGCCTTCTTATTGTGTTTTTAAAACCTAAACCTCCTCAGGACCAAGAATTAAGCCCAGGACATGGAAATATTTAGTTTTTCTTCCCTGAAGCATTGATAATTCAATGGAAGGATCACTAATAAGCCTTCCCCATTGCCCTCTTGCACAGGTACACGTCGGGCAGAGAATTTACCAGAGTTTGGGTCTGAGCTTCCAGCACATGGAGCAGCACTCAGAAGACAGCAATCCCCACCACCTGTGAAATAAAGCTATGATAGATAAAAGCCATTCCCTTATCAACTGCTTCTCTGTGCTGGATGCTACAAACCCAGCTTTTTATGCTGTTCTAGATAAATAAGATTTACTTACGATCTTCCTGTATTGCAATGCCTCTGAGCCTCGGTGAAGTCAGTAGCTTGTGCCAGCTGCAAGGCACGGCCAGGCTCAGGGACATGCTTCTGAATTAGGGACTCACTCCTTTCCTTCAGTGTTACTCACTGCTTATCCCTCAGGAGTTGTCCCTCTAGATTTGTCAAGATAAAATACAACTTGTCACTTTAAAAGAACCTCTACCACCTTGAAAAAAGACTTTCTGAGACTATCACCTGCATTATGCATCAGGCAGGTGGAGAAATTTTCCATCGAGCAAAGCAAAGAGGCTTGTGGTTTGAGGCACTCTGCTTACCGCTCTGCTGGCTGTAACAAATAGTTATTTCTCTGGGGATCAGTGCTAGATGAGAACTCATCATGTGCTGCATTGCATAGGCAGTTCTTGTAATCACCGCGGGGTTGTTGCTTGATAATGAGAGCAAATGACATATTAGCGACGGTGCCCGAGGAGTACGTCGCTGAAATCTCTTACGTTATGTCTAGACTGGAGAATTTACAAAAACACATCACTTCCGAACACCCCTGCGTGTGCCGACCCTCGACCAAACAAGCATCTGGGCTCCAACGAACGCCGATGCCCGCAGCTCCGCTGCTGTGCACGGCATCGCATTCGCCTGTCATTTATCACTTCTTCCACAGAAGAGATTAATTCCGCGCAGCGACCTCCTTCCTCCACCCCCCACCCCCCACCGCACACCACACACACACGCACGCTCCCCGGCTCCCCGGGCCTCCGCCGCGGCCGCCGGCCGCAGCCCGGGGTCCCGCTCCTCAGCGCCCCTCAGCGAACCGGGCTCCGGCACCCCGCAGGCCGCAC